>CM076909.1:27003499-27410491 GCA_039519145.1 Kokia cookei
TATTAGGGTTAGGAAAGATTATTTTGGGGGCCTATAAGTAGCTTGTTCATTCCCCCTTAAGAAGACACTTGATTTTGATTATTTTGAGTTAATAATAATTCTCTTTGAGTTTTTCTTTAAGAATTGCTCTTAGTTTTTTTTAGAAGTAGTTTTAACAATCTTCCAGGTTGTTGGAAACAATGAGAATCCACAACTCCCTTTAATGGCTCTAATTTCCCCTCCAAGAAAGAGATCTTGGCAAGAAAAAGCTTGAAGATGGTTCCAACAACCTGGAAGATTGTTAAAACTACTTCTAAAAAAAACTCAAGAGCAATTCTTAAAGAAAAACTCAAAGAGAATTATTATTAACTCAAAATAATCAAAATCAAGTGTCTTCTTAAGGGGGAATGAACAAGCTACTTATAGGCCCCCAAAATAATCTTTCCTAACCCTAATAAAATTCTAACCATGTCAGCTAATCAAATAAAATAAAAAAATAAAATAAATTTAAGTGTGGATATGGGGAATTTCGACCAAAGGGCTTTGAATGGGCTCCTTGGGCTGAATTTAAATACTTTCCAATTTGGGCCACTTTAATAATTTGGCCTGATATTCAATTAAATTATTTTCTAAACTTCAAGATGAACTTGCAGATATCTTAATAGGCCTTCTTGCAAGAACTTGGTCTTTTGATCCGTTTGCTCTCTAAATTGGCTCGTTCAAGGTCGTACAAGAAATCCAATGTGCCTTAGCTGCAAGATTCAGTTTCTTTTTCCAAGAACTGAAATCTTGATTTTCTTGATTCTTGAAATTGTTTGAAATAGCATAATTGGACCAAGATTCGGTTTCTTGATTTTCTTGAAAACAAGAAAGTGAATCTTGATTTTCTTTTTCGATCATTTGTGCATCTACGGCCTTAGTAACGAAGTCTTGGATGGTCCCATTCAATTTTGCTCCATTTTCTTGGCCTTTGAACTCGTTATTGGTCCTTGAGGAAGATTGAGGCTATCACATTCATACGCTGGATTTTGGGCCTTGCGACTCGTATCATTAAGGTTGATAGCTATGTGGAATTCATGTTGCATAATTGGAAACATTTGTGGATTTATGCATTCTTTCGAAAGAAGTTTGAGAGTCTTATTTGTTTGAACATGCATTTTCTTAATTCTTCTTTGTTTAGCATTTATGATTTTTGCTTGAGAGAATGACATTTGATTCATTCCAAAATAAGTGATCTAAATCATGTTTTCAATCCCAGAGATTGTTGTTTTATATCATTAAAGGGAATAGAGCGCCAAATTTTTACATCACTTAAGTTCATGAAATGCATCCGATTGATCTACGTGTCACCATTGGTATCAAAAACGAAATTTGTACGTTGTGATAAAATGGAAAGGCAACACTTTGTGTTGGATCTAGGAGTTAAGTTGTTCTTACAAAGTTTGAAAAGTGATGAATTAAAGGATCGAATTTATTCTGACTTTCTTTGTCAAGACATTTTTCAGGTTCTTAAGCGAGTTGTCATTAACTTGGTACTTGGAAAGTGCAACATAAGAGACCGCGAATGACAAATCTTCTTCGTAAGAAAATGGCCCAATTTGAGGATTCTATGGAGTAAGCTTGGTATTAAGTTACTGGTTTTACAACATGCCTCCCCAAAACGGATGGCCAAACTGAAATTGTGAATCGAGTGTTATCTACTTTGTTAAGAGCACTTATTCAAAAGAATTTGAAAACATGGGAAGAATGTTTGTCGCGCATCGAGTTTGCTTACAACCATTTTGGTACATTCAGATACCAAGCATTCACCATTTGAAGTTGTTTACGGGTTTAACTCTTTTAAATTTAATTTCCTTACCTTCTAATCAATTTGTGCATGTAGATGGCAAAAAGAAGGCTGATTTCATGAAAAATCTACACCAAAAAGTGAGGGAAAACATTGAGGAGAGGACCAAGCAATATGCAAGTAAAGCCAACAAAGGACATAAATGAGTAGTCTTTGAACCCGAAGATTGGGTTTGGCTTCACATGTGAAAAGAAAGGTTTCCAGCTCAAAGAAAATCCAAGTTGTTAGCACAAGGAGATGGCCCTTTTCAAGTGCTGGAAAGAATTAATGAAAATTCATACAAATTGGACCTTCCAGGTGAGTATTCTATTAGTGAAAGCTTTAATGTTGCTATCTATTCCCTTATTATGTAGGCGATGATTTGAGGACAAATCGCTTTGAAGAGGGAGGGGATGATGCGAGCACAAGTAGTGCAAACACTAATAATGTGAGCAAGGACCTTGCGAGCTTGGAAGATAAGAGCACTTGTGTTACAAGCACTCCTATTGCAAACACTGGAGTTGCGAACAATCATGTTGCGAGCACTCACATTGAGAACATTGATGTTGCGAACACTCACGTTGCTAGCATGAACGTAGGGCAAGCCTTGCATGATCCAATCGAGCTAACTAGAGGACTAATTACGCGAGCACAAGTCAAGAAGTTCAAAAAACTATCATGAGGATGTCAATGGCTGGCCAACACAAGCTTTTAATGCACCTACCAACATTTAAAGTGCTGAAAACACCTCTCTAGAACAGCATTTCGTGATCAACAAGGGAATTCAATGTTCTCTTCATGCATGGCTAATTGGTTTCACCAAAGGTCTCAAGGAGTTTAAGTGCTCAAAGGCTGATCATGGGAACATGGAAAGTGGCTATTCGGGTTACTCAAAAAGCATTAATGCATCGCCCACATTTATTCCAAGTGCTTGGGGAATTTCAGTAGAATTTAAGAACACTTCATCCTAGCCAACCAAGCACTAAATTCGACCAACTACTCTATTAAAGCAGCCACCACATTAACTTAAACTGCATGAGGAATATTGGATGAATTTATGGTGTAATTTTTATTATTCATTTCATGTCTTTTCAGATGGTTATTTGTAAGCCTATAAATATTAGGCTTGGAACATTTTGTAAAAAAACCTTTTTGATGAATTTTAATCTTATTTTGAGTTTGTAAATTTCTTGTTCTTATTTGACTCAAATTGACTTATCAAGTAACCTTTGTGGCATCAATCTGATTCTTTCGAACTTATCACTTCGTTGAAGTGTGGCGTTCACCCTTATACCGATTGGTTCCTATCTTGCTATATAGAGGGTCACGATTCTTCTTATTTTCGTTCTAAGTACTAATACAAGGATTGAGTCAATATTCTTCTATAATATTGGTTCATTCTTGAGTCTTTTAAACCAAATTCAAGCCTATCCTTCTATATCCATTGCATATCCATCCAACCATCCTTCTACAACCTACCATTTATCATTTCCAACCATCACGAAATCCATTACGAATGATACTTCTTAATTTCGATCGGGAACTCATACGACTCGTAACCATCCCACGAGGATGAGCTTGCATCAATGACTGCTCGCTACACCAGAGCTCACATCTTCCAAGCTCGTAAGGTCCATGCTCGTATTATTAGTGTTTGCATTACTCGTGCTCATATCACTTTCTCTAGTGATTCTTGGACGAACTTTCGAACTAGTAAAACTTTTACGAATTCTTTTCTAACTTCGGTTCCTTAAAGCATTCAAGACGATCCTTTCCTTCGAGCAATTTTCCAAACATTCCATGCTCGGTAAATCGCCCTAGTTTTTCTAAAAAGTTTGTCATTTTGTATAACAGGTTTTACTCTTTCAATTAAAAACTTATTTACATGAGAATTGTTTCTATCTTGGTTATTGGACGAACTTCCAAACATATCAAACTGTTAGGAGTTTTTTTATAACTTCGGTTCCTTAAAGTATTCAAGATGGTCCATCCCTTCGAGCAATTTTTCGAACATTCCATGCTCGGGAAATCGCATCATTTTGTCTAAATAGTTTTTCATTTTGTAAACAAGTTTTGGTCTTTGAATTAAAAACTTATTTACGTTTGAATTATTTCTCTCTTGGTTCTTGGAAGAACTTCCGAACTAGTAAAACTTTTACGAGTTCAATTATAACTTTGGTTCATTGAAGTATTCAAGACGATTCATTCCTTTGAGCAATTTTCCGAACATTTCATGCTCGGGAAATCGCATCATTTGGTCTAAATAGTTTTTCATTTTGTAAACAAGTTTTGGTCTTTGAATTAAAAACTTATTTACGTGAGAATTGTTTCTCTCTTGGTTCTTGGACGAACTTTCAAACATGTCAAACTTTTAAGAGTTCTTTTAAACTTCGATTCCTTAAAGTATTCAAGGTGGTACATTCCTTCGAACAATTTCTAGAACATTCCATGCACGGGAAATTGCATCTTTTTGACTAAATAGTTTTTCATTTTCTAAACAAGTTTTGGTCTTTGAACTAAAAACTTTTTTACATGAGAATTATTTCTATTAGTTCTTGGACGAACTTCCGAACTTGTCAAACTTTTACGAGTTCTTTTATAACTTTAGTTCCTTAAAGCATTCAAGACGATCCTTTCTTTCGAGCAATTTTTCGAACCCTCTATGCTTAGGAAATCGCATCATTTTTTCTAAAACTTTGTCATTTTGTAAACAAGTTTCGCTCTTTCAATTAAAAGCTTATTTAAGTGAGAATCGTTTCTCTCTTGGTTCTTGGACGAACGTTCAAACATGTCAAACTTTTACGAGTTCTTTTATAACTTCAATTCCATAAAGTATTCAAGACGGTCCATTCTTTCGAGCAATTTTTCGAACATTCCATGCTCGGGAAATCGTATCATTTGGTCTAAACTGTTTGTCATTTTTTAAACAAGTTTTTGTCTTTGAATTAAAAACTTATTTACTTGAGAACTGTATCTATTGGTTCTTGGACAAACTTCCGAACTTTTAAAACTTCTACGAGTTCCTTTATAACTTCGGTTCCTTAAAGTATTCAATGCGATCCATTCCTTCAAGCAATTTTTCGAGCATTTCATGCTTTGGAAATCGCATCATTTGGCCTAAGTAGTTTGTCATTTTGTAAACAACTTCTGTTGTTTGAATTAAAAACTTATTTATGTGAGAATTATTTCTCTCTTGTTTCTTGGACGAACATTCGAACTAGTAAAACTTTTACAATTTCTTTTAAAACTTTTGTTCCTTAAAGTATTCAAGATGATCCATTCTTTCAAGCAATTTTTCGAACATTCCATGCTCGAGAAATAGCATAATTTGGTCTAAATAGTTTGTCATTTTGTAAACAACTTTGGTCTTTGAATTAAAAACTTATTTACGTGAGAATTATTTCTCTCTTTGTTTTTGGACGAACTTTCAAACTTGTCAAACTTTTACGAGTTCTTTTAGAACTTCGATTCCTTAAAGTATTTGAGACGATCCATTCCTTCGAGAAATTTTCAGAACATTCCATGCTAAGTAAATCGCATCGTTTGGTTTAAATAGTTTGTCATTTTGTAAACAAGTTTTAGTCTTTAAATTAAAACTTATTTACCAGAGACTTGTTTCTCTTTTGGTTTTTGGACGAACTTTTGCACTTGTCAAACTTTTACAAGTTCTTTTATAACTTCAGTTCCTTATAGTATTCAAGATGATTCATTCCTTAGAGAAATTTTACGAACATTCCATGCTCAAGAAATCACATCATTTGGTCTAAATAGTTTGTCATTTTGTAAACAACTTTTGGTTTTTAAATTATAAACTTATTTATGTGAGAATTATTTCTCTTAGTTCTTGGATGAACTTCTGACACTTGTCAAACTTTTACAAGTTCTTTTATAACTTCGGTTCCTTAAAGTATTCAAAGATGATCATCCATTCTTTCGAGCAATATTCTGAACATTCCATACTCGAGAAATCGCATAATTTGGTCTAAATAGTTTGTCATTTTGTAAACAAGTTTTTGTCTTTGAATTAAAAAACTTAATTACGTAAGAATTGTTTTTCTCTTGGTTCTTGCACGAACTTCTAAACTTATCAAGCTTTTATGACTTCTTTCACAACTTCGGTTCCTTAAAGTATTCAAGACGATTCATTCCTTTGAGCAATTTTCCAAACATTCCATGCTTGGGAAATCTCATCATTTGGTCTAAATATTTTTTTCATTTCCTAAACAAGTTTTGGTCTTTCAATTAAAAACTTAATTACGTGAGAATTGTTTCTATCTTGGTTCTTGCATAAACTTTTGAATTTGTCAAACTTTGATGAGTTCTTTCACAACTTCGGTTCCTTAAAGTATACAAGACGATCCATTTCTTTCAATAATTTCCTGAACATTTCATGCTCGGGAAATCGCATCATTTGGTCTAAATAGGTTTTCATTTTGTACACAACTTTTTGTCTTTGAATTAAAAACTTACTTACGTGAGAATAATTTCTCTCTTGGTTCTTGGACGAACTTTCAAACTTGTCAAACTTTTACGAGTTCTTTTATAACTTCGGTTCCTTAAAGTATTCATGACGATCCATTACTTCAAAAAAATTTCCGAACATTCCATGCTTGGGAAATTGCATCATTAAGTCTAAATAGTTTGTCATTTTGTAAACAAGTTTTGGTCTTTGAACTAAAAACTTATTTACGTGAGAATTGTTTCTCTCTTGGTTCTTGGATGAACTTCCAAACATGTCAAACTTTTACTAGTTCTTTTATAACTTCGATTCCTTAAAGTATACAAGATTGTCCATTCCTTCAAGCAATTTTCTAAACATTCCACGCTCCGAAAATCGCATCATTTGGTCTAAATAGTTTGTCATTTTGTAAAAAAAATTTCGTCTTTGAATTAAAAAATTTATTTATGTGAGAGTTGTTTCTATTGGTTCTTGGATGAACTTCTGAACTTGTCAAAGTTTTACGATTTTTTTTATAACTTTGATTCCCTAAAGTATTCAAGATGATCCTTTCATTCGAGCAATTTTCTTAACATTTAATGGTCGAAAAATCGCATCATTTGGTCTAAAAAGTTTTTCATTTTGTAAACAACTTTTTTACGTGGGAATAGTTTCTCTCTTGGTTCTTGGATGAACTTCCAAACATGTCAAACTTTTACAAGTTCTTTTATAAGTTCGGTTCCTTGAAGTATTCAAGGCAATACATTCCTTCGAGCCATTTTTCGAGCATTTCATGCTCGGAAAATTGCATCATTTTGTCCAAATAGTTTTTCATTTTGTAAACAACTTTGGTCATTTAATTAAAAACTTATTTACATGAGAAATTTTTCTCTTTTGGTTCTTGGACGAACTTATAAACATGTCAAACTTTTACGAGGTCTTTTATAACTTTGGTTCCTTAAATTATATAAGACGGTCCATTCCTTTGAGTAAGTTTCCAAACATTTCAAGCTCGGGAAATCGCATCATTAGGTCTAAATAGTTTGTCATTTTGTAAACAAGTTTTAGTCTTTGAACTAAAAACTTATTTACGTGAGAATTGTTTCTCTCTTGGTTCTTGGACGAACTTCCAAACATGTCTAACTTTTACGAGTTCTTTTATAACTTCGGTTCCTTAAAGCATACAAGACGGTTCATTCCTTCAAGCAATTTTTCGAACATTTCACACTCGAGAAATCGCATCATTTGGTCTAAATAGTTTGTCATTTTGTAAAAAAGTTTTTGTCTTTGAATTAAAAAAATTATTTACGTGAGAATTGTTTTTATTGGTTCTTGGACGAACTTCTGAACTTGTCAAAGTTTTGCCAGTTCTTTTATAATTTTGGTTCCTTAAAGTATTCAAGAAGATCCTTTCCTTCGAGCAATTTTCTGAATATTTAATGAAATCGCATCATTTGGTCTAAAAAGTTTTTCATTTTGTAAACAACTTTTTTACATGAGAATAGTTTCTCTCTTGGTTCTTAGACAAACTTCCAAACATGTCAAACTTTTACGAGTTCTTTTATAACTTCGGTTCGTTAAAGTATACAAGACGATCCATTATTCCACGCTCAGGAAATCGCATCATTTGGTCTAAATAGTTTGTCATTTTGTAAAAACGTTTTGGTCTTTGACTTAAAAAACTTATTTACGTAAGAATTGTTTCTATTGGTTCTTGGATGAACTTCCAAACTTGTTAAAGTTTTACGTATTCTTTTATAACTTTGGTTCCTTAAAGTGTTCAAGACGATCCTTTCCTTCGAGCAATTTTTCAAACATTTAATGCTCAGGAAATCATATCATTTGGTCTAAAAAGTTTTTCATTTTGTAAACAACTTTTTTACGTGAGAATAGTTTCTCTCTTGGTTCTTGGACAAACTTCCAAACTTTTAAAACTTTTACCAGTTCTTTTATAACTTTGGTTCCCTAAAGTATTTATGAAATGAGAGGAAAGAGGAAGAGGATCATAAAGTTGTCAAGTCGTGGATCTACCCTAATGCTCTAGATAAATGTAATCTGAAACGAAAAGAAAGACAGATTAGTTGACAAGAAGAATGATCAAATGAAATTAAAACAAAATAAAGATGAATAGTTGGTAAAGGATCCAATAGAGAACGAAATTAGGATTTCTTGGGTGAAAGAAACTGTCCAAGAACCTCAAGAAAACATTCTAACTAGATCTGAAAAATAAAAACACAAGCAGATTCGTTAGAAGTGATTTTAAAGATGAAAGCAAACTGTTTGGGCAAGAATGATTGAAAAGGCAAGAAAAGGTTTAATCTCCTAATTTTTTATGTGTTTCTTGATCGATCAAGGTAGGAGAATGTTCCTCTTGAAGTAATTTCAACCTAGAACGAAAATCAGCAACAGAAAACAACAAGAAGTAAGCTAGATCAAACAAGAACGATAGATTAAAGATAGAAAGAGAAGATAACGTCCTAAGAAGCCTTGGAAACGATAAGAATCCACAACTCCCTTCAATGGCACTAACTTCCCCTTCAAGAAAAGATCTTGGCAAGAAAAAGCTTGAAGATGATTCCCACAACCTGAAAGATTGTTAAAAGAATAAAATTATTAATTAAACTAGAACTCTAACTAATCTAAACAATAAACTTTCTTGTTGACATAAAACTCCTAAAAACTTAAATTACTTAATAATTATTAAAAATTTGGAATAAAAAATAACAATAAAATAATAAGAGCTGATAATACAATATTGGGCTCATATATAATAAAAATTAAACCTAAAACTCAAACCCAATATGATTTAAACTCGAATTAAAAACCCAAAACTCATAATTCACGTCATAATCATGTCCTGAAATTCTGCTCGCGCAGTCTTTATTAAAACGATCATAACTTGAGCTCTCAACTTGAAATCAAGTGATTCAAAGTGTGATTTGAAGATAAGAGATAGATCTTTGAAATCCATGCAGACATCTCAACCCATAAATTCCTGGATCCCATCCAAAAAGTCATTGCATGTCTGCTGATTTCTCCAACTTGAAAATTGGCAGCTTCGGTTTCTTGGACCAAGATTTCCAATATTTGAAATCTTGATTTTCTTGGTTCTTGAAATTGTCTGGAATGGAAAAATTGGACCAAGATTCGGTTTCTTGATTTTCTTGAAAACAAGTAAGTGAATCTAGATTTTCTTTTTTGGCCGTGTGTGCATCTAGGGCCTTGGTAACGATGTCTTGGATGGTCTCGTTCAATCTTGCTCGAATTTGCTTGGCCTTTGACCTCGTTATTGGGCCTTGAGAAACTTTGATCCCATCACATTCATAAGCTTGAATTTGGGCCTTGCGACTCGTATCATTCCCCACTTCATCGGGAAGATTCGTCCTCGAATCTTTAGCTCTCTCTCACAAGTAAATGTGTCGATCGATGGTAGAGTAATGTAATTGAAAGTCCACCAATAGATCTTTAAGATCCTATAACGAGGAAACACCACTAAACAAATTCAAGTTATGGTTAGTTAAAACATAATCATTCCTCACTTTTGTATGGGTATCTTCTTGTTTTTCATTTTCTTTTTCCTCTTGAGAACTCTCCAATTTAACCTCATATGGATTTTCACTCACCAAATTTGGACCATCAAGTAGACTTTTATCACTCAAGGTGATACAAAAGAAATGCGGAAGAGGATCGTAAAGTTGTCAAGTCGCGGATCTACCCTAAAGATCTAGAAAAAAGTAAACTGAAACGAAAACAAAGAAAACAGATTAGCAGACAAGATGAATAATCAAACGAAAATTAAAACACAAGAAAGATGAATGGCTGGTAAAGGATCCAATAGAGAACGAAATTAGGGTTTCTTGGATGAAAGAAGCTGTCCTTGGACCTCAAGAAAACATCCCAACCAGGTCTGAAAATAAAAACACAAAACAGATTCGTTAGAAGTGATTTAAAATATGAAAGCAAACTGTTTAGGCAAGAACGTTTAAAACAACAACAAAAGATTGAATCTCCTAATTTTTTATGTGTTCCTTGATGGATCTAGGTAGGAGAACGTCTCTCTTGAAGCAATTTCAACCTAGAACGAAACAACTAAATTAATAACCCTAAACAGCAAGAAATAAACTTGATCAAAGAACGATAGATTAAAGATAGAAAAGAGAAGAAAACGTCCTAAGAACCCTTGGAAACAATAAGAATCCACAACTCCCTTCAATGGCTCTAATTTCCCCTCCAAGAAAGAGATCTTAACAAGAAAAAGCTTGAAGATGATTCCCACAACCTGAAAGATTGTTAAAACAACTTCTAAAAAAACTCAAGAGCAATTCTTGAAGAAAAACTCAAAGAGAATTATTATTAACTCAAAATAATCAAAATCAAGTGCTTTGTTTACAATTCGAAGGCCTATATATAGGCAAGCTAAATAAATCTAAATAAAACTCTTAATTAAAGTAGAACTCTAACTATTCTAAACAAGAAACTTTTTTGTTGACATAAAACTCCTAAAAACTTAAACTACTTAATAATTATTTAAAAATTCGGAATAAAAAATAACAATAAAATAATAAGAACTGATAATACAATATTGGGCTCATATATAATAAAAATTAAACCTAAATCTTGAACCCAATATGATATAAACTCGAATTAAAAGCCCGAGACTCGTAATTCACGTCATAATCACGTCCAGAAATTCTACCTGTGCAATTTTATTAAAACGATCATAACTTGAGCTCTCGAACTTCAAATCAAGTGATTTAAAGTGTGTTTCAAAGATAAGAGATCTTCAAAATCCATGCAGACATCTCAACCCATAAATTCTTGGATCCCATGCAAAAAGTCGTTGCAAGTCTGCTGATTTCCCCAACTTCAAAATTGGCAGCTTCGGTTTCTTGGACCAAGATTTTAAATCTTGATTTTCTTGATTCTTACAATTGTTTGAAATGGAAAAATTGGACCAAGATTTGGTTTCTTGATTTTCTTGAAAACAAGAAACTAAATCTTGATTTTCTTTTTCGACCTTGTACGCATCTATGGCTTTGGTAACGAAGTCTTGGATGGTCCCGTTCAATCTTGCTCAAATTTGGTTGGCCTTCGACCTCGTTATTGGGCCTTGAGAAACTTTGATCCCGTCACATTCATAAGCTTGAATTTGGGTCTTGTGACTCGTATCACAAGGTCTTTTTTCTCTCGGTCTTTTCACATATTTTTTCCTCACTTCCCACATCCTCCTCACAAGTATTATGAATATTCAATTCAGTACAAGGCATCTCAGTAGGAGAACGTGACGTTTCTACTTCATCTATAGATTCAAGGGAAAATTTCTCATTATCATCTTTTTTCGGTTCACAAAGTTTACCGTCACAACAAATCAAGAAAACCTCACTGTTATGCACTCAAAAATAAAAATTGAATTCTCAATGAGGTAAGAATTAATCTTGTGAGTCCTTTAAAAGTATTTATGTCAATAAATCAAGATATATTAGAATCAAACTAACAAAGTAATCCTAATGTCACTATGAGTTCAACATTGGCTAGACACTAAAGAATTGTATTGCACGAAGGAAGGAAAGTGCAAAGTTCGTTAACCTACTAACACAAGAAACAAGAAAGTGTTAGAATGTGTATATTAACAATAAAAAGCAAAACAAATGAAAACCTAAAACTAAGAATCAATAAAATTGCAAAAACCCAAAAACCCGAGAAACTGCGAAGCAACTTGATAAACTTCATTTGAGGTGTTCCCAATTTCCAAAAATCACGAAATTTAACCTGGAGCCTCTCCAATGATTTATTTTGGAAATTTTCGGCACAAAATTCAACCCATGTAATATTTTTATTTTTTATTTTTTCTCGTATTTTCCTTTATTTCTCTACTTTTCTGATCACTTTTTTGTGGGAAATATTTTTTTATACTGTAATATAGTGCCAAGAATAAATATATAAATTTCAGATCAATTGAAAAACGTTTACCCGCTCAAAAATATTTTTTCCCGAAAAAATTACTAGGTAAAAAATTGCTTGTTGGCTATTTGTAATGGAAATCAGTGTAGAAAGTAACGAAGAACACCCAAAACGCCCAAAATCTGATACCAAATGATTTGAGACGAAAGCGGATGAGGATCGTAAAGTTGTCAAGTTGCGAATCTACCCTAAAGCTCTAGACAAATGTAATCTTAAACGAAAACAAAGAAAGACAGATTAGTTGACAAGAAGAATGATCAAACGAAATTAAAACAAAAGAAAGATGAATAGTTGGTAAAGGATCCAATAGAGAACCAAATTAGCGTTTCTTGGATGAAAAAAACAGTCCTTGGACCTCAAGAAAACGTCCCAACAAGATCTGGAAAATAAAAACACAAACAGATTCGTTAGAAGTGATTTTAAAGATGAAAGCAAATTGTTTGGGCAAGAACGATTGAAACGGAAAGAAAAGGTTTAATCTCCTAATTTTTTTATGTGTTTCTTGATAGATCAATGTAGGAGAACATCCCTCTTATAGCAATTTCAACCTAGAACGAAAATCAACTAATCAGCAACACAAAATAACAAGAAAAGAGAAGATAATGTCCTAAGAAGCCTTGGAAATGATAAGAATCCATAACTCTCATCAATGGTTCTAATTTCCCCTCTAAGAAAGAGATCTTGGCAAGAAAAAGCTTGAAGATGATTCCCACAACCTGAAAGATTGTTAAAACAACTTCTAAAAAACTCAAGAGCAATTCTTGAAGAAAAACTCAAAAGAGAATTATTATTAACTCAAAAGAATCAAAATCGAGTGTTTTGTTTACAATTGCAAGGCTTATATATAGGCAAGCTAAATAAATCTAAATAAAAATCTTAATTAAACTAGAACTCTAACTAATCTAAACAATAAACTTTCTTCTTGACATAAAACTCTTAAAAACTTAAACTACTTAAAAATTATTAAAAATTTGGAATAAAAAATAAAAATACAATAATAAGAGCTGATAATACAATATTAGACTCATATATAATAAAAAATAAACCTAAAACCCGAACCCAATATGATTTAAACTCTAACTAAAGCCCGAAACTCGTAATTCCCGTCATAATCACATCCAGAAATTCTGTTCGCACAGTCTTTATTAAAATGATCACAACTTGAGCTCCTGAACTTGAAATCAAGTGATTAAAAGTGCGTTTCGAAGATAAGAGATAGATCTTCGAAATCCATGCAGACATATCAACCCATAAATTATTGGATCTTATCCAAAAAGTCGTTGCAAGTCTGCTGATTTCCCCAACTTGAAAATTGGCAGCTTCGGTTTCTTGGACCAAGATTTCCAAGATTTGAAATCTTTATTTTTTTGATTCTTGAAATTGTTCGGAATGGAAAAATTGGACCAAGATGCAGTTTCTTGATTTTCTTGAAAATAAAAAAGTGAATCTTGATTTTCTTTTTCGACCGTGTGCGCATCTAAGGCCTTGGTAACGAAGTCTTAGAAAGTCTCGTTCAATCTTGCTCAAATTTGCTTGGCCTTCGACCTCGTTATTGGGCCTTGAGAAACTTTGATCCCATCATATTCATAAGATTGAATTTGGGCTTTGTGACTCATATCTATTCAAGACGATCCATTCCTTCGAGCAATTTTCTGAATATTTCATGCTCTGGAAATCGCATAATTTGGTCTAAATAGTTTTTCATTTTGTAAACAAGGTTTGGTCTTTGAATTAAAAATTTATTTACGTGAGAATAGTGTCTTTCTTAGTTCTTGAATGAACATCCAAACATGTCAAACTTTTACGAGTTCTTTTATAACTTCGGTTCCTTAAAGTATTTAAGTCGATACATTCCTTCGAGCAATTTTCTTAACATTTCATGCTTGGGAAATCGCATCATTTTGTCTAAATAGTTTTTCATTTTGTAAACAACTTTTGATGTTTGAGTTAAAAACTTAATTACGTGGGAATATTTTCTCTCTTGGTTCTTGACGAACTTTCATTTTGTGAATCTTTTATGAATTCTTTTATAACTTTGTTTCCTTAAAGTAATCAAGACGATCCATTCCTTCGAGCATTTCTTCATGCTTGGGAAATCGCATCATTTGGTCATTGAATTAAAAACTTATTTACTTGAGAATTGTTTCTCTCTTGCTTCTTAGACGAACTTCAAAACATGTAAAACTTTTACGAGTTTTTTTATAACTTCAATTAAATAAAGTATTCAAGATGATCCATTCTTTCAAGCTATTTTTCGAACATTTCATGCACGGGAAATCGCATCATTTAGTCTTAATAGTTTTTCATTTTGTAAGCAACTTTTTGTCTTCGAATTAAAAACTTATTTACTTGAGAATTGTTTCTCTCTTGTTTCTTGGATGAACTTCCAAACTTGTCAAACATTTATGAGTTCTTTTATAACTTCGGTTTCATAAAGTATTCAGGATGATCCATTCCTTTGAGAAATTTTCCGAACATTACATGCTCAAGAAATCGCATCATTTGTTTTAAATGGTTTGTCATTTTGTAAACAAGTTTTAGTCTTTGAATTAAAAACTTATTTACATGAGAATTGTTTTTCCCTTGGTTCTTGGATGAACTTCCGCACTTGTCAAACTTTTACGAACTCTTTTAGAACTTCGGTTCCTTAAAGTATTTAAGATGATCCATTCCTTCGAGAAATTTTTCGAACATTCCATACTTAGAAAATCACATCATTTGGTTTAAATAGTTTGTCATTTTGTAAACAAGTTTTAGTCTTTTATTTAAAAACTTGCTTACCTAAGAATTGTTTCTCTCTTAGTTCTTGGACGAACTACCATACATGTCAAATTTTTATGAGTTCTTTTATAACTTTGGTTCCGTAAAGTATTCAAGATGATCATTTCCTTTAGCAATTTTTCGAACATTTCATGCTCGGGAAATTGCATCATTTTGTCAAAATAGTTTTTCATTTTGTAAACAACTTTGACCTTTCAATTAAAAACTTATTTACATGAGAAATTTTTCTCTCTTGGTTCTTGGACAATCTTATAAACATGTCAAACTTTTACGAGTTCTTTTATAACTTTGGTTCCTTAAATTATACAAGATGGGGACCATTCCTTCGAGCAATTTTTCGAGCATTCCATTCTCGAGAAATTGAATCATTTGGTCTAAATAGTTTGCCATTTTGTAAAAAAATTTTGGTTTTTGAATTAAAAACTTATTTACATGAGAATTGTTTCTATTGGTTCTTGGAAAACTTTCGAACTAGTCAAACTTTTACGAGTTCTTTTATAACTTTGGTTCCTTAAAGAATTCAAGACGATCCATTCCTTCGAGCAATTTTCCAAACATTTACTGCTCGAAAAATCGCATCATTTTGTCTATATAGTTTTTCATTTTGTAAATAACTTTTTTACGTGAGAATAGTTTCTCCTTGGTTCTTGGACAAACTTCCAAATTCGTAAAACTTTTATGAGTTCTTTTATAACTTTGGTTCCTTAAAGTAGTCAAGATGATCCATTTCTTTGAGCAATTTTTCGAACATTTCATGCTTGGGAAATCGCATCATTTGGTCTAAATAGTTTTTCATTTTGTAAACAACTTTTGGTCTTTGAATTAAAAAATTATTTATGTGAGAATAGTGTCTCTCTTGGTTCTTTGACGAACTTCCAAACATGTGAAACTTTTATGAGTTATTTTATAACTTCGGTTCCTTAAAGTATTCAAGATGGTACATTACTTTGAGCAATTTTCTAAACATTTCATGCTCGGGAAATCGCATCATTTGGTATAAATAGTTTTTCGTTTTGTAAACAACTTTTGGTCTTTGAATTAAAAACTTATTTACGTGAGAATACTTTCTCTCTTGATTCTTGGATGAACTTCCGAACTTGTAAAACTTTTACGAGTTCTTTTATAACTTCTGTTCCTTAAAGTATTCAAGACGATACTTTCCATCGAGTAATTTTCCAAACATTCAATGCTCGAGAAATCACATCAGTTGGTCTAAATAGTTTGTCATATTGTTAATAAGTTTTGGTCTTTGAACTAAAAACTTATTTACATGAGAATTGTTTCTCTCTTTGTTCTTGGACAAACTTCCAAACATGTCAAACTTTTACGAGTTCGTTTATAATTTCGATTCCTTAAAGTATTCAAGACAATCCATTCCTTTGAGCAATTTTCTGAACATTCCATGCTCAGGAAATCACATCATTTTGTCTAAATAGTTTTCATTTTGTAAACAAGTTTTGGTCTTTGAATTAAAAACTTATTTACGTGAGAATTATTTCTATCTTGGTTCGTGGAAGAACTTCCGAACTAGTAAAACTTTTACGAGTTCCTTTATAACTTCTATTTCTTAAAGTATTCAAGACGTCCCTTCCTTCGAGCAATTTTTCGAACATTTCATGCTCAGGAAATCACATCATTTGGTCTAAATAGTTTGTCATTTTGTAAACAAGTTATGGTCTTTGAATTAAAAACTTATTTACGTGAGAATTGTTTCTCTCTTGGTTCTTGGACGAACTTCCAAACATGTCAAACTTTTACGAGTTATTTTATAACTTCGATTCCTTAAAGTATTCAAGACGGTACATTCCTTCAAACAATTTTCGAAACATTCCATGCACGGGAAATCGCATCTTTTTGACTAAATAGTTTTTCATTTTCTAAACACGTTTTGGTCTTTGAACTAAAAACCTTTTTACATGAGAATTGTTTCTATTGGTTCTTGGACGAACTTCCGAACTTGTCAAACTTTTACGAGTTCTTTTATAACTTCAGTTCCTTAAAGCATTCAAGACGATCCTTTCCTTCGAGCAATTTTCTGAACACTCCATGCTCGAGAAATCGTATCATTTTTCTAAAAAGTGTCATTTTGTAAACAAGTTTTGCTCTTTCAATTAAAAGCTTATTTATGTGAGAATCATTTCTCTCTTGGTTCTTGGACAAACTTTCAAACATGTCAAACTTTTACGAGTTCTTTTATAACATTGGTTCCTTAAAGTATTCAAGACAGTGCATTCCTTTGAGCAATTTTTTGAAGTTTCCATGCTCAAGAAATCGCATCATTTGGTCTAAATAGTTTTTCATTTTTTTAAACAAGTTTTGGTCTTTAAATTAAAAACTTATTTACGTGAGAATTGTATCTATTGATTCTTGGACGAACTTCCAAACTTTTAAAACTTTTACAAGTTCTTTATAACTTCGATTCCTCAAAGTATTTAATGCGATCCATTCCTTCGAGCAATTTTCCGAACATTCCATGCTTTGGAAATCACATCATTTGGTCTAAGTAGTTTGTTATTTTGTAAACAACTTTTGTTGTTTGAAATAAAAACTTATTTACGTGAGAATTATTTCTCTCTTGGTTCTTGGACGAATTTTCGAACTAGTAAAACTTTTACGAGTTCTTTTATAACTTCGGTTCCTTAAAGTATTTAAGACGATCCATTCTTTCGAGCAATTTTCCGAACATATTATGCTCGTGAAATTGCATCATTTGGTCTAAATAGTTCATCATTTTGTAAACAACTTTGGTCTTTGAATTAAAATCTTATTTACGTGAGAATTTTTTCTCTCTTTGTTTTTGGATGAACTTCCAAACTTGTCAAACTTTTACAAGTGAAATTTTTCGAACATTCCAAGCTCAGTAAATCGCATCATTTGGTTTAAATAGTTTTTAATTCAAAGACCAAAAGTTGTTTACAAAATGACAAACTATTAAGACCAAATGATGCGATTTCTTGAGCATGGAATGTTCGTAAAATTGCTTGATGGAATGGATCGTCTTGAATACTTTAAGGAACTAAAGTTATAAATGAATTAGTAAATGTTTGACAAGTTCAAAAGTTTGTCCGAGTACCAAGAGAGAAACAATTGTCACGTAAATAAGTTTTTAATTCAAAGACCAAAAGTTGTTTACAAAATGAAAAATTATTTAGACCAAATGATGCAATTTCTCGAGCTTCGAATGTTCGAAAAATTGTTCAAAGGAATGGATCGTCTTGAATACTTTACGAAATCGAAGTTATAAAAGAACTCGTAAAAGTTTGACAAGTTTAAAAGTTCGTCCAAGAACCAAAAGAGAAACAATTCTCATGTAAATAAGTTTTAAATTCAAAGACCAAAAGTTGTTTACAAAAGGGATAATGCCATTTTACACCCCTGTACTTTGACACTTGTTTGAATGTGGTACCTGAAGTTTCAAAATGTCCAATGTGTTACCTAAAGTTTAATTCCGTTATACAATGTGGTACCTACCGGTAACAGTGTTAATTTCTGATTGATTTTTCCACTTGGACCTATTATGCGTCAACAAGTGGCAGTGGCAGGAATAAGGGGTAGCTACACGAGCAGATTAGGGAAGGGTTGTTTTGTAATTTGCCCTTCCCCCACTTTTTCAAAAAGCCCTATTCTTGTTTTTCTTCTTCATTCGTTCCATCTTTTCCCCTACTTATTGGGGTTTCTTTTGAAATTTACACTATTTCTCTCTCACTTTCTCTTTCTCCAAATAGGTTCTTAGTGTTTACTCAAATTCAGAATAACCCAAATATCTTTTTGATATGATTCTGGTATGATCTCGCTTTGTTGAAAAACTAAGATGTTTGTATTGCCCTGATCGTTAAATCCGTAAGTTTATGTTTAAAGCTTGCAACGAAATTTGGATGGTTTTATATGCTTGAAGGATAAAAGATGAAAAGACTGCTGGAAATTTAAAAAAAAAAAAAAGGATAGTAGCGTGGATGATGGATGAAGGTAAGGATGGTTAGTGGATGATGGAATTAGGGTCTAAGACTTGAGAGATGAACCGACACTAAAAAAGTGAAGACCCAAACTCTATAACGGTCACTAAACAAATGGATCTTGACCTGCTAGTTATGAAGAACTAGGAACCAAAGATATCAAGGGTTGATTCAACAAGCAGCACTTGAAGGATCAATAAAGTTATATAAAAGAACAGAAGATATAAAACTCTATATATATTGAATTTGAATTGTGTGTTACAAATGGAGACGATAGCCTCTATTTATAGGCTTTACAAAATGAAAGTGAACAGCCATCATTCATCATTCATGAATGAAAGTGTTGATTCACTTGAAAATTCTTGAATGAAACATTGTATCCCTCCATATGTGTGCTGAATGGATATCATTTGAATAGTCACTTCTGGCCCATGTTTTTTTTTATTATCGTTACTGCCCATTCATAAGTCCAATAGAGGTGTCTCTTGGCTTGAAAAAAAATGCATCTCTTGGTGTAAATAATCTGATTCAATCAACATAATCCTTGTTGTCCATAGATCCATGCATGTTATGCACTCCTTTTCCATGAGTCTTCACACTTTAAATCATCTCATCCAAATAGTTGTGTCCCTTCATTGTACCTTGCACCACACACACATATATATAAGGAAACAACACACATATACTTGTATATTGTGAATGTAACTCTCAAAAAAAACAAACAACACACTAATGCATCAAATGCTTCCCACACCTAAGTATATATATATATATCAAACATGTAACAACTATATATGATGCAAACAGAATATTTAAACAATTTATCAAACATATAACTATTATATATTATATGATGCAAATAGAACATTTAAACAGTGTGCATACTTAAAAGAAATATAATACATGCATAAAAAATAAACATGTAGTATGTTGCATGGCTTCCCTTTTGCATTGCATGATTCTTCCACGTTGCATGAGCCAAATCCTACGTTGCATGGCATGGTTTGGACGTTGGCATCCTCACTGATCTTCCAAGCTTGAATGCATTTATT
The DNA here is from genome assembly GCA_039519145.1 of Kokia cookei. NCBI lineage: Eukaryota > Viridiplantae > Streptophyta > Magnoliopsida > Malvales > Malvaceae > Kokia > Kokia cookei. The sequence continues at coordinate 27,023,489 of CM076909.1, forward strand.
CGTAACAACATCTTTGAACCTTCTAGATCTTACACGAATTATTGGGCTAAAGGAAATTCCTCCGGGTCCTTGGGTGGTGACACCACCATGATTTTATCACTTTTTTTCTTTTTTTCATGATCTAGCCCACAATTGTATCCCTCACTATTCATTCTAATTTTTCATCTTTCAAACAAAAAAATGGATCCCATCGGACCCAAATCAATTCTCACTCGAAGGAGAAGTTGCAACAGCATCACCAGCATCATTAACAGCAACAACAATGGCGGTAGCCATAGAAGAAAGCTTTCAAGAACCTTTTACAAGGTAATCAACTTCAGAAACAAGATGAAATTGAAATTTGTTAACAACACAAATAATCTAATTTACTATGGTCGGTTGAAGAAACCCCCCCAAACGACCCAACCAATCACAATGGGTAGAGTTTTCTCCGATGAAGAAATCCCCGACCACTAGTGGTCTTCATCCACTGTCACTTTCACTGTCGATGGTGGCGACGACGATAGAAATAAAAACCTTGGTTTTGAAATGAACCGTAGTGCTTTAGAGTGGGCTTTTCAGCATTTCTTTAGAGAAGAAGTTAATAAGAAAGGTGAAGATAACGAAGAGGAGGGAAGCTAAGGAGGAGCTGAAGAATGGGTGTTTTGAAAACAATAATAACAACAATATTTTTGCAGATGTAGAAGATTATCAAGCTTTTCTTACGAAGAAGCTTAACTTAGCTTGTATGTGTAATTGGGTGATGAGAATGGTGGAGTGGATAAAGGATAAGGAAGGAAAAGTTTAGATCTTGAATGGTTTTTCTTTGCTTTTGAAAAAAATAAGATTCTTTTTCTGGGTTATGTTTGGCTTCTAAGAAAACTTGGAAGGGAAATTTGCATGTCTGGATTTTGATTATTTTTAATTACATCCTGGTTTAGCAATTTGGGTTCTTTAAAATCTAGACTGTTTCTTCTTCTTATTTTTCTTTTTTTTTTTAAAAAAATCATTTTTATATTGATCAATTCAAAAAATCTATGTAAGTTCTAAAATCTAAAATCGTTCTTTTTCCATTGATGCAAGCTTCAATTTTTTTTCACGTTAATGAGTTAAAACTCAAAAAATTAACTTAAAGCCTTGGTAATTGGATCAAAGAGTGGATTGAAGCTAGAAAGAATGATAGAGATTATTGGCAATGGTTCTACGAGGAACATGGAAAACGGGGAAAAAATAGAGAAATTTTAAGCTAGAAATCATAATGTAGGCTAAAACTTCTAGAATAACCTCTCGTTGCTAATGGCATGGAAAAGGGGTATCTAAATAGGGACATTGGGAAAAAGATATAAAGAAAGAAGAAGAAAACCAAGAACGGGGCTTTTTGAAAAAGTGGGGGAAAGGCAAATTACAAAACAGCCATTCCCTAATCTACTCGTGCAGCTACCCCTTCTTCTTGCCACTACCATGTGTCGACATATAATTGGTCCACGTGTCAAAATCAGTCAGAAATTAACGCTTTTACCAACAAGTACCACATTGTATAATGGAATTAAACTTTAGGTACCACATTGGACATTTTGAAACTTCAAGTACCAAATTCAAACAAGTGTCAAAGTACAGGGGTGTAAAATGGCATTATCCCTTTACAAAATTACAAACTATTTAGACTAAATGATGTGATTTCCCAAGAATGGAATGTTCAGAAAATTGCTTGAAGGAATGGATCATCTTGAATACTTTAAGGAATTGAAGTTATAAAAGAACTCGTAAATGTTTGAATAGTTCAAAAGTTCGTCCAAGAACCAAAAGAGAAACATTTCTCACGTAAATAAGTTCTTATTTCAAAGACCAAAAATTGTTTACAAAATGACAAACTATTTAGACCAAATGATGTGATTTCCCAAGCATGTGATGTTCAAAAAATTGCTCGAAGAAATGCCTCGTCTTAAATACTTTATGAAACTGAAGTTATAAAAGAACTCGTAAAAGTTTGTCAAGTTCAGAAGTTCATCCAAGAACCTAGTGAGAAACATTTCTCACGTAAATAAGTTTTTAATTCAAAGACCAAAAGTTGTTTATAAAATGACAAACTATTTACACCAAATGATACGATTTCCCGAGCATGGAATGTTCATAAAATTTCTTGAATGAATGGATCGTCTTGAATACTTTAAGGAACTGAAGTTATAAAAGAACTCGTAAAAGCTTGACAAGTTCGGAAGTTCGACCAAGAACCAAGAGAGAAACAATACTCACATAAATAAGATTTTATTTTAATGACCAAAAATTGTCTACAAAGTGAAACTATTTAAACCAAATAATGTGATTTTCCGAGCTTCGAATGTTCGGAAAATTGCTCGAAGGAATGGATCGCCTTGAATACTTTAAGGAACCGAAGTTATAAAATAACGCATAAAAGTTTGACAAGTTTAGAAGTTCGGCCAAGAACCAAGAGAGAAACAATTCTAACGTAATTAAGTCAAAGAACAAAAGTTGTTTAAAAATGACAAACTATTTAGACCAAATGATGTGATTTTCCGAGGATGGAATGTTCGAAAAATTGCTCAAAGGAATGGATCATCTTGAATAATTTAAGGAATCAAAGTTATTAAACAACTCGTAAATGCTTGACAAGTTCAGAAGTTCGGCCAAGAACCAAGAGAGAAACAACCCTCTCGTAAATAAGTTTTTAATTCAAAGACCAAAACTTGTTTACAAATTGACAAACTTTTTAGACCAAATGATGTGATTTCCAGAGCATGGAATGTTCAAATTATTGCTCGAAGGAATGGATCATCTTGAATACTTTAAGTAACTTAAGTTATAAAAGAACTTGTAAAAGATTGACAAGTTTGGAAGTTCAGCCATGATTCAAAATAGAAACAAATCTCATGTATATAAGTTTTTAATTCAAGGGTTAAATATAAAATTAGTACCTGAACTTTTTCACTTCTCCCAGATTGGTACTTATAGTTTTTTTTTGTCCCAAATTGGTACCTAAACTTTTTTTCGTCCACTAGTTTGGTACGTAAGTCTAACGACGTTAAAATTTTGCTGACGTGGCAGCACTGACCACTCACACGTTGCCACGTGTCACTCTCTTTTGCTTGAAAGTTGTTCCCTTTTAATTATTTTAACTTTTATTTTATATTTTAAAAACTTTTTAATTTATTTTTTTTTTTGAAATTTTCTTTCCCCATGTCTTTTTTTACCTCTTGGTTGCAGCAACTTTTTTTTCATTTTTTACTTTAATCATCTTTAGCTCACCTCTTCGTCTTTTGCCTCTCTTATATCTATTTCGTTTTTTTCCTTCAAACCCCTAAAAAAGTTGAAAAAATAAATGGAAAAAGATTAATTCAAAGCATACGGCCCCTTTTGCAAATGTTAACCAAATTATCCCCACCAAGAGCATGCTGATTCCACCTATGATCTACGACTTCAATATCTCCACCAAAAACCAACAAAAATGGTGGCAGAGAACCCAATTCATAAATCCTTTCATCTTTTTGAACCCTCATCCATTTCTCAATCTCCCTTATGTAATCACCTTGTCTCCATTTCCCCAAACCCATAACCATCACACCTTTGTTGAAATAGCAAGCTCTTTTGCCTTCAAATACCTTTGAAAATCTTGGGTTTGACCAGAAATCACTTGTGAAATACTTGTTAAAGTTTGCATTGCAGTACTCGGGTGCCTTAATTGTTTTGGAATCATTCATATTTGCGTTCCATAGCTTTTGGATGTCATTTACAAGACTACAACAATGGTGGTTGAATCTATAAATCACTTTTTGGATGCAAGTTTCAAGTAAGTCAGCTAAATAAATCCTTGCATAATTCAAAGGGTTGCCAAGAGCTTGACGGATTGAAGATGAAACAAGATCCCTTACAAGCATTTCCTAGAAAACATAAACCTTAAAACTCAAAGATGGGAATGCAGATTTCATGATCCGAGTTAGTTGAGTTGGTACAACCTAACTGGAATCGGAGGAAATGAAGTGGAAGAACACGTTTTGTGGACATGAACCATGTTTCACAACTGAATGGATGGCTGCAATGGTGCCTCTCAAGTATTCAGGATCAATGGTCATTGAAATATGAACAATGGAATCAAAGTATCTTTACCCAAAACTGGACAGTGAGGTCCATTTTGATACATTACTGCTTCCATGAACAAATCTGATTCATCTTTAACTTTAAACAACCTGATTGAATTTGCAGGGAAAAGAAGTAGTGAAGAAAGCAAAATAAACCCAAGAATAGATCTTAATAGGAACATGATATTGATAGTTGAAATCCAAAAAAAAAAAAAGATGTTCGCTTGATAAAGTTTCTTAAGAAGAAAGTATTGGAGAACAATGGCTCCAATCCAAATGAAATTGAAAGGAAAAGTGCAATCTTTATATATATGAATAAATTAAGATGGAAAGAGCCCAATCAAGATTTAAACCAAAGTCCAAAAACGTCTACTACTACTCTTTTTATTATTGTTGGTTTCCTGGAAACGACTTGGTAGCCTTTTTGTCGGTTTGTTCACCACTGGAAAAACAAGGGACCATGCACTTTGAATTCATCGTTTTTTCATTTATTTTTTCAACATTTTTTTAAGGCTTTGAAGGGAAAAAAAAAGAAAAAAGAAATGGATAAAAAAGAGGTAGAGGACGAAGAGGTAAGATAGAGATGATGAAAGGAAAAAAATGAAAGAAAGAAAAAAGTTGCAGCAATCAAAAGATAGAAGAAGACATGGGGAAAGAAAATTTCAAAGGAAAAAAATAAATGAAAAAGGTTTTAAAATACAAAATAAAAGGGAAAATAATTAAAAGGAACAACTTTTTCAGGCAAAAGAGAATGACATGTGACAGCGCGTGATTGGACAATATTGCTACGTCAGTAAAATTTTAACATCGTTAAGCTCAGGTAATAAACTAGTGGACAGAAAAAAAGTTTAGGTGGCAATCTGGGACAGAAAAACTATAAGTATCAATCTCGAAGAAGTGGATAAGTTGAGGTACCAATTTTATATTTAACCCTTAATTCAAAAACCAAAAAGTTTTTACAAAATGACAAAATATTTAGACCAAATGATGCGGTTTTCGAGCATGGAATGTTTTGAAAACTGCTAGAAAGAATTGATCGTCTTGAATGCTTTAAGGAATCAAAGTTATAATAGAACTCGTAAAAGTTTGACATGTTCGGAAGCTCGACCAAGAACCAAGAGAGAAACAATTCTCACGTAAATAAGTTCAGTTGTTTACAAAAAGACTAACTATTTAGACCAAATGATGTGATTTCCTGAGCATGAAATATTCAAAAAATTGTCTTAAAGGAATGGATCGTCTTGAATACTTTAAGGAACAGAAGTTATAATATAACTCGTAAAAAGTTCGAAAGTTCGGCTAAGAACTAAGAAAGAAACAACTCCCATGTAAATAAGTTTTAAATTCAAAGACCAAAAGTTGTTTACAAAATGATAAACACTTTAAACCAAATGACGCGATTTCTCGAGCATGTAATGTTCGAAAAATTGCTCGAAGGAATGGATTGTCTTGAATACTTTAAGGAACCGAAGTTATAAAAGAACTCGTAAAAGTTTGACAAGTTCAGAAGTTCAGCCAAGAACCAAGAGAGAAACAACTCTCATGTAAATAAGTTTTTAATTCAAATACCAAAAGTTGTTTACAAAATGACAAACTATTTAGACCAAATGATACGATTTTTGAGCATGGAATGTTCGATGGAATGGATCGTCTTGAATACTTTAAGGAATCGAAGTTATAAAAGAACTTGTAAAAGTTTGACAAGTTCGAAAGTTCGACCAAAAATCAAGAGAGAAACAACTCTCCCGTGAATAAGTCATCATTTCATTGACCAAAAATTGTTTACAAAGTGACAAACTATTTGGACGAAATGATGCGATTTCTCGAGCTTGGAATGATTGGAAAATCTCTCGAAGGAATGGACCGTCTTGAATACTTTAAGGAATCGAAGTTATAAAAGAACTCGTAAAAGTTTGACAAGCTCGGAAGTTCGGCCAAGAACCAAGAGAGAAACAATTCTCACGTAAATAAGTTTTTAATTCAAAGACCAAAAGTTGTTACAAAATGACGAACTATTTAGACCAAATGATACGATTTTTGAGCATGGAATGTTCGAAAAATTGCTCGATGGAATGGATCGTCTTGAATACTTTAAGGAATCGAAGTTATAAAAGAACTTGTAAAAGTTTAACAAGTTCGAAAGTTCGGCTAAAAATCAAGAGAGAAACAACTCTCCCGTGAATAAGTTATCATTTCATTGACCAAAAATTGTTTACAAAGTGACAAACTATTTGGACGAAATGATGCGATTTCTCGAGCTTGGAATGATTGGAAAACCTCTCGAAGGAATGGACCGTCTTGAATACTTTAAGGAATCGAAGTTATAAAAGAACTCGTAAAAGTTTAACAAGCTCGGAAGTTCGGCCAAGAACCAAGAGAGAAACAATTCTCATGTAAATAAGTTTTTAATTCAAAGACCAAAAGTTGTTACAAAATGACAAAGTATTTAGATCAAATGATACAATTTCTCGAGCATGGATTGTTTGAAAAATTGGTCAAAGGAATGGATTGTCTTGAATACTTTATGGAATCGAAAATATAAAAGAACTCGTAAAAGTTTGACAAGTTCGGAAGTTTGGCCAAGAATCTAGAGAGAAACAACTGTCACGTAAATAAATTTTAATTCAAATACCAATTTTTTTTTACAAAATGACAAACTATTTAGAACAAATGATCCGATTTCCCGAGTATGGAATGTTCGAAAATTTTCATGACAGAATGGATCATCTTGAATAATTTAAGGAATCGAAGTTATAAAAGAACTCGTAAAAGTTTGACAAGTTCGAAAGTTTGGCCAAGAACCAAGAGAGAAACAATTCTCACATAAATAAGTTTTTAATTCAAAGACCAATTGTTGATTAAAAAATGACAAACTACTTAGACTAAACTATGCGATTTCCCGAGCATGGAATGTTTCGAAAATTGCTCGAAGGAATGGATCATCTTGAATACTTTAAGGAACAGAAGTTATAATAGAACTCGTAAAAGCTTGACAAGTTCGAAAGTTCAGCTAAGAACCAAGAGGGAAACAACTCTCATGTAAATAAGTTTTTAATTCAAAAACCAAAAGTTGTTTACAAAAAGACAAACTATTTAGACCAAATGATGCGATTTCCCGAGCATGGAATGTTCGAAAAATTGCTCGAAGGAATAGATCATCTTGAATACTTTAAGGAACATAAGTTATAATAGAACTCGTAAAAGTTTGACAAGTTCGGAAGTTCAGCTAAGAACCAAGAGAGAAACAATTCTCACGTAAATAAGTTTTTAATTCAAAGACCAAATGTTGTTTACAAAATGACAAACTATTTAGACTAAATGATGCGATTTCTCGAGCATGGAATGTTTGGAAATTTGCTCGAAGGAATGAATCATCTTGAATACTTTAAGGAACCGAAGTTATAAAAGAACTCGTAAAAGTTTGACAAGTTCGAAAGTTCGACCAAGAACCAAGGGAGAAACAACTCTCATGTGAATAAGTTTTTATTTCATTGACCAAAAATTGTTTACAAAGTGACAAACTATGTGGACGAAATGACGCGATTTCTCGAGCTTGGAATGATTGGAAAATTGCTCGAAGGAATGGACCATCTTGAATTCTTTAAGGAATCGAAGTTATAAAAGAACTCGTAAAAGTTTGACAAGTTTGGAAGTTCGACCAAGAACCAAGAGAGAAACAATTCTCACGTAAATAAGTTTTTAATTCAAAGACCAAAAGTTGTTTACAATATGACAAAGTATTTAGACCAAATGATACGATTTTTCGAGCATGGATTGTTCGAAAAATTGGTCAAAGGAATGGATCGTTTTGAATACTTTAAGGAACCGAAGTTATAAAAGAACTCGTAAAAGTTTGACAAGTTTGGAAGTTTGGCCAAGAACCAAGAGAGAAACAACTCTCACGTTAATAAATTTATAATTCAATGACCAAAATTTTTTACAAAATGACAAACTATTTAGAACAAATGATCTGATTTCCCAAGCATGGAATGTTCGAAAAATTTCACGACGGAATGGATCGTCTTGAATACTTTAAGGAATCGAAGTTATAAAAGAACTCGTAAAAGTTTGACAGGTTCGAAAGTTTGGCCAAGAACCAAGAGAGAAACAATTCTCACGTAAATAATTTTTTAATTCAAAGACTAAAAGTTGTTTTACAAAATTACAAACTATTTAGACCAAATGATACGATTTCCCAAGCTTGGAATGTTCGAAAAATTGTTCAAAGGAATGGATTGTCTTGAATACTTTATGGAATCGAAAATATAAAAGAACTCGTAAAAGTTTGACAAGTTCGGAAGTTTGGCTAAGAACCAAGAGAGAAACAACTGTCACGTAAATAAATTTTAATTCAAAGACTAATTTTTTTTACAAAATGACACACTATTTAGAACAAATGATCCGATTTCCCAAGCATGGAATGTTCGAAAAATTTCACGACGGAATGGATCGTCTTGAATAATTTAAGGAATCGAAGTTATAAAAGAACTCGTAAAAGTTTGACAAGTTTGGAAGCTTGGCCAAGAACCAAGAGAGAAACAATTCTCACATAAATAAGTTTTTAATTTAAATACCAAATGTTGTTTACAAAATGACAAATTATTTAGACTAAATGATGCGATTTCTCGAGCATGGAATGTTTGGAAAATTGCTCGAAGGAATGGATCATCTTGAATACTTTAAGGAATAGAAATTATAATAGAACTCGTAAAATCTTGACAAGTATGGAAGTTCAGCCAAGAACCAAGAGGGAAATAACTCTCATGTAAATAAGTTTTTAATTCAAAGACCAAAAGTTGTTTACAAAAAGACACTATTTAGACCAAATGATACAATTTCCCGAGTATGGAGTGTTCGAAAAATAGCTCGAAGGAATGGATCATCTTGAATACTTTAAAGAACATAAGTTATAATAGAACTCGTAAAAGTTTGACAAGTTCAGAAGTTCGGCCAAGAACCAAGAGAGAATCAACTCTCATGTAAATAAGTTTTTTGATTCAAACACCAAAAGTTGTTTACAAAATGATAAACACTTTAGACCAAATGATGCGATTTCTCGAGCATGTAATGTTTGGAAAATTGCTCGAAGGAATGAATCATCTTGAATACTTTAAGGAACCGAAGTTATAAAAGAATTTGTAAAAGTTTGACAAGTTCAGAAGTTCGGCCAAGAACTAAGAGAGAAACAACTCCCACGTAAATAAGTTTTTAATTAAAATACCAAAAGCTTTTTACAAAATGACAAACTATTTAGACCAAATGATGCAATTTTTGAGCATGGAATGTTCGAAAAATTGCTCGATGGAATGGATCGTCTTGAATACTTTAAGGAACTGAAGTTATAAAAGAACTCGTAAAAGTTTGACAAGTTCAAAAGTTCGGCCAAAAATCAAGAGAGAAACAACTCTCTCATGAATAAGTTATCATTTCATTGACCAAAAAATGTTTACAAAGTGACAAACTATTTAGACCAAATGGTGCGATTTCTCGAGCTTGAAATGTTCGGCAAATTGATCAAAGGAATGGATCTTCTTAAATACTTTAAGGAATCGAAGTTATAATTTATCCATATCGTGCACAAAAATCTCAAAACATAGTAATAAACAATACATTTATCATCTTTAAAACTTGTATCATTCATTTCTTTTCAATAAATTAATCAAATACTTTTCATTTCATAATTTAACATGTGACATATCATATATTTATATTCTCTTGAATTAAACGACTTAATTCTCTAAACACACCACAAACATAACTAGATATCATATTTATAAATATATGAATCATATAATTACACCAAGGCATTAATATTCATTATCAAACTACATTAATCAAAACATTAATCTGGTATTCATACTTATGATACATATCTCACTTGAAAACATGTTACCTGAATAGTGAATGGTTGAAAAATGAGATACCGACTTTTCATTGCCATCCTTTTCGACCTTGTCATTGATATCTTTTCGGATAACATCCTTTTCAACCTTTCCATTTGATATCCTTTCAGACAACATCCTTTTAAAATACTGAATGTAATGCCATGGTGTCTTTCAACCATGGTCTTTTCCTTTTCAAGTATAATACTATGATGTATTTCAATCATAGTCCTTTCCTTTTCTCAAATTAAGACAATCTTAAACATCAATACATAGATACATAAAATAAGATATCAATTAATGTTTTAAATTCAAATGTAATATTTTAAAATGAAATACGAACTTACCTTGGTAGAACTAACTCCAACATGAGACTAATGACTACTCCTCTACTTTGGCTTCTTCACAATTAATGTCCGTTTGGTTCGTTTCTTTATCTAAATAATTATTTCATTCAACTAAATAATTCAAATAATTTATTATAATTAAATCAAGCTTATAACTCATTTTAATGTGAATTTATGAAATTACTCCTAATATTTTAATTTTTATGCAATTTAATCCCTAAACTCGAAACTCACAATTTAACAACAATTTATGAAAAACCAAGCTAGCCGAATTTTCTAGGGGTTCATTACAGCCCAAATATTCCACCATTTTACATTATTTTCATTGAATTTTACTATTTTCTCAAATAAGTCCTTAAACACAAAATCATCAAAAACACACTTTACAAAATACTTAATTTTAACTATAAACTTTAATAATCTATCAACTAAAATAAAAAAAAATCTCAAAATTATTCATGAAAAGTCCCTAAACTTTTAATAATATTACAAATTAACCCCCAAACTAACTATATTAAGTTAATATCAGCTCAAAAATACAAAAATAATTAAAAACATACATCAAATACATACCATGCACGAGAACTAAGCTTTGTCCGAAAGCTTTCTTCACCTAAAAATGGTGTTTCGGCTACCAACATCACCAAATGAAAAAAAAATGACACTTTGGTTTGCTTAACTTTAAGTTTAATTAACTATTTACCATTTTACCCTTTAATTTTAAAACAAATTTCACTTCCAAACATACTTAAACCGTCCACTTAAAACATATATGGTGTATTTTCTTCTTAAATCGATTATTATACCTTTCAATTGCCATTTAGTACCTTTAACTAATAGAAATTAGGTTTTGTAATTTTTACGATTTAATCCTTTTTAATTAATTAACTATCTAAACATTAAAATTTCTGACCAAAATTTCAATATACCTATATAATCATTCCATAGATATTTAATAAAAATATTTTTGAGCTTGGTTTATAAAAACGATGTCTTGAAATCTCATTTTCCCAAACTACTTGACTTTAGGATAAACCTAATAAACTTAACTATTCATTCAAATAACAAAAATTATTAAATAAAATTTCAACGTAATTTTATATTTGATTCGTAAATATTAAATAATAATATTTACGGACTCACTTATCAAATTTATGGTTCGAAACTATCGTTTTTGATATCACTAAAAATTGCTGTTATATATCAAATCTTGATTTGTAAAAGCAACATGTATTGAAATATAATTAGAAATCAGAATCTAACCTTAATTGATGAAGAAAACAAGTTGAAACTCTAATTCATGGAAAAACCTTCGAAAAAAGAATGAAGAAATTGATAAAGGAAATGAGTGTTTTCTTTAATATTGAGAGAAAAAATTGTGTTTGGAATGTGAGAAAATCACTGTGGTTGGTTAATTTGAGAGAAAATACTCCGATTTAAATTTGGGAAATTTTCAAATGGAAAGATGAGAAGAGAGGGAAAATGGGAATCGGGCTTTTAATAGATGAAATTAAAAATTGATTTTTAAAATTTAGGGAAATTGCTTTTGGGAAACTTTCAAGTTTGACCCTTATTCAAATCAATCTTTTTTTCAATTAAAACACTTTTCCTTAGGATTAGTTTAAGAATGCTTCTCAAAAGTGTTTTTCAAAAAAAATTCTATTGGGGAGAAATTAAAATTTTCAACTTTTGAAAAAATTATTTTTGCACCAATTTTTTGCTTGGGAGAAACATTTTTCTCTAAAAAAAAGCAATTGTTTAAGAATATTTTTGTGAAGTATTTCTTAGAAACATTACTAAGCACATCCTATTTTTAAATTCGATTTCATTTATAAGATCCATTTTAAGATAATTAATATTCGAATCCTTAATCCTAATTTTAAAATCTAATTAATTTTTTAAGCCACTCATGTTATTATATTATTTTATTACTACGAACCTAATTCCAAAATCTGGTTCAGATTCTTGATTCACAAACTTAAGTCTACCAAACAAAAATTTGAGATATGACAAAAATCTTGTGTATGTTATGTTGTGTATATATAATCTTGTTATCTTCTCAACTTATCATATTTTATTTACTTTTTTTCATACAATTCCTATTAATAGTTACAATCTAAAACTTTTTTTTTAATATATTGATGTGATTACATCGTAATATCTGTTCATACTTTTTTAACCCTTTGATAAGACACATACACCTTACACACACAGACACTCGAACCTGAAACCTTTAAGAAAAATAACATCTTCTTTTTTACTGGAATCACTTGTTAAGTTCCTAAAACTTTAAACGAGAGGATAGTAAGTGTTCAAGAATGTTGAGACCCAAACTTTCTTTATGTTGCAATATCAATAATGTCAAATGAGGTATAATTTAAAATCTTTTAGTCTGTTATTTTACATCTTTGGAGGGAAAACGAAATAAAATTTCATAAAATACGCCGCTATTCTTCCCGTTTAATTTAGCAAAACCCTTGTCTCACAAAAATATAATACTAATAAGTCTTAATATTCAATGTTTTTTTTTTTTTGTTATTTTGAATTTTAAAAAGTAAACAAGAAAAATAAAATACTAAAAATAAACGTAATTTCCTCGTCTCGCCTTGTCCAACAGCAAAGCAAAGAAGGCCACCACCGCCAGCATCGCCACCACGTCCGCCATTGTCACGACTTCGGTGGGGGAAAACGATTCACCCTCACCATTTTTCTTCCCCTACAAAGAATTTCAGATTTTGTATTTTAAATCCTCAACGAAGAAAATTCTCTGAAAGTTCAGCCTTCTCCCCTTTTCCCTGATCATTTGACCTCTTTTCCCGACACCCAAACAGCTGAGGAAAAACCACTATCAATTTTACTCTTCTGTCTTTTTCTCCTCTGAATCAGGGTTTCTGCTTTTTATTCCACTGTGATTCCCAAAGAGGGTTTCAACAGTGAGAGCACTACCGGTAAGGGATTGGTGAAGGGCTTAGGAATTCGCTCAGGTGAGAGGGAATCAGGATTCTCAATGGAAGATTTTAGAAGATTCTAGGGTTTTGTATTAGATTTCAAGACTTTCTACTTGGTAATTTGGTTTCGATTTCCCAAACTAGAGAGCGAAATTAGGTTTTAGGATGGTATATTGGTAACGATGGTGAGACTTTTAGGACTAAGTCGAGGAGAATCGGATGAGTCACCTCGTGAAATCACCACCTCCAGGACTCCTATAACAAGCGAGTCAGGTGAAAACGGATGGCTCATCAGATTCTTTGATTCGGCGTTTTTCTGTGAGTGGATCGCCGTCAGCTATCTTTACAAGCATGATCATGCTGGGGTGCGAGATTATCTGTGTAACAGGATGTACACACTTCCATTATCTGGAATCGAAAGCTATCTGTTCCAGATTTGTTACATGATGGTGCATAAGCCAAGCCCTTCATTGGATAAGTTCGTTATTGATATGTGCTCAAAATCACTAAAAATGGCAATGAAGGTGCATTGGTTTTTGTTGGCTGAGTTAGAGGATTCAGATGATAATGAAGGGCTTAGTAGGATTCAAGAAAAGTGTCAAATTGCTGCTACTTTGATGGGTGAGTGGCCTCCCCTTGTGCGGCCACCCAATGCAGGTTCAAGTCCGGGGAGTAAAAATCAAGTATTGAATCGGTTCCTATCCTCGAAACAGCTGTTTTTGTCATTGACTTCTTCACCTTCTACACAAAGATCATTGTCCTCCCCATCTTCAGGGAACCATTTGCAGGAAGATGGTGGTAATCAGTTGTCTCCAGAGGAGAATAAGATTTTTAAAAAGTTTATTCCAGGTCCTAAAGTCAGAGATGCCTTGTTGTTTAGGAAGTCAGCTGAGAAAGATGAAGAGGAGAACGAAAAGGATGGGTTTTTCAAGAGGATTTTGAGGGACAGCAGAGGGGGAGAGGATGAGGATTTGACAACAAGCTCAGATGGGTTCTTTAAGAGGCTTTTAAAGGATAGTAAAGGAGAGGAGGAAGAAATGACTTCTAGTTCGGAAGGGTTTTTTAAGAAATTGTTTCGAGACAGTAAGAGTGATTCTGATGATAAAATGGTTTCTAAGCCTGCAGAAGATGATGAGAAAGAGGGGTTCTTTAAGAAGTTATTTAAAGATAAATTTGAGGATAAGAAAGATGTTAATGATAGAATTGATGATGTACATATGGTGAACTCTGCAGAAAAAGCTTCAAAATCAGGTGAAGATGATGAAAAAGAGGGTTTTTTCCGGAAACTTTTTAAGGATAAATCTGAGGACAGGAAAGATGGGAATGATAAGAATGATGATGGTGAGGAAGAAGATTCTTCAGATTTCTCACTGTTCCGAAGACTGTTCCGAGTGCATCCTGAAGAGAATAAAACTAGTACAGCCAATGAAGGCAGCAACAGTGACAGTTTGTTTGAGAGCAGTCCAGGGACTGAGAACTTCTTCCGCAAACTTTTTAGGGATCGGGATCGTTCAATTGAAGATTCAGAGCTGTTCAATGCAAAGAAGCACAAAGAGGTTTGTTTGCTTCTATATTTGTTGGCATGTTTTCATGCTTTGAGGTCTGTTCAATTTTAATCTTTGGCTTTGTTTTCCAACTTATGCACCTGTGATATATTGAAAGTGTTCAAAGTGAAATTTGATAACTTTCAGTCTTGCATTCTTACTATTTTTATAAAATTCCTGAGTTAGACATTGTAAAAGATAAATATCAGATTATTTGTTTCATTATTGTGGCCACAATTGGAAAAATAGAGCTTTTTAATTCGCACTCTAGCTGCCAATCTCTGCTCTAAATTGTAAAGGAATTAGTTCTCATAAAATTTTCAGTCTTCATAGCTTTTCAGAAAACTTTTCACTTATAATTCCTACTATGAATTTGGAAGTTTTTTAGGCTAATAATCACTTCAGAACATGCATACTTCAGAAACCCCTTTATTGCATTTAGATATTTATCTGTAAATGGCATGATCTTTTCTTGCTTTGTTGTTTGATATGACACCAAGAGTTGGAAATTATCCGAATAGGTTTTTCATGGAGCTCTTTAAATGGTTCTTCCATGTTGTTTAACTTATATGCCGTTCAAATGGTATGGAATCTACTAATGTCTTCCAATAAGTTATAAAACCTTATCTGAGGAAGTAATGGTTGAATACCATTGTCTTTGAGATTGGAATCTGCGTTCACATATGTTAACTACTGCTGTGTGTGTAACTTTTCTCCATAAGTTTACAATAATGTTTGTTAACTCTGTTCATGTACTAAGTACTCCTCTTAGTATTGATACTTTAGAAATGTTCTCCATTTGAAGCTATTTTTGTCATCTTTAGTACACCCTTCACTTGGTGTGATGAATGGAAGGATAACATCTGCTGAATGGTGAGTTTACCTGGTTTGGTTCAAAGATAGGATTATTAATTAGGTTCTGATCTATCCCACTGACGTATTTTTCTCATCTTCTGAACTATGGGTTGTCTAAACTTCTACGATCTGATTTATTGTATTGGTGTTTATCTAGTTTTCCCTATAATATTGTTCTGTTGTTTATGTCACTTGTACTGAAATGTTACCCTTTTTGACATCATTATTTTGACATAAAAAGACATTTAAATGAATAAAAGCTTCCACTACAACAGTACTAGACTACTTGATTGATCCAGGGAACTATCTTATTCTGCCTTCCTTTCATTCTATCTAATTTTGGCTTTTGCCATTTGCCTGTTGTCTGCCAATCACCTGGGAATGAGAAGCTTTATTGACCATAGGGGTGTGGTTCATAAATAACTACCTTGCTTTCTTTAATTAAGATTTAGGCATTTGGCTTATTGAATGCAGTTCTGAATATGTTCTGTAATAATTGTGGAGATTGAATGTGAAATTGTGAACATACTCCTTTCTCATTAGACTGATTTTGATATTAAGGATTTTGATTCTTCTTTGTTTCCTTTTGTTTCCTATCCTGTGTTCCCATATGCTCTAGTTGCTTTTTAGAATCTGTGGTTTTAAAATCTGGATGTTCTTTTCGTTGATCAGCACCTTGTAGTATGTAATGATTAGAAAAGCTCACGTAAACCTCTTAAGAACACAAGGGAACTTCAGATGGATCAGTTTGTTTTGCTTCTTGTCTTTGAAATAGTTGAACACTTGAAACTGTGGGGTTTGACTTCTGATTATTTTGGCTTGGCTGCACCAACTTAGAGCGCTACTTGGAGGTAGATTATGCTCTAATTAGAGATTTAGAGTACTGGCTTTGATGAAATAGATTAACATTGTTAAGGAAATAAAGTATAGTACTCTATAGTAATTGATAAGCTGGATAACATTGAAGAAGAGCATAAAAGCTAAAGAATAATCCTAACATGTCCAGAAAAAGCATAAATTAAGCTTTTCTATGTATTTGGAGGGTCATACCCTCCTACCCACACCGAAATGTGCATTTGACTCAGGTGTCGGAGGTACTTCTACAAAATGGAGAGTTGGAGTAACATAAGATGAAGCAGTATAATTAAATTATGGAAAATAGCATAAAGGATGAAGAAAATTTTTCTTGATATTGAGAAAGTTTCATTCATTTATTTTTGGAGAAGGATTTGAAGCAAGGGTATTAGTGGTTTCCTGTGATTTTCCTGCACTTTATTTTTCATTATTAGCGTTGTTTACTGGTTTTGCTCCTATAAATCTATGTTAATTTTCTGCGCCCTCAAATTTGCAGAAGCATCCTGGTTCACCTAAGCAACAGAATGATAGATCGAACTCCAAACCCCCACTTCCAAATAGTTCTGTATCTCGATTCCGAAAAGGGGCTTATCATGATTCATTGTATTTTGTACAGTCATTATGTGAGACATCATATGGCTTGGTGGATGTTTTTCCAATTGAAGATCGTAAAACTGCTCTTTGTGAGGTGGTTTGCTCATTTCAAAGTTTAATCAATGCTTCAATTAACTGTTATGTAATATTTGCTTGGATATTATCTAACATATTAATTGTTCTTGTCATTTTTGTCTCTCAGTCACTTGCAGAGATTAATTTGCATCTAGCTGAGGCCCAAAACAATGGAGGTACTTATTTATTTATGATGAATTTGATCAAAGCAATGGCATTGAGGACCATCATTATTATATTTAATAAGTTTCCCTATGATTTCTAATGTGGTCTGAACTGTGAATTGGTTACTAGGATTTACCACTATATTTTTACTAGTGTCAATTGGATATGACTTCTTAAAACCTTTTGCGGTGTACTCTTTTTATATATTTTTAGAGAAAACATTTGGTACATTGCCAGTGGAGTTTTTAAACTCCACAAGCAGGGTTAGGGGGTTGAAAAGTTTCCTATAAAGGTGTAGTAAAATATTAAAAAAAAAGACACATGGCAATTTTTTAAAACTGCCTGTGAAATAAAAAAAAGTTAGTGCCAATGTACCAAATACTAACCCATTTTTTTATAGTTATATTCGTCTGTGGATGAACTTTTATTGGCTTCTGTTGACAATGCTTCTGCTGCATAGTCTTGTCTGTTAAATAGGTAATCTATGTAACAATTTTGAGATGTTAGAATCTTCTTCTAATTGGAGTGCTAGACATTTTTGCTTAGGTTGAAATTTAGTTCAGGTTCTTGCCTTCTCATTTTTTTTAACTGTTTGTTTACAATCTGCTGTCAAGTGAATACATCGATTAATTGATGTGTGAAGTATTTCATAAGCAATTTAATTTGGTGTTCTGAAATATAGTCTCATTTCTCTTTTACTCCCTGGAACTGTTCTGTCTTTTGAGTACTATTTATTTCTTTAAAATGAGAAAAAAGGGTAAATGACTGCAAAGATCTGCATTCTGCTGATATTGGCTGTGAACATGTGAAATCCAAAATTAGGGGTGCAACTTGTGTCGGTACCTGATGTTGGTTGGGTTGGGTTGTCCGTTTTATACTGGAGTCTATCTTGGTTCCTAGGCTTTGTGGGTTGAATCTCAGTTCAACCTGCAAGTGACACAATCCGATCGTGCTTATGTTTTCTGCTTATGTCAATTAAGAAATAATGTTAAATGTACTTGCATTTTAATGTTTTTATTTGGTTTTTGTCCTCTTATAGTTATAACTCAACTTTATGGCGGAAAATAACTATGACCAATCTTGTGATGATAACTTTTGTAGACAAGTTTCTTAGAAGAAATTGTTGCTATAATTTTGCAATATTTTAATACAGTGAAGAGTGTTGCAATACTTGGATTCAATCAAATGTACAATGTATAGACTTGGTTTTTTTGGTTAGTTAAAGGAAAAAATAAAGCAAAAAAAAAAGAAAAAAAGAAAAAGGACACCAAAAATGTACCCAGCCAAGTCATGTTAACTTGGGTTGGGTCCTAAGGAAGGCTGGTGCACTACTTATCCATCCTGTGTCTGAACAAGGTGTTTGGATCCTCAACCTACCAGTGCCCAGTTTGCACCCCTATTTAAATAGCAAGGTCAAGTGAATATGTGATTGACTGATTGATTAGTACTTTGGTGATACAGTTGCGAAGTCTTGTTTGTTAATGAAGTTTACCGTGTAATAACCATTTTTCATTTCTGGGAGGTTTACTGTGTAATAATAATTTTCCATTTCTGGGATAGTATGCTATTCAAACTTTTAAGGCTTTATTTACGGATATGATATTTTTTTCGCATTAGTAATTGGCAATTAGCATGCTCTTCCATTGTTACTTTTGATTTCTTGAGTGAATTTGACCGTTGCATGTAATATATTGCTCCATACCTGTATTTGAGTATCGCTGGGAATACTTTTAGGAGTTTGCTTTCCAATGGGAAAAGGGATGTATCGTGTGGTTCATATTCCTGAAGATGAAGCTGTTCTTTTGAATTCTAGGGAAAAAGCACCTTACCTGATCTGCGTTGAAGTTTTGAAATGTGAATTGCAGAGGTAAGTTTTGAGATTGTCCATATGACCTAGATCAGTCTCAGTTTTTCAATTTATTCCAGAAACCATGTATGTAACTCAAAGGAACGAAGTGTGGTTTTTAAATCCTTTTCCTGTATCTTATCTTAGCAGTACAAAGGATACATCTAATGCTCAGAAACTTTCTAGAGGAGGAATCCCTCTAGCAAATGGTGACGCATTACTTCAAAAGCCGCCTCCATGGGCTTATCCTTTATGGACTGCTCAAGAGGCATACCGAAATAGTAGTGATAGGATGTCAAGTTCCACTGCGCAAGCCATTGACCAAGCAATGACACATAAGTCTGATGCGAAAGTGAAATTTGTCAATGTGAGTTTCTCTGTACAAAAGCAATCAATCAGCCAGTTGGGGGGTATTGATGCACCGGATCCTCAGTGTAGCATGCATCGTTGCAATTTGAGTGCTGTTTCGGTTCAAGGTGGGCAAGATTTAACTCAAAAACTAAAAGCTGCGTATGCTAGTGATATGGAGTGGGTAAGGGTGGTACTGACAGCAGATCCTCGGCTCCGAATGGAAGACATTGAGGGACAAGGACGACCTCGTCGGAAGGAGCACCGTCGCGTTCCAAGTACAGTTGCCATAGAGGAAGTAAAGGTGGGCATGTGATTGTAAACATTTGAAGTAGATGGCATCATTACTCAGAATTATAAAGTTCAATGAGGAAGAATGTTTTTTTCCCAGTGCTTCTATTGATTTGAAATGAGTTTACTTTGTAAATTTATTTAACTTGTGTCCCAGTTTTAGATGCTACTACTGAAACATAAAATTGTTGTGCAGGCAGCTGCTGCAAAGGGAGAAGCTCCTCCTGGACTCCCTTTGAAAGGGGCTGGTCAGGATTCATCAGATGCGCAACCAAGGGTAATATAAGTGAAACTCTCTCCTCTCTCTCTCTCTCTCTCTCTCTCTCTCTCTCTCTCTCTCTCAAACTTTGTAAATTCCTGATAGGCCAATGGGGGTGTGCCTAAAGCTGGCGATGCATTATCTGGTGAACTTTGGGAGGTGAAGAAGGAGAGAATACGGAAAGCTTCAATATATGGGAAATTACCTGGTTGGGACCTACGTTCTGTAAGTTCTACTTGCATAGCAGTTGCTCTTTCTGTTTCTTTACTTCCCTTGGCATTGTGATTGTATGCACCTAATTTGCTGCACAATGATTTTCTTTCTGCATAAATGAATTTAGCAATTTTATTTGTATTATATGCCTCCTGCAAAACTAACCAATAATATATGTACATGTAATCATGTCATTACTTATCATAATGCTAGTGTAAGGCACAGGCATACAAAAATTATGGTAAGTGATGATATGAGTACATATAGATGTTTGTGGTTAGTCTTGCAAGAGGGGGCTTAATGCAAATAAATTCGCTAAAAGGGTTTAACCGCAAAATGAAACCATTTTTGGTTACTCTGATGAAATATTGGCAAGTATTGTGGTATATCATCAACATGTAATCTTTCCAGTGATCTTCCGTTAGTAGTGTCAGCAAGTCATAGCTAACTGCTGTTTTGATGACATTTTCTTTTGAGATATATATATTGCGGGTTGTTTTTAGACTTTTTCTCCCTCCTAGTCCTCAGATATTCCAGATTGTACCATTATAGGGTATAATTTCCTTCAGCATTTGTTGTTGTATATCCTGTAAAGCAATGTTGGTTCTTCAATTGGACTTGATGAATTGGGTCCTTTGCCAAGGTTAAAGATTGCTTTTGTGGAGCTCATCCTTTTTCTAAAAATAAAAATATTAAAGGATTTACTGAAGCGATACTTCTGTAATAATGATCTCTTTCCCAAAATAATTTATCTTTAGATGTTTGAAAAGTTTGTTCCCGATCAGAGGCGAAAGTCCAATTATTTTCTTCCATCCAAACCCTGTACTGTAACATTCATTTATTGTTACAAAAGGATCCAGGAGTTACTCCAATTATGAGGAATTTAGCTAGAATATCTACTTGTAATAGTTACTATAATCATTTCAAAGATGAAAAAATTTATAGGGACTAGGGAGTAGTGGCTGTGCAATCTTCTTGTTTCTCTCTTTCTGCATTTAGCTAATGATTTACTCCATACAGTAACAGCTTTTAGTGGTAAACTCTTTTTATCTGTTTCCTCATGGAATAGATTGACTCAGAGTTTTGACTGATTACAACCATAAGAGGTGAGTGTAACTGGTTTCTAGCTTGATATGTTCAAGGTCTTGTAGGTTTCAAATTTGACAGTCCTTAATTACTTGCGGATGGTTCTATATATTTCTTATCTCATGTTGGTTTTTAAAAAAAAAAAAAAAAAAAATCTGTTAGTTTTTCATGGAAACGAACTTCTGGAAAAAAGAAAATATTTGTATTTTCCAGAAAAATAGATTTCTTTTGGTTGGTAAAATCACTAACAATTTTTTTTTCTAATGTTTGCCTTTAGCAGAAAATATTCAATCCACTATCTACTGTAACCATCACAATCCAAAACCATGACTAATGGTGAACCTCTAACCGGCAAAATTTCCTCTACACCTGCAAATCTTAATCAAATAACAAAATCTTTTCTTTTTTGGACAAAAAAAGTCAAATAAAAGAGAACTAACAAAAAGATTATGCCTTTGAAAATTGACATATAGTGCTTAGATGGGTCTGGGTTTGTTCAGTTTGTGGAAGACAGAAAAATTTGAGGTGCTGCCTGTGAAAGGAAATGCAATGGGAAAGTGGAAAGAAGTAGAGATTTCTGAAATGAAGAGGAGATTGAAGGAAGAGGGAGAGGTTCTTCTTGGTCCTGTATTTCTGATTGTATGGGTAATGGGTTGGGTTGGCTTGAGCAGCTGTCAAAGGTAAAGAGTAAGCTGGCTTTGTTATGGGAGAAAGATGAAATGTCTTCTGTTATTATTATTATTATTATCTTTTTGTGGGGGTGGGGTGCGGTGTGGAATGTGACAATTTCCAAAATGGTTTGGCTCTTTTTCTGACAGGAAGCAATTTCCAGTTGACCATGTCTCCCTGTGACAACCAAACACAACAAAATATTGAAGACAATTTTTGGAAGGCATTTTTCCTAAATGACAAGACCTTAATTCCATTTATTTTCATTTCATTGCTGCCTTTAAACTGCATCAAGTCACCAGTATAGCCCTTGAAATGGATAATATCAACGGTTATTGCTATTTAATTCCATTGATGCAGCTGGTAGAGATGTTTGTTCAATAGGATGAAATACTTTATTGGTCCTACAAAAGATTCTAGACCAGAAGCTTTTAATCTGATAGAGTAGTAGTCAATGAAATATGTGGGGTGACTCAATTTACAAGTAATTGGTGTTGGTTAGTGGCTAAATGTTCAACTAATTCTTGCATTTGTTGCTTTGAATATGGAAATTTTTGTCATTTGATTGCTTAAGGTAGTTGATATTATCATTTTGGTGTAAAGCTGAGTGTTTTTTGGTCAATGTTTTGAGTTCTCTACTAAACTTTTTATTTCTTCCTATTATGTGCTATTTAGTTTGGTTGAAGTAAAAATGTCCCCTTTCTTATTTTTATCATGTAGGTTATTGTAAAGAGTGGGGATGATTGTAGGCAAGAGCACCTTGCTGTGCAGCTTATCTCTCATTTTTATGGTATGTTCCTTTATTACAGTTTTTTGTGCTTCTTTGATCCCAATTTTCTTAGCTCATTTGCTTCATGTCAGTACAATCTAGATGCTGTGTAACCTTCAATGTTGGAGTCACGTTTTGTTTCTACATCATATTTTATTAGAAATGAAATGTGCAAATATACAGGCAGTGAATTGCTTCCCCCTCCCCCCCCCCCTCTTCTAGAAAGGGAGACATAATTTTTGCTTGGACAAAGATGACTATAAACTGTAAAAATTACATTCGTAGGTGTGTAACATATATGTATTTCTAGCATTAATGCTAAAGATGTCATAACTGATTTTTTTTTTTTCCATTATCATGTTTGAATCGTGTGTTTATGGTTTTAAATGCCAGATATATTTCAAGAAGCTGGTCTTCCGCTGTGGTTACGCCCTTATGAAGTTTTAGTTACATCTTCTTACACAGCTCTTATTGAAACAATTCCAGATACGGTAATGTGAACTATTGCTCTTCAACTGACTGGATTGCATCTATAATGGAAACTTTGGCTGTTTAAATGATAATAGCTTGGCTGTTTTTTGAAGGCCTCTCTTCATTCTATCAAAAGCAGATATCCCAATTTATCTAGCTTACGTGAATTCTTTGCTGCTAAGTATCAGGAAAATTCTCCAAGTTTTAAACTGGCACAGGTAATCTAGTTGCAGAGAGGAAGGCCTCTCTTGCTATTTTGTTTGTTAGGCAAGTGCATTCTTATGTCTCAAATAATTGTCACATTTTACTAAATTTTGTGGCTTTATATTTAAGTGTTTTAGGAGTGTGGTTGGACCATTAAAAGGAGTCGGAATTTGCATCTGTTTCTCTTTTTTCCCCAGAAAAAGAGAGTTGTTTTTTGCATAGCTGCAGATACTATGATTGTAATGCTCTACTAATGTAAAGGGATGTTGTTAAATAAGAGAAAAACAGGAAAGCTGCTTTCCTCTTCTATTTTTCGAGTTAGACAGCAATTTGGTTTGTTTGTGTCATCATGGACAATTTTCCCACTCTTTTTTAAGCTGCAGTGTGATTTACATTTAATGCTATTTTATAGTTATTTTCTGAGTTACCTTAAGGTTACTTTCATTTTGATCCTATCATCCTATGGTAAGCAGTTTTCTGTAGTTACTGAGAAATCTTGCTAGACAATTGCTGTTACCTAGTAGTACTTGCTTACTGCCCGATGTGTTGGGTTCAGGTTTATCGAATTCTCTCGATATTTGCAAGTATGTGAATACACTCTTGTTGATGTCTTTCTTTAGTCATAAAATTTATGATTGTGAGATACTTGATTGACTTCGCGGATAAAATCCAAGCCTTATGTGACTACGGAATGTAGGAGCAAGATACTTTAGTTGCAGTGTTCTGTTGGATGGTAATCAATTGCTCCTCTTTAAGATGCTGTAATGTGTGTGTGTTTGTTTTAGGAAAGATGAACATTTTAGTGGTTTGCTGAGAGTTATATGAAGGGTATTCTGTTAATATGCTTTGTTTTCTCGCATGTTTTTTTGGATGGACTAGAACACATTTCTAGTATGCTATTTTTGGTTCTGTTCTCTATCATTGCTGACGTGTTCTGCATTTGTGTTTACTTGATGAGGGAAAAACAAAGCATATAGAAGACGCTTAGATTTTCATTTGTTATGTTTTCTATTGCTTACTTTAAGGTTATTTTATTGCAGAGAAATTTTGTTGAAAGTATGGCTGGGTATTCCCTTGTGTGCTATCTTCTGCAGGTATGTATGGTTCTTCTTCACTCTATTTTGTCACACAAACGCACAGACAGAATGAGGATAATGGAATAGAAAATTTGAAGAGGTTAAGCAATAACTAAGGTGGATTGAATGGCAGATATCACTGTCTAAAATCCTTTGTATACTATTTAAAGTCAACTGAAACATATTAGAATAGAAACTTCATGCTGGTAGCTTTCAGCTGCTATTTCCATGTTATTCTTGCATAGTGGATTTGCCATGTGATGTAATTTAACATTAAGCTTTTTTTTTTTTCTCATTTTTCTATATGCTTTGTTTTTCCCTCATTCTGTTTCACGTGATGTTGATCGAGTAATGCAACCTAGAAATCATTACAGTTCCACTTTGTCAGCTCATCCACTACACTAATTACCAACATCTCAATATGCACTCTGCATGCATTGATCTGCCATTCTAAAACGATTCCCAATTGGATGCATTGGTTTTGTTCTTCCTAAAACTATTCTTATTTGATGAATGCTTGATAAACTGTTTTTTTTTAATTCAATAAAAGAAACTGTATTGGTTGCTTTGTTTTGTTTTGTATTGAAAGCTTAATAAGCATTTGGTTCTTGGTGGTTGTAAATTTGATGAGCTAAGTATGTTATATATACATATATATATATGTAATTTGCTGAATTATCTAAGCGTAGGTGAAAGATAGGCATAATGGAAATCTGCTACTGGATGAAGAAGGTCACTTAATCCATATAGATTTTGGCTTCATGCTCTCCAATTCACCTGGTGGTGTAAATTTTGAGAGTGCACCATTCAAATTAACCCGTGAGCTTCTTGAGGTAAATATGCTGAACATGATATTCCGCTTTATAGCTCAAGTTTTGTTGTTTTAACATTATTGTATCAGATACTTCAGATTTGCTCTTAATGCATAAGTGTGGGTGTGCTAGGTCATGGATTCTGATGCTGAGGGAGTGCCAAGTGAATTTTTTGACTACTTTAAGGTATTGAAGCCCTTTCTTTCTCTGTTTAAGGCCTGTGTGGTTTCTTCACTCTTTTACATAGGTTTCTGACCGGCCTCGGGCATTCTGACAGTTTTATACTTGAGTTTATTGCAAATTAGCAGAAGTTATTTGGAGTTGCTTGCTTATTGAAGATAAATATTATGAAAACGTGAAGTGAATGATAAAGACATAATTGATACATGCGTAATGTTTCTTGTTATTTTGTAAATCTGAAACCAAGTTGGTGTATACAAACTGAAACTCCATCTTGTAATTAGTAAAGATTCTTCTTGTTCTAAATCGATGCTGATATCTTTACCCCTCTAATTCAGGTATTGTGCATCCAAGGCTTCCTGACCTGCCGTAAGCATGCAGAGCGCATAATTCTTCTTGTTGAAATGTTGCAGGTAACATGCTATAGTTTATTGCTTGTCATACTAGTTCTGTACATAATTATACACGATGAGACCTGATTCCTGGTAGTTCTCGTACTGCCTTTGAAGGTTCTCCAAAATGGGCCCTGGTTAACTTTCTTATTGTTATCAATGTTCGTGTAACAACTAATTAAGAATCATGATGAGTAGAGAATGATGGAGTTGGGACAGCCTGCATGTCTCTGAGGCTCAGTCACCATTCACTGAACCTGGTGTATCTGGCTGACTAACACAAAACATATATAGTTAGGAAAAAAGTTAAGCTGTTTAGAATGATATATTATTAATATGCAAGGCTGGAGAAAGAACATATATGCTCAATATATTCTTATTGTTTGTGTTAGGATTCTGGTTACCCATGCTTCAAAGGTGGCCCTCGAGCAATACAAAATTTAAGAAAACGGTTCCACTTAAGTTTGACAGAAGAGGTTTGTGGTCTTAAGCTTTTGATCCATTTTTAATACTGCTCTGCATTTAATCTTTATGGTGGTCTGATAGTAACCGTTGGTTTCTTACAGCAATGTGTGTCATTGGTGCTTTCCCTGATCAGCAGCAGTTTAGATGCATGGCGAACACGGCAGTATGATTATTATCAAAGGGTTTTGAATGGAATATTGTGAATTCAGATTTGATGTGTTGCCCCCATTGTCGCATGTTTGGTAAAATCAGGCTAGTGAAGATTTTCATAGGAAAAAGATACTTGTGTCTTATAGGGGTGGTTCGCTATGCAATGATTTCCAAGGTTTTCTACAAGATATATATATATATACTTTTTCAGAGCGGAAAGGATGGTTTCTACTTCCTACCAGTTTGTGGTCTGTCTTATATTGGTTTGAGGAATTTGTAACTGTATCGGCGTATATAAACGAGGAGGCAAACTCATCCTTAGCAGAGTTCTCTTCTGTTGTTCATCTCGTGCCCACCAGTCTGGCTCTTGGTGATTAAATTACTAGGAGTTACTACTCGAATGCTGTCTGTGTACTCATCCTCGAACATTGCATACTGTACAGAGTGATTTGAACATGGACCAAAACATCAAGGTAAGAGATAGCTCTGAAAATTAGGTCTTACAGGTTGAAACAGCAGTTTGGCAGGGATAATATGATTTTGTACATGCGACTTTACCATTTAAAGATGATATTGAGAATAAAAAGATGGATGGCAATGCATGCATGCATGGTAAGTAAATGTTTGTGGCTTCATCGAGTTGGATTCATGGAGTCTTTACCAGGTGTAATTTCTCCCCTTATATAGTTTTATCAGTAAGTAAAGGATGCTTTGATTGTATCATATGATGTCATTATTATTCATCACATTTTCTTCAGTGTGAGGTTTGTTCATTAGAAACTCTATAGCAGAGTTCTTTGCTTTGGATACATTTATTTTTTGTTATTGTATTCTTCCATTGGATTTCTAATTTTGGATACTAAAGTTCGATATTTCTTTCAACATATAAAATATGGTAGAAATTTTACTGCTTTCCACAAATAAAGTCAACGTTATATATTTATTGTTTTTTAATATTATTTTAGATTTAAGTTTTGTAGTTTATTATTTTAGATTCATTTGATTGATCATTCAAATCATTTAGGTGTAATTTCTTAATTTAAAGATAAATCAATTTTAATAAATAATAAATAAAGATATACAATATTAAGTGGGAATCTTGTGGTATTTAAATATAAGTTACTCATATCTAAAAATGTTATAAGCTTAAAAATGAAACCTTCTTCAAATATTGATACATATATTTCTATCTTGTAATTTTTCCTTGCGGCACGAAATGGACATTTTTTTTATAGCTAAAAGAACATTTTTTAAAAAATATTAAGTGTATTAAAATATAAAGCAGTTTTTTTCATTATTATTAAATTACACAGAATAATAATAGTAAAAACAAAATGAATATGTTACTCACTCTTTGAATCCATTGATTCGTTTTACAACTGTTTCGACCCTTAGGACTAATAATAATCAGATCATAGATCTTTCACATAACATCTTTTATTACTTTAATTTTGGCATGCATGACACCCAATTCACCATTACATTCTATATCAAATGTTAAATGTCAATAAGCAACACATATGTTTTATAGTCCCTATTAACCGGATATAGACACAAGAAAGATACACAGATCATCTGACCATTACACTAATATGATACACGCTCCACGTCCAAAGAATAATATACGCTCCACGTTTTATCGATATAAACTGAAGTAAAATCTCGTATATTAATTCTATGACATGCCAACTATAATCGACCCTATCTATGACCCTTAAGGATTCAATATTCTTTATATATTATGAATCAATGCATAGTAAGTTCATGTCATACTCATTTGCAAACATTTCACCATGGCACAAACATATTAATCACGAGACAATATCAAACATTACTTTTGTCAATAGTCTATATATGTATTGAATCAAAATCATGAAAGCACAAATTGAGATAGCTTCTCATCTACGGTCTTCACCTTTCCTTTATCTTGAGACGATTCTTTAGCTATTACGATAATTCTATTATAAAAATGGTATTAAATTTCACACAATCACATAAAAAAACACATCAATTAAACACAATTTGCATTTTATTCATTTTAGTTCTTATATATGAAATGCTCATATTTTCTTTATATTTAGCATAAAATCAAAATCAAAATTAATACTCTTTCATTAGGGACCTTGTACTTCTAATCTAAAGCATAATTTCTTAACAACTTTCAATTTATTCAGTTTAATCCTTAATATCGAATTTAACTATATATATATATAGCCAACCCTTTATTTCTAAGCTAATCTTACTATCTTCTATTAAAATCTTAGCAAAATTTACGTTTAACAATTAAATATTCATCAATTCCCAACTTAATTTCATCAACTTCAATCAATGGCAATTTTGTATAAACTTGATAAATTAAGAAATTTAAGATATGGCTAGCTTAATTAATCTTATTAGATCATAAATCTATAAAAATTTCAAAGAAAAGACTTAGCTAATTAAGGATGCCAATGGCTAAAGAAACCTAAAATTTCCTCCCTTTTCTTCTTTCATTTGGACGGCCAAAAGGAGAAAGATGATGATCTTTCTCATGGACTACCTTGCTATTTATACTAAAATTAATGGTTTAATTAAGCTTAATTAATCACCATTAAATGTTTAATAATATAAGGTTAATTATAAGCAAACAAGTTAATTAAGATGGACATACCATCCCAAATAGACTTTAATAATGGTTAAATTACCCCAAGGTCCTTAGTTTAATTACTTATTAAGTCCTCAAGCATTCTTTTTTGATAAAGTCCTCAAGTATTTTCTAAATTAAAACTTAATAGCGATTGCACTTTTACAATTTAATTCATATACTATAATTAATGATTTTTTTGATTTAATTACTTGAACATTCATTAATTTATTTTCATATTAAATATGTAAATCCTTCCACATATAATTTCATTGACTTAATTTACGGAATTGGGATTCGAAACAACATTTTTCAACACTGGTTATAACCGGGTCGTTACAACATTACTAAATTTTTAATATAAAATAGTAATTTACATATAAAAACTATTTAAATAATATTTTATTCTATATTTAAGAATGAGTTGGTGGTATCTATCAATCCGGTCTCAACTCAATTGTAAAAGTATTTAAAACACCTTTATTTTAATAAAACAATAGATATTTACTAAATTGAGTTCAATTTTTTTTCAAGTCGAAAACTCGAATGACTTGAGAGTACTAGTGTCTCATTGACACCCCTACTATCCATAATCATTCCTCAACCCTTAAATAAAAGAATAAACCAAAGTCATATTTGATTATTTTATCTTTTTTTAAAAATTATATAAAATTTTCAGCCACTAGTGTCTTGTAATCTAGTTATATTAAAATTATTGAACTTTTATTAAATTTTCTAATATTTATCTAAATAAAATATTAAGGGGGAGACATGCATTATATTTATTTATATATTTAATTTTAAGCATAATTGTAAAAAAATTTCCCAAATTTTGAAAGCTTTTGAATATATATCTCTAACTTTTTTTTTTTAACACCCTTAATATTATAATTTTTCAAAAATCAACTTAATTTTAACGGTTAAACGTGAGTTAACCGTTAATCAAATATCAAATCACCGAAATAACTTATATGACGTGTCACATAAACATAATGACATCATTGATGACGTCATCAAAATAATATTTTTTTCATTTTATTCATTCTTTTTTTCTCTCTCCCTTTTTAATTATTTTCTCAAATTTTCTCGGACTTTCTCTTTTTCCGAACAACCATTTTCTCACATTATTTTTATAGAATTAAACAAAAATGCATAGTACAAACACCATTTACAGAATTTGAACTAATATTTCTGTTAATCGCTAACCCAATAGGTTAATAGATCTGTTTGATATATTATAGACAGAGAAGAAACGGAAGGAGTCAAGACAGAGTTGAAGATCTGAAAAAGGAAAAAAGCATTTTTAATTGTAATTGGTTCGAGATCTGTGTGTGTAGAGACAGTATCAAATGGCAACAGCTGCAGCACCAGATCACTTGTTCCATTTGAGGAACAATTTCTACTTGGGTTCCTTTCAGGCTGCCATCAACAACAGCGATCTTCCCAACCTCTCCCCCGACGACGCCGTCAAGCGCGACTGCCTCGTCTACCGCTCTTACATCGCTCTCGGCAACTACCAAGTACCCCACGTTTTGTACTCAATTTCATATTCTTCTTCCAATAGTGTTTCTCTAATCCCAGCTGGTGATCAATGAGATCGAATCCGTTGCTGCCACTCCTGTCCAAGCCGTTAAACTTCTGGCCCTCTATCTCTCCAACCCTCATGATAAGGTGAAATACATTTTAGATCTGCTTGAATTTTGTTGTTTATAGGTAAAGATCTGCTAGAACAATGGGAAAAATAAGTTGTTTTGATAGAGGATTATGATTGGGTTTTGCTGAATATCGCCTTTAGGAATCAACAATTGCGAGCTTGAAAGAATGGTTAGCAGATCCAGCAATTGGAAGCAATGCCATATAGGTTGATTGCTGGAATCGTTTTCATGCATGAAGAAGATTATATTGAAGCTCTTAAACACACCAATGCTGGTGGCACCATGGAATGAAGTGAGGGAAAGTGAGGCGAAGCTAAAATGGATGTTTGAAAAGAGAGAAACTCTGTTAAATTTTGGAAAAATAATGAGAGAAAATGAGTGTTAAAAAGAGAGAAAAGTCTGAGAAAATTTGAGAAAACAATTAAAAGGAAAGAGAAGAAGAAGATGAATAAAATGAAAAAAAAAATTATTTTGATGACGTCATTGATGATGTTATTATGTTACAATCAATTTACGTTTTACTGTTAAAATTGAATTGACTTTTGAAAAATTATAAGAGTGTCAATAAAAAAAAAAGTTAGGGGTATATATTTAAAAGTTTTCAAAGTTTGGGGTTTTTTTTTACAATTATGCCTTAATTTTATTACATCTTACAATATATTTGTCATATCTTTATTTCTTTTGTGTAGTCTAAATATCTTGATAAGGCTAAATAGGTCGTTTCTTTTCAAGATTTAAAGAAAAAAGTTGATTTTAAAGAGTGCGTGTGAAGCATGTCTAGCTCCAACGGTGATTTCTCCAATAATACAAATTCACACACGCTAGTGGTAAAATTTTTAAAAAGCTTAACAGTTATTTTATTTTTCCTATAAATACCATGCCATTTTCACTCTTTTCACTCAAATCCAACTCTCTATTCTCTCTAAACTCTCAATTCTATCAAGATTTGTTCAAAAATTTCCAATACATTTGTATAAAAATATTATAGTTTTATTTTATAATTTCGTAGATTATTTATTTCGATTAAATTTTCACGAATTACAAGTTCTCTTATTCGTTTCGACAACAAGCACATTTCTACTACTGAATCAGTAACAATAAGAAATTTTTTTAATTTCCATTATTTTCATTTAAGTTAGTTTTAAAAATGAGGACGATTATTAAGAGAAATAGTAAAATAATTTTCTACGCCATCAATATGGCCAATGCGATCTTTAATATTCGACCATAATGTCTAGATCGAATTTAAGAGGTTACATTTAGTGGTATCAAATCTCGATTTAAAAACTCGAATTGTGATTTATTTTAAAAAATGCATGCATGTTTTTTAGTATTTTGGGAAAAATCCATGCCATAGTCAAAACTCATTTTTTAAATAATGTTTTGTTCTATTCTTAAAATCCGAGTCTCTTAAGTTGGCCCAAGATAAATACTTTTGACTTACTGAGTTTTAAATTGTAAAACTTTAGATCATGAATCTCGCTTCTAATATTATAGTGATGAAACTTTTAAAATTGAAAATATTTTGAATTGATAATGAAAACTCGCTTCTAATTGTCAGATATAACTTCATAAAACTTAAGAATCCGATAACAAGATGAGTACTTAAGGCGTTCATATTTGAGGTATGAGAGCTTGTGAAGAGTAGGGTCTGGGAACCCAAATTGATTCAACTGCATCGCGAGTGCACATACCTAAACTTGAGCCAGTGGCTGGCCAAGTTAAAAATACGCATACTATTGAGCAGGATCATTGATCTATTGGTTTAGTACCTAGCAGATTGAACTATTTTTCACTTTAGGAGCTTGAAACTAAACATTTTCTTTCTATTGTAGAATGATTTAATTTAGTTTTCTACCTTTGAATAAAATGTGAAAAAAGTGCGAAAAGGTTTGTTTATCGTCTTTAAGGCCGATTGAAGCCTAAAGGTTAGCTAACATACTTTGTGAGCGTACAGGAGACCCTTAAAAGTCAAACAAGTGTGAAGCTGATCACTATGTCACGACATGTACTGCTTACGTTGCAACAAAAGGACCAGAAATGAAGAATCTGGGAACTGACTTCTTTGTCGTGACATACATCACCTATGTCGCGATAACGATTGCATGATGACACCAAAGGAGGGACTGATCTCTTTGTCGCGACACAGGTCCAAATGTGTCGCGACATCGACCCCTAAACGCGAATTTTACATTGAGTGAAGGACGGTCTTTACAATTCCATTTAAACACAAGGAACGACAACCGACCTAGGGTTGAGGAAAACGACCGTCCAACGCTATAAATAGGGCCTCTAGCACTATGGTTTTATATATCTTTTCTTAGTTTTTGTTTTTACTTTATTATTCCGTTTTAGAAACGAGATTTTAAAATTTGTATAAATGATCATGGAATTATTTCTCGATAGATTGCTATACAATTAAAGTTTCTTTTCATTTCATTTATCCAATTGTATGATTATTTATATTTTTGTTTTTATGATGTTAAAAAAAACCATGAGGAACTAATCTCATTGTGGGGGATTAGGGGGTGGTAGTATGAATATTTAATTATTGTATAAACAAGAATTTTCAATCGGATCAGCTGTTTGGGAAAGGAAGAACATGAAACAAACATTAGGCCTGACAACCCTAGAAAGTAATTTAGGTGGGAATGAACCCAAAATTTGTATTGCCTATCCATGAAGACCATTTCCCCAAATCAGTTTAGATTGTGGCATCTAGCGATAAGTAGTCTCTATCGACTCGTTATATTGGTGGAAGATCGAAAGATTCTACTAGGGTAATACTAGTTGATTGAAGTAAAATCCCCAAAATTGATATTTAAAGAGTCCATATTGAAGTAACCTAATCTCCCCAAAGATGGATACAAATCACTATTGCTTTAAGCTTCCATTGGATACGATCCTCGAAAAACTACCAAGTATTTTATTGTACAAACTATATTACAACTTGCCCCGTGTACTTGCGAAAGCCCGAAAACACATACCGAAACGGAGTACATTCGGAGGCGATCAAGTTGTTGACACCATTGTCGTGGAGGCAAACCTTTAGTGATTTTTATTTCTTCTTTGTTATTTGAGTAATTAGGAAATTTTTAGGTTATAAATACAAATTTTTTTATTTTTTATTATCTTTTTCTTTATATGTTTAATTTTAGTTTATGACTCGGAGCCAAGGAAGCTTGGCAGATCCAATTTCTGACCCTGAAGCATTGATTAGACAAAACCGAAGAAATAAACAGTCAATGTAATACCCACCACCACCACCAGAAGAACGAAAAGAGACAGAAGATCCAATGTAGATCCTACTAACAACATCAAAGACGTTAGGATACCTCCACAACTCCCCGCAAATGAACCGATGGCAGAAGCTCAAAGAACTTTGTGGGAGTACTCTATGCCTAACATAGATTACACTATAGTCGCAAACACTTTTGAGATTAAACTAGCCATGATCCAAATAATACAAAATGATTTATAGTTTAGAGGGACCATGGCTGAAGATCCTAGTTCACACTTAAAGCGGTTTTTAAATTATGCGATACTTTCCATTACAATGGTATTACTGATAATGCCATTCGTCTTACATTATTTCCATTCTCCTTAACTGATAATGCCTTTTCTTTGTTAGATGTGCAAGCACCAGGGTCCATTACCACATGGGATGAACTCGTAGGGAAATTCTTGCAAAAGTTCTTTCCCATCAGCAAAACAATCCAACTTCAAAGAGAACTTTCGACATTCCGACAATTTGAGGGTGAAAGGTTCCATGAAATATGGGAACAATTCAAAATGTTGTTATGAAAATGCCCACATCATGGTATGCTAGAGTAGAAGCAATTATAGACATTTTATAACGGGTTGGATGCTAGAACAATGAAAATGTATAGACTTTTTCATACCCTTTTTAACCCAAATTCATGCAAATTTTGAGTAATTAATATCGAAAAATACATTTTAATTATAAAATAATTAATTTTTGCTAAAATTTCCAATATATTGATTTTTAATTATTTTTATAAATATTAAACATGAATTTGATGTTTTTTTGACAGATTTGCACAATTGGTGAAAATCGACTCAGCAGACACTGCTGACAGCTTAAACCGTTGAGGGAATTTTTTACATTGAGTTAATGAAGAGTTAAGAAGAATATTTTTCAAGCGAAGGGTCGGTCCAATATGAAGCTAAATATTTTTAATTCAAAATAAATTGGATTAAAAAAAATTATAAAGGCTGAGTTGAAGTGGCTTGATGTGCATGTAACCGAGGGTCGAACCACCTCTAATTGGGCTAGCCATGTACCGTCCAAGTGCTGACCATAATCAGCTGATATTTTGATCAATTCAACCTTGCAAAAAATCCCTCAGACTTTCCCAAAATCTCATTCAAACCCCTCCACTTTTCATGGATTCAAATTCTCACCCCTAGCTCATTTTAAGCAAACTTTGAACAAGTCAAAGTTGATAAGTGGTGGCCGACCATGGGGGACTGTGTGGCTGATATTTATTTGCTAAATATAGCCACCACATCTCACCGCAACTCCACCTATAAATACCATCCTCATTCACCTCATTTTCCATAAAAACAATTCATTCTCTCTAGTGTTCTCTCTAGCTTTTCCATTCCATTTTCCCTCATTCCCTTGCCGATTTCCCCTCTTGAGAAAGAGTGGATGTTCAGCCTTCCATAGTCTTTGTTGAGTGTTCATCAGAGTCCTCGATATGAGAAGAATCGAGCAACAACGACGAAGAATGCGACAACTGTTTGATAGTGATAGAAAAAACCATTGTTTTCTCCCTACTTTTTGGTTAAGTTGTTCCCATTTAGTCATCCTTAGCACATATTTTAGCACTTCTTAATTTAGTTAATTTCATTTTCTAACTCAATGAACCTTAACCTAGTTTCCCTTAATTTTGTCATATTTTGGTACTAATGTTGCTGTATGAGGATTTTCAAATTGCGTCCAAGATTGTTGCCGCATCTTATAGTTGTCCGAATAAGAACAAAAAAGTGTGAGTTATCCAGTCTGGTATAACCATTTGGTATGACCATAGACAGCTCAATTCTGATGAAAGGACACCTGCACAATTTGGCTAAATATAAATGTTCACTAGGAAAGAGAAAAAAGGGAGAGCCCCATCTTTTGAAGCTTTCGGCTATGGAGGCTTAAGTCTCTCAAGGGTGAACTAACGTGAAAAGGAGGTAGAACAGCTCCTGATAAGGTGCCCAAAGTGCGACGCAAGAGGGAAGCAAGAGAGCAAGTCGAGTTGTTTAAGAATAGTAATCTCCATTTGTTCTTTTACATTTCTTTCTAAACGCTGGTGATTACTGTTTATTTCATGTTTGTATGGAAGTACTCATGATTTTTGAACTGAATGTTATTTTATTTAATCTTGCTTCTATTGTTTAATCTTTGGGTTTGAATTTTTTTAGCACGAAAGTGTTATTGCAGTCACTATCACTGGAAGGCGCAGCGATAGTTTAAACTAACAAGCATGACAAGGGAAGTTTCTTGAGGATTAGTGAAATTTAATCCACTTGTTCTTAACTGTGTTGCATTGCCATCATCGGAAGGTGTGGTTAATGTGCATGTTTAAGTCTTAGATCGAACATAGAAGTTAAGCTTAGTAAGATATTCATTGCACATAATTACAGCGATAATCACCTATTCTTTCATACCTTGTGAGCCATACTTAGCATTCCGTCGAATATTCATGTTGGGGACCCATTATATTATTATCACATTTTGTTTTTATTTTCAAATTATTGCTTTGACAACCACTCTCACAATTTATTCCTTTTTACTTATTCATTGCACTGACATTAATAGACAAAAAGACAACCATCATCATGGGATCGATATTCGACAGACTCACATCTATCTACTATACTTGCATTGATAGTGTACGCTTGCACATTATTGCTGTGACATTAAACAACCAATCAAGATTTGGCGTTGTTGTCGGGGATGACGTTTGTTTGATGTTTATTTTTGTTTTTGTACTTTATTTTTATTATCTAATCTTTAGTTGCTACTAACTTGTTTCCTTTTTGTTACTATTTTCACATTTTATTTTAGGTGTTTTATGACCCGAAGCAATTCAGAGTTTGTTACTGATTTTGACCCAAAAATTGAAAGAACCATTCGAAAGAGACTTCAAGAACAAAGAAATATGGCTTTACCAAGAGACAATGCAGCCATACCCCCGATACTACCATAAAATGTTGAAGACCCATCGTTACCGTAAGATGATCAAATACAAAATAGGATTATACGAGATTTTGTAGTACCTGTCTAGGATGATTTACAACCGGGAGTTGTTAGGCCAGCAATTCAAGTTGGGAATTTCAAACTCAAGCCAGTAAGGAAGTGCTCATACTTGGTTCCTTGGGCTACCAACAGGCTCAATTACTTCGTGGAATGCAGTAGCTACACAGTTTGTTTTGCGCTTTAACTCGTCGACAATGAATTCTCGTCTTCAAAATGATATTACAGCTTATCATCAGTTGGATGATGAGAATCTTCATATTACATGGGAACGATATAAATCTTTACTTCAACGTTTCCCTATGCATGACATTCAATAGGAAACACAAATTGAGATTTTCTATAATGTGTTGAACTCACAAACAAGGAATCTTGTCAACGCATCAGCCAATGGTCCTTTGCTGGATTGTACTTATGATGAAGCTGTTCGAATTCTTGAGAGAATTGCTCAAAATGATTATCAATATCCTATTTCTAGAGTTGCACAAGTAAAAGCTACTCCGAGAGTTATTGAATTGGACACAATATCTGCCCTTAGTGCTCAAGTTTCGTCTCTCGCGCATATGATAAAAAATATGAAGGGGACTAATGATGTTGCACCTATACAAGTCACTCTACAAGTTGAT
This sequence comes from Kokia cookei, assembly GCA_039519145.1. Classification (NCBI taxonomy): domain Eukaryota; kingdom Viridiplantae; phylum Streptophyta; class Magnoliopsida; order Malvales; family Malvaceae; genus Kokia; species Kokia cookei. The sequence continues at coordinate 27,061,233 of CM076909.1, forward strand.
GCTCCTACATTTTGTTGTGAGATTTACAGTGACAACCATAGCTATGAAGATTGTCCACAACATGTAGTGAATGCTTTCTATGTCAATAATATCCGCAACAATTCTTATAGAAACTCTTATAATAATTCTACTCGCAACCAAAAGTTTTGAGGAACTCAGAATGCTGGACAAAATGCTACGACATTCCGATATGGGAATACATCTAATTAAGGAAATTATAACCCAAGACAAGGGAATTACAGTCAACAACAGTAGAATTACAATAAACATATTCAGATGCATCCACAACAAAGCCAGATGCAGCCATACCAGAATTGGATGCAGCCACAACACTCTTCAATGTAAAATTAGAATGTTCAATGACCTCGACAACAACAATACATGGAAGCTTCCCCATCTGATTCGTTAGTAGCACTTGAAGCTTTAATGTGGGAGCATATCATTTATACTGAGCTATTGTGAAAGGGAATTCATCTTCTATTCGAGCGTTGGACGCACAATTGGGACAACTTGCTTCGAATCTGAATACTCGACCACCAAACACACTACCTAGTGAAATGAAAAATCCCAATCCGAAAGGGAAAGAACACTGCAAGACTATCACTCTTAGGAGTGGTAAACAAACTAGCGAGCCGACTACTGACTCTAGTGTAGCATCTCAAGACACTAATAAAGTGGTCCATGGTGAAAAAGTTGAATATGAAGGATTTGTTGATGAACCAAACAAAGAAGTTCCACAAATTATGACTCATATGCCTACTGTCTGACCCTTGAAACTTTTGACCCTGGCAGAGGGGTGCAGTGTTGTGCTTACAAACAAGTTGCCACTAAAAATGAAAGACCCTGATAGCTTCACAATCCCTTGCTCCATTGGGAATCATTATCTAGGTAAAGCTTTATGTGATTTGGGAGCTAGTATTAATCTCATGCCTTTGTCCACATTTAGGAAATTAGGAATAGGATCAATGAAGCCCACTGCGGTGACATTGCAACTTGCAGACAAATCTCTAGCACAACCTGAAGGTCAGAGCAAATATGTCCTTGTCCAAGTTGATAAGCTCATGTTCCCTACCGATTTCATAATCCTTGACTGCAAGGCAGACAAGGAAGTGCCTGTCATTCTGAGGTGTCCATTCTTGGCAACGGGACACACTCTTATCGATGTTTTCAAGGGTAAGCTTATCATGAGACATATTGATGAGCATGTGACCTTCAGTGTATTTGAGGCATCTCCGTTAAAGAGTAAAGAGCAATGACACCACATTGATGTGCTGAATAAAATAATTATGGAAGAATTTAACGAACGGAGTTCAGCAGTTTTAGATAAAGATACAGTGACATCTGTTGATGAAATCCTAACTGAATGTGACCACAATGCTGAGGTTAATAGTTGTGAGCTGAGACAGAATTGGCAATTGAAATCTTTGGATCTGTCTAATATGATGATCCCCGTGTTTAAACCATTAATTGAACAAGCTCATACCTTGGAGTTAAAGCCATTGCCGACACATTTGAAATATGTCTTTCTGGGTGACAATGATACGTTACCTATAATTTTCAACGTAAACCTCGATGCAACACAAGAAGAAAGTCTTGTCACGATTTTAAAGAAACACAAAAGAGCCATAGCCTAGAGCATTGTAGATATCAGAGGCATCAGTCCCTCTTTTTGTATGCACAAGATCAAGCTGGAAGATGAAGGGAAGCAATCTATTGAGAAACAGCGACGACTTAATAAGAAGATGAAAGAAGTAGAGAAGAAGGAAATTATCAAGTGGCTAGACGTGGGCATCATCTACCCTATTTCTCATAGAAATTGGGTGAGCCCTGTCCAATGTGTGCCCAAGAAGAGTGGCTTCATAATTGTAAGCAATGACAAGAACGAGTTGATCCCTACTCGTATTGCGACTGGGTAGCGAGTATGCATGGATTATCGACTACTCAATGCAGCCACAAAGAAGGACCACTTTCCACTACCTTTAATGGACCAGATGCTGGATAGGCTATCTAGTAACGCCTATTATTGCTTCCTAGATGACTACTCTAGATACAACCAAATTGTCATTGCATCGAAAGATCAAGCAAAGACCACGTTCACATGCCCATTTGGAACCTTTGCCTTCCGGCTATGCCTTTTGAATTATGCAATGTACTAGGCACATTCTAGAGGTGTATCATGGCTATCTTTTCGGACATGATTGAGGATTCTTTAGAGGTATTCATGGATGATTTCTAGGTTTATGGGTAAACTTTTGACCAATGCGCTGACTACATGGCGAAAGTTCTAAAGAGATGCGAGGACACAAATCTAGTTCTGAATTGGGAGAAATGTCACTTCATGGTAACTGAAGGCATTGTCCTCGACCATCACATATCATGTCAGGGCATTAAAGTAGATAAAGCAAAGTTGAAATCATCGAGAAATTGCCACCACCAACAAATGTTAAGGGAATAAGAAGATATTGCCACCACCAACAAATGTTAAGGGAATAAGAAGCTTTCTTGGACATGCTGGTTTCTATAGGAGATTTATCTGTGATTTTTCCAAGATTGCTAAACCGTTATGTTCATTGCTAGAGCAGAATAAAAAGTTTGTGTTTGATTACACATGTCTGGACACATTCATCATGAAAAAGAAGCAGCTAATACAAGCGCCGATTGTTGTTGCATTGGACTGGATGCAACTATTTGAATTAATGTATGACGCAAGTGACTTTGCTTGAGGAGCTGTGTTGGGTCAACATAGAGAAAAGGTATTTCATTCTATTTATTATGCTAGTAAAACTTTGATTGAAGCGCATATAAATTATACAACTATTGAGAAGGAATTGCTAGCAGTAGTTTTTGCATTTGACAAGTTTCGTTCATACTTTGTCGACGTTAAAATTACAATGTACACAAACCATTCTGCATTGAGGTACCTTTTTACAAAGAAAGATGCCAAACCAAGGTTGATTAGATGGATCCTGTTGCTACAAGAGTTTGATGTTGAAATCAGGGATAGAAAAGGATCCGAGAATCAAGTAGTTGACCACTTATCTCGACTGGAAGATGTAAGTGAAGATGGAAATAAAGTCCAAATTGTCGATGCATTTCCAGACGAACAATTGTTCTTTGTCAACGCATCGCCCTAGTATGCTGATGTTGTCAACTATCTTATGTGTGGGAAGCTACCCTTGAGTGCTGTTGGTCACAAGAAAGTCATATTCTTACGTGACACTACAAAGTACCATTGGAACGAGCCATACTTGTTCAAAGTATGCGCTGGTAATATCATCCGTTGCTACGTTCCTAAAGAGGAGATGACTTCTATCCTGAGACATTACCATGATGCTCCTTATGGAGGCCATTTTGGTGGTGTAAGGACTGCTGCAAAGGTCCTCCAATCAGGATTCTATTGCCCACATTGTTTCGAGATGCCCACAACTTTGTACAATAATGTGATCGATGTCAATGCACTGGCTCAATATCTCGACGCAACAAAATGCTCCAACAGCCTATTATGGAGGTAGAGTTATTCGACATATGGGGTATAGATTTTATGGGGCCATTCCCTAAATCTTTTGGGAATGTATACATTTTAGTTGCTGTTGACTATGTATCGAAGTGGATAGAAGCAATTGCAGTGCCAAAAGATGATGCTCGAACAGTGTTGAAGTTCTTCCACACTTACATCCTTACGAGATTTGGAACACCTAGAGCCTTAATAAGTGATCAAGGTACTGACTTCCACAATAATCAAGTTGCGACAGCATTGAAAAGATATGATGCGAAACATCGGATGGCCACAACGTATCATCCATAGACAAATGGCCGAGAAGAGGCGTCTAATCGATAGATTAAGAGCATCATTGAGAAGGTGGTTAATCCATCTAGGAGGGATTGGTCTTCGTAGTTACATGATGCATTGTGGGTGCTTCGCACCGCTTATAAAACCCTGTTGGGGATGTCACCATATCAGCTAGTGTTTGATCAGTCATGCCACTTGCCAGTTGAGCTTGAGCATAAAGCCATGTGGGCAATCAAGCAGGTGAATTTGGATTATGATGTTATTGGTAGGAAAAGATTGTTCGACATTGTTGAACTAGAAGAAATTCACCGTAATGCCTATGAGAATGCCGCAATATACAAAGAAAAGACCAAGAGATGACACAACAATATCATCTTGTATCGACAATTTAGCCCTGATCAGTTAGTACTTTTGTTGAATTCACGTTTAAAATTTCATCCAGGTAAATTGCGTTCAAGATGGTCAGGCCCTTTTAAGGTTGTCGAAGCATTCCAAAATGGTGCGGTGACAATTGAGAATTTGAATGATGGGCAACAGTTCAAAGTGAATGACCAATGTCTAAAGCATTATACAAGCCCAGAAGTTAAAGAACCAAGTGAGGCCATAGATATAGTCACATTTAAATAATGTCAATGCATTTTATATTTCTTTTTATTTGTTTCACTTTTACTTGTTTCTTTTCAATTTTATGCAGGAATAAAAATCATCTTTTTGTTGATGCATCACGAGCATAACTTATAGGCGCATTCTGTGATGACTCAGTAAATTTTTTTTCAACAAGGATCGCGCTGGTTGATTTTCTTCTCTCCCCAGCCATTGGATCAAAACAAAGGGGTACAATTTGCAACCTGGTATTTATTGGCTACAGACATAATGTTTTCCCACAACTTTTGCAATCATCACGTCTCTTTAATTTTCAAGGTTATAAACCCTTCTCTATCGTTTTCTTTTTCCACTCACAATAGTCATTGTTGATGCAACTTATCTTCCTTGTTGTTTTTACTCTTAATCTCACCAGTTTACTATTTTCTATGCAAATCTCTTTTCACCTTTTTTCTTGAGTTATTATGGCCATAACAAGAGGTGCGAAGACGCCTTCTAAAGCCACCCCTAAAACTTCTGCCACTGTAGTTCGGTATACCTACCAACCTCCACCAATAGAGCCGGTCTTATTTTTGTCATAAGCAGCCAAAGATCGCTATCATACTGTGATGTTGAAATGAAACTGCCATCCGGAGCAAGGATTGCAGTTGTCCCCACAAAAAACATTGGGGAAGCAGATTGCACGAACCATCAGTCGACTAGGTTGGGAATTCTTATGTGACCACCCAACCAGATACTCCCCTACAATGGTGATGGAATTTTACGCAAATCTTGTCGATTCTGAGCAGAAGTTCATTTTGTAAGAGAGGCTTAATTACCTGGAGTGCTGCCCATTTCAACGTTCTGTTTCGAATTCTTGAGAGGGTAGATGACCACTCTCCATTTGTACAAGAACTAACTGATGAAAGTATAGACCAGATGCTGAAAGATCTTTTTATTGATGGTGTCGTCTAGACGGGCACTGGTCCTCACAACTTTACCATGCACCATCGATACCTAACGACCTTCAGCAAAGTGTGGTTCCATTTCATGAATAACCGCATCCTACCTTCTACACACAGCACCACGGCAACGTTAGACCGTATGTGCATTCTACATTCAATTTTAAAGGGTAATCATATTGATGTCGGCGCAATCCTCCACGACCAAATTCTTGAGGCCGCTTCCAAGCAAAGAAGTATATTACCTTTTCCCTCCTTAATCATGTTACTATGCAAACAAAAGGGCATTGTACCCCGAGATGGGGAGGAGGTATTAGAAAACAAGAGTCCTATCAACGATATCTCCGTAGAGAGAATGACTTGAGGCCAAGAGACTTCGATGGTAAAGGAAGCATAAAAGAAAAAAGACAAGGAGAAACAGAAAAAGAAGGAAAAATAGGTAGATATGCCTATAGACTCTTAGTTGAGGAAGAAATTGGCTGAAATGGAAATCAGCATTGATCGCATCGATATGCGCCAAATGCGTATTATCAACACATTGGAGTAGATGGACTACAGACAAAATTTATTTTATGCGTACACAAGAGTGTGGAACAAGTTTATTATCGACGCATTGAGAAGGCAGAGTCTAAATCCTTTGCTTGAGTTCCTTATCTTTCCACCCATTGTTAGGGAAGCTCCCTCATCCTCCGAACAGCCTACTCCTGATGGTAGGCCTCAACATGTCTCCTCTCCAACAAGAATCCACATTTTAGATGATGAGGGGCATTCTAATGATATGGAGGATTACTACCAAACTATAGCCAGCTTGTTCAAAGAAGAGCTCTTGAACAACCTCAGTGCAAATATGGCAGAGAGGGAAGCTATGGTTGAGGAGGTGTATACTACCGTGGGAGTGGATGCAGAGGATGGTGCTGACATTGCCACAACTGAACCTGAGAAACTTAGGGATGAAGGTGCAGAACAAGCTAAAGGCTAAGAGAAAGGAGAAGAAGAAGAAGAGCGTGTGATGAAAGACCCTGCGGAGGAGCAAGGAGAAAAGAAGGAAGATGCCCCAACAAATATTGTTGAGGATATTATTGGCACACCCGTAAGTGTGGGGGCAGTTTGTGACGACATGACTTTACATGATGCGAGCCAGGCTGAGGTAGTTACCAGCAGTACAGAGGAGTTTAATCCTTTAGCTATTGTGCCCTATGTGGCCTCGCTTGTTGGGGTCCATCCATCAAATGTGACTATCGATGAGGCCACTACCCAGCCAGCTGAGGAGGAGCAATCCACCAATTCGGTTGAGACGAAGGAAAAAAAGAGGAAGTGTAAGGACAAGAAGAAACACAAGGAGGAAGGAAAGCCCCTAAGGAAGAAGAAAAAGAAAACCAAAGTAGCCGTGACATTGGTTGCTGAATAAATGAGTTAGTGTACTTTTCTGTAGGTAGTTGCATGCATTTCATTGTCATTGAATTGTTATTTGTCATTGCATTTTTCATATTAGTTTTACTGCATTGTAGTTGCATTTCCATTCTTGTTTGTATAATATTGCCAGTGCATTAGGGATAATGTAGACATTAAGTTTGGTGGGATATTGTTTGAAATGGAAATGCGATTGCGCCCACATATTTGAATTTTACTTGTTTCTTTAGTTAATGAAAATATGCAGTATTTCATCAAAAAATGTGACCACAATTTTTTATTTGATGCATAAATCTTGAATTGATTGGGATGCTAACATATGAATTGGATGAATGTGAATGAATATTGAGCTCTTCTATTTTTGAATGAATAATTGAATTGCTTCAGCAATAAATGGGTAGTAGCAATCTTTGAATCTTGTACTAACTTGCCAATTGCAGCAACAATTTATTAATAAGAAACACTTCAATGTGAGTGCACTGTGACTTATCAAGGGAGAAAACTCTGCTGCATGTGTTAGAAATATCATTTAGCCAAAGGCTGTCAGTGCAAGAGTGTTTGTCGGTGAAATTACATACCTCTTGGGGGTTTGCAGGTTGTTGTATTGGTATAAATGCTGTATTGGTTTAAGGAGGGGTAAGATTCAAAGCATGTTACTAACATGAGTGATGTTGCAGTTTTAATTGTTCATGCCTCTAAATTGTCAGCACATTATTCTATCATGTGAATGCAGTTTGTACATTAGAATCCCAGAAAATTTAAGTTGTGAGAATAATAATTACGGTGACATGTTTGTATATGATTTTGCTGATTTTTGTTTACTTGAGGACAAATAAACACTCAAGTTTGGGGGTATGATAACATTAGAAATGACACCTATTTTCTCCCTAAATTTGTATATTATTTGTCTCTTTTGTACCATATTTAGCATGCATGTTAAGCACTTCATACTTAGTAGTTATGTTTTCTAACTCATTTATGCTTGATTTAAATTCTTGTTATTTTATCTCTTTTTGTGTATTAATGTCGTCACATGCAATATATATATTGCGTCTTAAATTTTTCAACGCAATGACCATCTCAGAAGACCAAAGCTAAAAAGAATCCAAAATGCAGCCACAAGTTCATCTTGAAATTGTGACTAGCGTTTTCACCACATAGGAATCTTCACTTAGAATAAGTGAATTCAAGATGAAATCACACCTGGAAGAACCAACGTAGGGGAAAAGCATATTGCCGCCGCAATTGAAGGTTTCAGATAGCGCCCAACAATGTCGCAACAACCTGCAAATCCATAAAGAACACACCAGATCTGCATGAGTGCACAGCTGGACTATAGCAAACTTTTACAGTTGCAATTGGATCTAGATATGAGAAGAGAGAAGTTTTTCCATTTTTTAAGCCTATAAATAAAGTGGAGAAGATGAAGAAAGATAAAAAAGAGGGAAGGAATTAAATCTGCAATTACTTTGTGTTTTTGAAGTTTTATTAGAGATCAGTGAGCTGACTGAGCAGACAAGCAACAACTCCTGATGAGGAGTGCTTGGTGGAGGCCCAAGATGAACGGTTAAGGAATAGTCCTAGTAGTCTAGAGATAGTAAGCTTCGATGTATTTGTTAACCCTTCTTTTATGTTGATGAATTACTCTTGACAATTGAATGAATATGAGAATATCTTTCATTGTTATATCACTTCGATTCTTACTTAATTCTTCTTATATGTTTATTCTTGGATTTATTTTCTTTAAACACGAGAGTGGAATTGCAGTCTACCGACATCGAGAGATGCGATGACAAGTTAGATTAACAAGCAAGTCAGTGAGAGTTGCTTGGGATTAGAAGAGATTCTATCACTTGTTCTTAAGTGCACAATGTTACCTACATCGAGAGATGGTGTAATTGTGGGTACTTGAGTCTCGATTAAACAGAGAGTTGTTACTGGTAAGATTTCATTGGAGCTTTATTGCTGCGACAATTCATCTATACAATACTTTGTCGACGCATCCAGCGTTGCGACTTAGTAAAGTTAGCGATCCAGTCTAGTTCTTCACACTTGATCATCATTTTACTTTTTTGCATTTAAATTCTCAAAACTTCCACAACTATTTGATTTACTTTCAGTTGCACTGACATTTAACTTTTATAATTACATTGACAATTTTAACTATCTTAGTATGCAAATCAAATTTAATTGCGCTGACATCTTTACTCACATTATCTCTAATTTTAGTTTATATTGCTTTGACATATAGACATCAAGAACCCATTCCTTGTGGGATCGATATATGATAGAATTAATCTACCAACTATACTTGCATCGACATGTGTCCACTTGCGCAACTGCTGTGACGTTACAGGCCGATCAATCATCCCTAAATATTTCAATATGCGTAAAGTTCAATTTAAAACACAATCCCAAAAGTACCATTTATCATATATACTAGCATGCTTGTTTCCTCATACTATTCATATAATTTGGTACAAATAATATCTTATGACCAATATTTAGTGGAACCTATAGTACTTGGTAGTCTCATATTGAAAAATTTAAAAATTACTCATCATTATGCCAAACTTATCCAAAAATACAATCAACCTATTGTACATGCTCCTAACCAATCACTTGTATTTCTACAAGCTCAAGCACGAAAAAAAATAAAAGAAAAAAACAAAAGTAGAAATAAAAAACAAAAGCAAATAATAAAAAATTTCTATGTGAACACATTGTCCCTAATGTGTAACCCCTAAAAGTAAGGAACGAAGTTACCCAATTGATCATGAAAGACTCTTCTTCTAATGGTGGGTTCCTTCTCCTTTTGGCGTGAATAGCTCAAAATATCGTGTCTTCTTTTTATGGGATTCCTACATAAAAATTAGAAATAAACATGCAAAAATAAATCGAAAATTACTCCTACTCTTACTAGTAAATAAGTCCTCAAAAATGCAAATTATCCCAAATATTACAAGTCCTTCAAAATAAAGTTTTTAAACTAAAAATTGAAACAATTAATCCTCCTCCGAATCATCTGGAGGGTATTGTGGCTCCACTAGAGCCTTGCCCTTTCTCGAACCATTTTAGTGTTAGGAGCTACCTCCCTTTGACGATTGATTTTTTGCAGGCTTCGTATAATGGGTCCCTTAGGAGTGGAGTATTGTGGCTGAAACATTACCTCATACTTGTCTTCCATTCCTAGATACTCTTGGGTAACCTCCTCTTCTTCCTCATCATCTCCTTCCTCCTCTTGCACCGATTCTAATGGAAACATATTTCGGGGTAGTTTGGTGCACGAAGTCCATATATCTTCGCAAATTCTGTGAGAACTAGTCCCATCTCCTGCATCCATTGAATCATGCCGTCGAGTTTTCCTTTCACGCTACCAACAAATCCTCCTCGAGTTTTTGCTTTGTCTTTTCGTTTCAGAGACGCCAACACATCTAATTTTTCTTTCCTCCTTCGGTTCCATTTGATAATTTGCTTTCGTTGAAGCTCGACGTACTATTTGTACATAGAATTCCTAATTATGCTCCTCGTTGGCTTCAATAACTACTCATTCTCAGTCATTAGCACTCCTGCCTTCTTGCACAATGTCATGACCAAGTGAGAAAAGAAAAGTCCAGGTTTTGGCTTTAGGTGCATTGCTTCATCTCTCTATAGATCCATCGCCCTATATAGATTTGTTTGCGCTGCAAAATACCATATAATACAATAGCTCGAAAAGTATTAATGTTAGAAACATTTAACGCAGGAGCGATTCGAGTTCCTAGAAATTGCATCCACATTTTAGCAACCGAAAAGATTATAACTTGATTAAAATTAGAAGGTGGTCCCTTATCAAGCCTATGTTCCTAAATATTTCTAAATCAATACTATTCATTCTCATAATAAGGAACATTATAGAATTCATAGATTTCATCGGGGGTGATGGGAACCTCTTCTCTTCTTAATTATACTTTGGAAATGATCTTACCATACCCCCTTTAACTATGTGGTCTTTAAGAGATGCATAAAATTCCTATACTACAGGTATAACAGCAAGTGTATACAATCGCAACAAGTAAATGCTGAGTTATCGTACCCACATTGACTGTATCAGAAAATAATTTTGAAATAAATAAATTAACAAGTTGATGGTGAAAATTTGATGAATTGAAAAGGGGTTTAATTAAAACTAAAAATTAAACTAAGTAATTAAAACAAAAATAAATTCCAATGCATGATTTCAAGTTTTTAATCAATATGGCATAAATGTGCTAGATCAATTGCATTCTTTAACTTAACATTATTGGAACCATGTTCATGTTGTTACGAATTAAATTCACGACAAATCGACAATTTGCTAACTTATATACATTCTCACCTACTATAACCTTTTTATATCTTGAATATATCTCTATGTCAATTCAACCGATTAAACAAATTTTAAGAAGTAAATGTGTTAATTCACCTACATACTCATGAAATTAAAATAATCTCTTGAACATATCTTTATGCCAATTCAAACAATTAATCAATTTTTATAAGCAAGTAAAAGATCAAGTGAGGTAACAACATATCTCTATATTGAAACTATTTAATCACAAAATTCCTAGAAGTTATGCAAGGCTAATGTATTGTTTAATATCATCGCTAATTTAACCTTTAGCTACCTTAGAAGATTAAACATGCACCAATTAAATATTGATACGTTACAATTTAAATGCAAGTAAAACATAAGCATGATTATATTTAATTAAACAAATCAGCAAGTCCTGTAACAACACAAACACGATTTTTAATATAGTAAGCAATAAAACACAATCAATCTAACACGAAATAAATTTAAGCCATTTTAATTAAATCAAGAGTAATAAAACAATGAGTATTCATCATAACAGAACCATGAAATTAAAAGAGTAGGGAACTAGAAACAAATCCAGTGTCTCTATGAAGCCACTAGTGCACTCCTCTTCTTCTCTGCTCATTCTATCAATCCGAGGTCTCCATGAATACTCAGTGTTGCTACTCCAAGGCAGAAGAAGGCTCTTTCTCAAGAGGAGAAATCGATAAAGGAAGGGAAAAATGGAAGAAAACAAAAGGGAATGAAAGAGAGAAAGTGAGTGAAGAAGAGAATGTGTTGTGGATGAATTGAGTGATGAATGAGGTAGCAAAGGGGGTTTTTATAGGTGGGATTGGATTCTAATTTTAGCAAATAAATATCATCCATTAACCCTCCATGGCCGACCACCACTAGTGCAAGTGTTGATGCTTTCAACTTGCTATATTTGGTTAGGGCCAAATCTGCAAAAGCATAACATGTGTAGGGGTTTGAATGCAATTTGAAGGAAACATCAAGGGCTGATTTGCAAGTCAATACATCAACTAATTTGAGCTAATTGGGTCAGCATGTTGGACGGGTTTGGCCAGTCCAATTGCTTGTTTGGATCAGTCTTTCGTATTAGCACAACTAGGTCTTCTTTCATACTATAATTAATAATAATTATTTAACTCAAAATAAATTGGATTAAAATTAAAATTAATCATGTATTAATATTTATAATTGGACTGTCTTAGGCTGAAAAACTAATTCGCCTCGATGCTTCAGAAATTGCTTCAACGGTTTGAGCTTCTAGTAGTGTCTATCAAGTCGATTTTCACCTTTTGTGCAAAATTGTCGAAAATAAATCAAATTCATGAATAATTATTATAAAAATAATTAAAATTTCATATGTTGGTAATTTAAGTACAATTTAATTATATAACAATTAAATTATTTTTTGACAATAATTACTATGAAACTCCATGAATTTGAGCTAGAAAATGCATGAAAAAGTCTATATATAATTTTTGTTTCCTCACCCCTAAACTTAATTCATTGTTCATCCCAGGTAATGCACAAATCAAAAAAAAAGTTTATTTGAATTATCAGTGAAAAATTTCTTCTAAAATCATTTCTCCCCATAATTATGAGTTTAATGTAATCATGCATAAGAACAAGAATTCTGAGATTATGCAACTCAAGTATACATATCATTCGGTTTATTCTCAATTATCATCATGCTAACAAAAATAGACTAAATGTTTTCTTAATAAAGACATGTCAAAATCCTACCAATTGATTTTTTATTCCCTCATTTAAGACCAAACTACAATCACTAAATTTAAATTATGTCTTCATATGTTGAACATAACTGTTCCTCTTCACTAATGTAGGTAGCATAGAAATATGAATCAAAAGGTCTTTCATATAGGTTGTAACGTGGCTAGGCTAGGGGTAGGTAAAAGATAGATATAATTAAGCTTAACACCCTAGACTCAACTTGCATTGGACCTTTGGAATAATTACCTCCAAAATTACCAACTTTCTTCGAACTTGCGTACACATGATCTCTGTACATCTATTTCGTTTGAGTACATATACTCTATTCCTTTTCTTTTACTTTTTCATTTTTTTCGAGCATCATATTGTATTTACTATAATTTTTGAGCACTTTGGTACTTCTTCTCAACTCCCCAAACTTATTTCCAAAAAATATTCTTGATAGTATGAGTCTAGTAGGATAATTTGGAGATAAGTACGAGAGATAGGATGACTTATCATTGTAAGGTTCAAAGAAAATCAAGCCATATAGTCTCAAAATTTGGCTTCAAAGGATAACATTCATTAAGGTTGGCTTGAAAGTATAAAATGGTCCAAACAACGAGTGCCTAAATCATTTTCAAAATTACGTGCTTCCTAAGATTTCGCCTCAAGAAATTACTAAGTCAATTCTAGAGACTTAAACTTTCATGTGTGCTTAGCTTTTATAAGGAATTAAAATTTTCATGGTTCAATTTACATATTTTATTAAGACTAACATTTATGTCATGGTTCAGCTAACATCACTATCATTGAGATAATTGAACTTTATTTATACTCCAGCTTAGCATGATCAATAAAAATTAAAATTTTTTAGCAAAATTATAATTAAATTCATAAATTAAGAAGAAATCATTCTTAAAAGAAGTTTTCAATTTTTGGTCCCCCTACTTAAGTGAACAATGTCCCTATGTTTAAAAATAATAGAGAGTGATCTACCGGATTTCGACCTAGTAGATTGAACTGCTTTTCATAATTTAGGAGCTTGAAATTAAGCATTTTTCTTTTGTTTACTTAGGATTTAGTTTAGTTTTCTTATATGGAATAACTTGTATAAAAAGGTGCTTTTTATTGTCTTTAAGGTCGATTGAGGCTAAGGGTTAGCTAACGAACTTCATGAGTATGCAGGAGATCTTTAGAAGATGAATAAACATGGAGCTGATCACTATGTCACGAAATGGACTGATCTGTGTCGTAACAAAGGGACTAGATCTGAAGATTGCCAAGACTATCTTCTATGTCGCAACACGAGCATGGTGTGTCGCGATAATGCCTAGAAGAATTACCCAAAGGAGTGGACTGACTTCTCTATCGCGACATAATTCTTATTTTTCGCGACATCGACTCCTGAACACGGAGTTAACATCGAGTGAAGGGCATTTCGGTCTTTACAATGCCACTCAAACATGAAGAACGATAGCTGACCAAGGGTTGAGGAAAACAGCCGCCCAAGACTATAAATAGCGCCCTTTGCACTTAAGTTTACACATTTTTCTTTAGCTTAGTATTTCATTTTCCTTTGTAATTTAGGTTTAGTTGTTTTTATTTCCTTTGTTATTTCATTTTCGTTTTGTGGAAACAAGATTTGTAACTTCTCATAAACGATTGTGGATTTTTCCTAACAAATTGCTATACAAATTTTGAGTTTCTTTCAATTCATATTTTCAGTCTCAAATTTAATGTTTATTCTTATTATTGAATCTATAATGTTTAAAGAAACCATGATGAACTAATCTCGTTGTGGGGGATTGGGAAGTGGAAGTATGGTTATTTCATTATTATATATAGGGATTTTCAACGAATCAATTATTTGGAAAAGGAAGAATGGGAAACAAACACTAGGCCTGACAACCCTAAAAAGTTATTTAGGTGGGAATTAACCTAAAATTAGTATTGCTCATTCGTAAACACATTTACCCCAAACGAGTTTAGACTGTAACATCAAGAGATAAGTAGTCTCTATTAACTTGTTATGTTAGTGGAAGATCGAAAGATCCTGTTAGAGTAGCGACTAGATGATTTAAGAAAAATCCCCAAAATCAATGATTGAAGAATCTATACTGAAGCGAGGTAATCCCCCCATAAATTTGTTTATCGAGTTTCCTCATCTTTATTTCTTTCATTATATTTTGTTTTGTGTTATTTATTTAACAAATTCCAAAATCTCTTTATTTCCTTTCGTACAATAAACCCTAAAGAAAGTACTAGTTACTTATTTTCTTTGTAGGAATCTAAAATCCCTTTATGTTATTTATTTACCAAAATCCAAAATTCCTTTATGAAGGCATTCTATACGAATCATAAGGAGGCTTGCCTAAATATTCGGGCATGTCATGAACTTCTTCAAGTACCTCACATAACTTACTAGTGAACTTCTATGGATGTTTAACTATATCAACACTTTGTTCATTACTCCACTAGTATGTTGAAACTTAATTCCCTCGTTGGCTCATTTCGATCATGAACAATTTTTTATTTTTCATGATCAACCATTCTTCATACACTCCCTCCTCGTATATTTCATTATTATAAATCATCTCATTGTTAAACAACATTTAGTCAAACTTGTCCATAGTTAAAAAATATCTTCACTAACTTAGTCTTTAGAATTAGTGATTGACTAGATGGTTGTTCCTCTCCTTGAGGCATATACCGAAATCGAAAAATAAAATAGTTAAGAAACGTAAGTAAATAAAAATAATAAAAGAAAATTTGTATCTATAACATAAAAAATCCTAATTATTCTTATAAACAATGCAAAAATTAAAATTACTAGATGTATTGCCTCCCCGGCGTGGCGCCAACTTACTTGACCACCTTCGAACGTACTTTCGTTTGGTGTGTATTATTGGGCTTCCACAAGTATACGGGACAGCTTGTAATATAATTTGCTACAATGAAACACTTTGTAGTATTTCGAGGATCGTACCCAAAGGAGATGAATCGATAATGATTTAGATCCCTCAAAAGAAAATAATTAATTAGTACTAGTTTTAAGGTTTATAGTACGAAAGGCATTAAAGAGTTTGTGATTTGAAAAGCATAAAATAAATAAAACAAAACAAAGGAAAGAGATAGTGAATTCGATAAAAAGATTTGGAAAGATTAGGTTGCTTCAATATGGATTCTTCAACCATCAGTTTTGGGGATTTTACTTCAATCAACTAGTCACTACCCTAGCAAGATCTTTCGATCTTTGACCAATATAATGACTCAATAGAGATTACTTACCGCTAGATGTCACAGTTTAAACTAGTTTGGGGTAAAGGTGTTCACGAATGAGCAATACCAATTTTGGGTTCATTTCCACCTAGATGACTTTCTAAGGTTGTCAGGACTAGTGCTTGTTTCACGTTCTTCCTTTTCCAAGTAGATGATCCAATTGAAAATCCTTATATACAACAATTAAATAACCATACTTCCACTCCCTAATCCCCCTTAATATGATTAGTTCCTCATGGTTTCTTCAAACATCATAAATACAATAATAGAATTTAACATAAGATTGAATCAATGAAGTAAAAGAAACATGAATTGTATAGCAATCTGTTGGTGTAACACCCAGAATCAGGACACCGTCGTCGGTTAGGATTTTCGATGTTAACTGTTCATTTATCCCTGAACATCTTTTCGAAGTATTACACAACCTTATTTATTAAATAAATATTTTGTTTTACTTATTACACATCATCATTTAAACATAAACACAAATCAACAAGGATAAATATGTCATTTCCAAAATTTTAGGAGACTTATACCGGTACCTGATGGTAAAGTATCGATAGTAGTCTTGTCATAAAACAACTCTAAACAGTGCAGTTTTGTACTGGTACCTGTACTAGTTTTACCGATACAAGTATAATTTCTATAGATACATGTCATGCATCTACTGATACTAAAAACTCCAGAGACCTAGAATTTCCATCCTGTCACTTCTACTGATTCAAACATGCACTCTATCGATACTTCTATACATACAACTACCGATACTCACATTTTAACTACCGATACAACCCAAGTCAGCGTACAACCTCTCTCCTACCTTGCACTTTTACCGAAACATACATGGGTTCTACTGAAACAAGTATGCTAAATCGCAAGAAATATACCAAGCACAAGTTCATTGATTTCATACCAGCACAACCTTTAACTATGTATTCAAGACAACATAAACACAAGATTTATATCAATACAAGGTACTTAAAACTACATCCAACATTTCATCAAAACATAACAAAGTTTTTCACAACTCATTGTATAAAGAAAATGTAACATCATCCTAGTACATGTCATATTAACCAAGTGATGTAAAAGCCTATCGAACAACTACGGGATAGTGTGATGCTTCAAGATGATCCGATCTCCAAACAGCAAAAAGTGAATCTACAAAACAAATGCAAATCCATAGGTAAGCACTTTAAGGCTTAGTAAGTACATAAAGTTAAATAGATTTATCGAACTTCAAGAGTTACAAAAATCAAATTAATCGAATGGAACATTGTGTACATCTGGAGTAGGTTTCACTCGCATTTGTCACTCACGATGACACAAAGTCATTGGACCCTTATTTCGCATTGAAACTCATTTCATTTAATACTCACGATGACATGTAGTCATCGGACCTCTTGTTCCATATAGGAATTCATATACTCACGATGACACAAAGTCATCGGACCCTTAATCCATCATGGATTCATTTATTCACGATGACACTTAGTCATCAGACATTTAATCCGTAAAGGATTCATTTACTCACGATGACACTTAGTCATTGGACCTTTCTCTGTAAAGGATTCATTTACTCACGATGACACTTAGTCATCGGACCTTTAATCCATAAAGGATTCATTTACTCATGATGACTCTTAGTCATCGAACCTTTAATCCGTAAAGGATTCATTTACATACGATGACACTTAGTCATCAGACCTTTAATCCGTATAGGATTCATTTACTCACAATGACACTTAGACATCAGACCTTTTCGTTTATAGCTCGAATCCGTTTGTTCTCCATATTTCACTCATACTCGTCATCCACAATTTCGATTATCATTTCATCTTACTACAATAGTCATATTACAAGAATAAGAAATTTAAGTTGGAATTTAACCATACGAACTTACAAGATTGGATTGTAGTTGTGAATGGATCCTAGGGACTATTCTGCTAATTTTTCCTTTCCTTGATCGGTGGCACGGTCATAGTTTACATTCACAAATTATTCAATTTCTCATATTAAATCACCAATAAATTCATTTAACACAATCAAACCCCTTTTGGTAAAATTACAATTTTACCCCTAACATTTTCTTTTTATTCAATTTCGTCCCTTCAACAAAAAACATGCAAAATACCAATTTCCTCCTCAACCCATACCAGTTGAATACTCATAGTCTCCTTATACATCCAACCAAATCCATTTATTTCATAACAAGTATAACAATATTATCATTTTAACATTTTAGTCCTTAAACCCTAATTTCATCAAAAATCATTTTACAAAAAGATTTATTTCAAACATCAATCATTCAAATATATCAAAAGCTTTCAATAACAAGCATTTTAAACAATGGCAAGTTTCATAACATTTGACAAATTCACAAATTAGTCCTTGCATAAGCTAGATTAAGCTAATACGGACTCAAAAACATAAAAATTACTAAAATCGATCAAGGTTTACTTACTCAAATCAAAGCTCAAAGATTGAATGTGTAAACCCTAATTCCTTCCTCTTTGGCCATGTGAAGAAGATGAAAAGAAAGAAAATATGTTTTCTTTCTTCTTTTAATATATATATATATTAATGGCAAACTTGTAGTTTTCATGACTTTCATCATTAAACTTAATTAATCCTTTCCTTTAACTTAATTAATACACTATTTTCACCTTAATATCATATCATTGCACTAACTAAATCTCTCTTGGCTAATATATTTAATTGGTCCTTCTAATTAAACAATTCTACTTTTGTACCTTTCTCAATTTAGTCCTTTCTATTAATTAACTATCTAATCGATTTAATTCTTTAAACCAAAATTTAGTGCGATGATATCGATGTCATAAATATTAAAATAAATAAATTTACGACTCGACTCATTGGAGTTGTGATCCCAAAATTACTATTTCCGATACCACTAAACATCGAGCGATTACAACTCTCCACCCTTAAGGAAATTTCGTCCCGAAATTTCTTATCAATGAACAAGGTAGGATACTGTGATTTCATCGAAGCTTCTGTCTCCCATGTAGCTTCTTCAAGCCCATGTCAATTCCATAATACCTTTACTAATGGTACCCTCTTGTTTCGCAACTCTTTTACCTCGCGAGCCAGAATCTTAACCGGTTATTCTAAATACGACAAATCCGGCTATATCTCAACCTCACAAGGTGCAATCACATGGAAGTATCTGACCTATACCGTCTCAACATCGAAATGTGAAACACATTATGAATCTTCTCTAATTTCGGTGGTAAAACCAGCTTATATGCTATAGGACCAACTCGTTTAATGATCTCATATGACCTAATAAACCGAGGACTCAGCTTTCCTTTCCCACCAAACCTTAGCACTTTCATCCAAGGTGAAACTCTTAAGAAGATTCGGTCTCCCACTGCAAATTCTATATCTTTCCTTTTAAGATCTACATAAGATTTCTACCGGTCAGACACTGCTTTCAAACAGTCGCGGATCACCCATACCTTGTCCTCGGTCTCGTGAATCAAGTCGGCTCGAACTAACTTGTTTTCACTCAACTCTGACCAATACAATGGTGTTCTGCACTTTCTACCATATAATGCTTCAAATGGGTCTATTTTGATACTAGTCTGATAGTTGTTGTTATATGTAAACTCTACCAATAGTAGATATCTTTCCCAACTACCCTCAAACTGAAGTATACAACATCGTAGCATATCTCCGAGAATCTATATCACCCGTTCTGACTGGCAATTTGTCTATGGATGATATGCAGTGCCAAAATTCAGTCTGGTTCCTAAATCTTCATGTAGCTTGCCTGAGAACCTCGAGGTGAAATGCAGATCTCTGTCAAAGATAATAGATGCTGGTACTCCATGTAGTCGTACTATCTCAGATATATACAATTCAGCCAACCTCTCTAGTGGGAAGTCCACTCGGATAGGAATAAAGTGAGTCAATTTCGTCAATCTATCCACTATAACCCAGATCGAGTCTTTCTTCCTCGACATCACAGGTAATCTTGTAACAAAATCCATAGTGACCCGTTCCCATTTCCACTCAGAAATAGTAATAAGTTGCAATCGTCCAGATGGTACCTGGTGTTCGGCCATTACTTGCTGACACACTAAACATTTAGTCACGAACTCTGAGATTTCTCGTTTCAGACCCGACCACCAATACATTTTCTTTAAGTCGTTATACATTTTCACGCTACCCGGATGAGTGGAGTAAGTACTACTATGAGCCTCCGAAATAATGTCCTGTCTTAAGTCGAAATTTTCAGGAATGCATACTCTACCTTGGAAATACAACATACCATCATCATCTATATTAAATTCAGCAGTTGCTTCATTTTGCATCTGTTCCCTCTTAGCCTTAAGCTTTGAGTCATCTTTCTGCAATTCTCATATCCACTGTAAAAATAACGAATTCATCCGAAGTTCCACTATAACAGAACCGTCACCCTTAAGTGACAAATGAGCATTCATTGCTCTCAAAGCAAATAATGATTTCCGGCTCAAAGCATCAGCGACAACATTAGCCTTTCCTGGATGGTATTCAATTACCAAATCATAATCTTTCAAAAATTCTAACCACCGTCGTTGCCTCAAATTCAGTTCCTTCTGAGTCATCAGATACTTTAACTTTTATGATCTACGAATATATGACACTTCTCCTCGTATAAATAATGTCGCCAGATCTTCAAAGCAAACATAATGACAGCCAACTCTAAGTCGTGGGTCAGATAGTTCCATTCATGCGATTTTAATTGTCGAGAGGCATAAGCTATTACCTGTCCTGTTTGCATCAATACACAACCCAGGCCATTAAGAGATGCATCACTATATACAATAAACTCTTTACCCGTTTTCGGTTGTGTCAAAATCGGAGCTTCTGTCAAAAATTTCTTCAGCCGATCAAACCTCTGCTGACACCATTCAGACCACAAAAACTAAATATTCTTTTGCACCAACTTCGTCATCGATAAGGCTACGATAGCGAATTTTTTCACGAATCGATGATAATAGCCTGCTAATCCCAGGAAACTATGTACCTCAAAAACATTCTTAGGTACCTTCTAATCGAGAATAGCTGACATTTTACTTGGATCAACCAAATCCCCTCCGATGATACCACATGGCCTAAAAATCCCACTTCTCTGAGCCAAAACTCACACTTCCTGAACTTTGCATACAACTACTTTTCGCGCATTATTTGCAAAACTTCCCTCAAATGTTGAACATGCTCTATCTTTGACTTGGAATAAATCAATATATCATCAATGAACACCACTACAAATTGTCCAACTGAGGTTTAAAAACCCGATTCATCAAATCATAAGTGCTGCCGGAGCGTTAGTTAACTCGAATGGCATTAATCTAGAAACTCATAATGTTTGTATCGAGTTCTGAATGCGGTCTTCTGCATATCACTATCTTTTACTCGCATCTGATAATAACCCGATCAGAGATCTATTTTAGAAAAGACGGTCACACCTTTCAATTGATCAAACAACTTATCAATACGAGGCAACGGATATTTATTCTTGATTGTTACCTTGTTCAGCTGTTTGTAGTTTATGCACATTCTCATCGATCAATCTTTCTTCTTTACAAATAAAATTGGTGCGCCCTAAGGCGATATGCTCAATTGGATAAAGCCCATGTCTAACAACTCTTGTAATTCTGCCTTCAACTCCTTCAATTTAGTGGGTGTCATCCTGTACAGTGGAATCGAGATTGGTGCAGTTTCAGGTACTAAATCAATGTCGAATTCTACTTCTCTGACTGGCGGTAAACCTAGTAACTCCTCTGGGAACACATCTGTAAATTCCTTAATAATCGGTACCTATTCTAACTCTGTTCCGGTACTTCGAGTATCAAGTATATAAGCCAAAAATGCTTCACAATGTTTACGAACCATCTTTTGTGTTGATAAAGACAAGATTATTCTAGTGCCACTGTTTAACTTCCCAGACTCAATTGTGATTACTTCCCCTGTCGGCTGTTTCAAATCGATCCGTCTTCGTTTACAATTAACCACTGCATCATGCTCAGTTAACCAGTCAATTCTAGAATTACATTGAACCTAGTAAATGGTAATAACATCAAATCAACAGCAGGGAACTTACAATCTCGAATTCTCAGTGGGCATTTACGACATACCAAATTAACAATGACACTATGACCCAATAGGTTTGTGACTTGTACATAAAACTCAGTCGACTCAACAGACAATTTCTTTTCAATAGCTAATGCAGTACAAATATATGAATGAGTTGATCTCGGGTCAATCAATGCACACACAATATCATTAAAGAGATAGAATATACTAGTCACAACATCAGGAGCGGTAGCCTCTTCTCGGGCTCGGATAGCATAAGTTCGTGCAGGTGCTCGAGCCTCAGATCTAGCTACAGTATCCTTTTTATCTTCTTGGTTTCCACTTGTATCGTTATTCTGCCCCAGACGTCTATTCTTTTAAGGTGTAGCAAGAGGTTTTATACTCTGTTCCTCCTTTGCTTCATATCTTATCGAACAGTTCCTCAAAAAGTGATTTGCACTTCCACATCGATAACATGTCCCTTTCATCTTGTTACACTCACTTGTATGACTCCTCTTACAATACCCACATATCGAGCTAGGTATATTACGAACGCGACCACACTGTCTGCGGGTTTGTTCAGGAATTTAGATTCTGGTGGTCTCGACCTACTCTTACTCAGAAATCCCAAAGAAACTGGGCCCCAACTAGCCTCTTCTCTGAATCTCTTCGGTGGTGGCATAGAGAAAGTCTTGGCAATGTTTTTCTTTCCAAATTCTTGAAAACTCCTTTTTCTCTGTCTCTTGTTGTTATAGATTTCTTCCATCTTTTGAGCTCTGTCCGCTAACACTACTAGCGGTCGAAATTCAGAACCACCCACCATCAAACTTATCTCGTCATTTAGCCCCTCTTCGAAATGGACACACATATCTTCATCAGTTGGTACCACTTCTCTGGCATACTTGCTCAATTGCACAAACTCTCGTTCGTAATCTGCCATGATTTTGTTTCCCTATGCCAGTTCTAAAATTCTTTCTTCTTCTTATCCAAGCACCGTTTGTTGACAGATTTCTTCTTAAATTCTGTTTGGAAGAAATCCCAAGTAACTTCGTTTTTAGGCATCATCGCCATGATCATAGCCCACCAATGATAAGCCTCGTCCTTCAACAATGACACAGTACACCTTACATAGTCTTCAACAAGACAAGCCATCTCATTCAAGACTCTCAGCGTATTTTCCAACCAATATTTAGCTCTAGAAGGATCGTCTTCTACACTGCCTCAGAAGTCTTCAGCTCCGTATTTTCTATCCATATCTATAGGGATGCGATGCCTCGATTCTGTCACTGAAGGTGGGGGAGGTCTTTCTGAAGGTGCTACTAGTTGGGCACCTAGTTGTGCGACAGGAGGCGTAGAGGGTGATGTCATCGGATTATTTCTCATGAATTCCATGAACCACTGCCCCATCAAACTGAAGAACATATTCTTTGCTTCTTTTTCTAGCATCGGTAATATTGATGCACTATGACTAGCCCCCGAGTCATTAGTCGAAACATTACTGTTTACCTCATTAGTTTCATCTTTTTCAGAGTCAAACATCTTATGTTTATCTGCAAATATCTTAATTAGATCGGATTCATCCATATCACACTATCAAAGGTTCATATGGCATGTACTTCTATATCATCAAACACGACCAAAACAGTCCAAGAAACGGCTAAATCATAAGCTCTACTACCACTAAATGTAACACCCAGAATCCGGACACTGTCGCCGATTAGGATTTCCAGTGTTAACTGTTCATTTATCCCTTAACATCGTTTCAAAGTATTACACAACCTTATTTATTAAATAAATATTTTGTTTTACTTATTACACATAATCATTTAAACATAAACACAAATCAACAAGGGTAAAAATGTCATTTCCAAAATTTTAAGAGACTTCCATCGATACCTGATGATCAAGTATTGATAGTAGTCTTGTCATAAAACAATTCTAAACAGTGCAATTTTCTACCGGTACCTGTTTTAGTTCTACCGATACAAGTATAATTTCTACCGATACATGTCATGCATCTATCGATACTAAAAACTCCAGAGAGCTAAAATTTTCATCCTGTAACTTCTACTGATACAAACATGCACTCTACCGATACTCACATTTTAACTACCGATACAACCCAAGTCAGTATACAACCTCTCTCCTACCCTGCACTTCTACCGAAACATATATGGGTTCTACCGAAACAAGTATGCTAAATTTCAAGAAATATACCAAGCACAAGTTCATTGATTTCATACCAGCACAACCTTTAACTATGCATTCAAAACAACACAAATACAAGATTTATATCAATACAAGGTACTTAAAACTACATCCAACATTTCATCAAAACATAAAGTTTTTCACAACTCATTGTATAAAGAAAAGGTAACATCATCCTAGTACATGCCATATTAACCAAGTGATGTAAAAGTCTACCGAACAACTCCGGGATAGTGTGATACTTCAAGATTATCCGATCTCTGAACAGCAAAAAGTGAATCTACAAAACAAATGCAAATCCACAGGTAAGCACTTTTAGGCTTAGTAAGTACATAAAGTTAAATAGATTTATCGAACTTCAAGAGTTACAAAAATCTAATTAACCGAATGGAACATTGTGTACATCTGGGGTAGGTTTCACTCGCATTTGTTACTCACGATAACACAAAGTCATTGGACCCTTGTTTCGCATTGGAACTCATTTCATTTAATACTCACGATGACATATAGTCATCGGACCTCTTGTTCCATATAGGAATTCATATACTCACGATGACACAAAGTCATCGAACCCTTAATCCATCATGGATTCATTTACTCACAATGACACTTAGTCATCGGACCTTTAGTCCATAAAAGATTCATTTACTCATGGTGACACTTAGTTATCAGACATTTAATCCGTAAAGGATTCATTTGCTCATAATGATACTTAGTTATCGGACCTTTAATCCATAAAGGATTCATTTACTCACGATGACACTTACTCACAATGACACTTAGTCATTGGACCTTTAATCCGTAAAGGATTCATTTACTGACAATGACACTTAGTCATCAGACCTTTAATCCGTAAAGGATTCATTTACTCATGATGACACTTAATCATCGGACCTTTTCGTTTATAGCTCGAACCCGTTTGTTCTTCGTATTTCACTCATACTCGACTTCCACAATTTCGATTATCATTCATCTCACTACAAAAGTTATATTACAAGAATAAGCAATTTAAGTTGGAATTTAACCATACAAACTTATCGGACTGGATTGTAGTTGTGAATGGATCCTAGAGACTATTCTGCTAATTTTTCCTTTCCCCGATCGGTGGTACGGTCGTAGTCTACATTCACAAATTATTCAATTTCTCATATTAAATCACACAATCAATTCATTTAACACAATCAAACCCCTTTTTTATAAAATTATAATTTTACCCCTAACATTTTCTTTTTATTCAATTTAGTCCCTTCAACAGAAAACATGCAAAATACTCATTTCCTCCTCAACCCATACCAGCCGAATACTCATAGTCTCCTTATACATCCAAGCAAATCCATTTATTTCACAACAAGTACAACAATATTATCATTCATTTTAGTCCTTAAACTCTAATTTTATCAAAAATCTTTTTACAAAAAGATCTATTCCAAACATCAACCATTCAAGTATATCAAAAGCTTTCAAGAACAATCATTTTCAACAATGGCAAGTTTTATAACATTTGACAGATTCACAAATTAGTCCTTGCATAAGCTACATTAAGCTAATACGGACTCAAAAACATAAAAATTACAAAAAACGATCAAGGATTACTTACTCAAATCAAAGCTCAAAGATTGAATGTATAAACCCTAATTCCTTCCTCTTTGGCTGTGAAGAAGATGAAAAGAAAGAAAATATGTTTTCTTTCTTCTTTTAATTATATATATATTAATGGCAAACTTGTAGTTTTCATGACTTTCATTATTAAACTTAATTAATCCTTTTCTTTAACTTAATTAATGCACTATTTTCACCTTAATATCATATCATTCCACTAACTAAATCTCTCTTGGCTAATTTTTTTAATTGGTCCTTCTAATTAAACAATTCTACTTTTGCACCTTTCTCAATTTAGTCCTTTCTATTAATTAACTATCTAATCGATTTAATTCTTTAAACTATAATTTAATACGATGCTATCGACGTCATAAATATTAAATTAAATAAATTATGACTCGACTCGTTGGAGTTGTCATTTCGAAATCGTTGTTTTTGACACCACTAAAAATCAAGCTGTTATAATTGGGAATAAATTCCATAATCGTTTATGTGAGGTTACAAATCTCGTTTCCAAAATGGAAAAGAAAATAAGAAAGGAAAAAGAAATTAAGCTAAATGGTGTGTAAACCTAAGTGCCAAAGGACCCTATTTATAGCCTTAGACGATTGCTTTCCTCAACCCTAGGTCAGCTGTCATTCCTCGTGTTTAAGTGACATTGTAAAGACTGAAACACCCTTCACTTGATGTCAAATCCACGTCCAAGAGTCGATGTCACGATACACCAAGTCTTATGTCGCAACATAGTAGTCATTGTACTCTTCTATAGACATCTTTATGGGTATGTTGTGACATAGAAGGCAGATTCATGATTTCTTCATTTTGGTTCCTATGTTGCGACATCCATTGTCTCCTATTGTGACATAGTGATCAGTTTTGATATGGTGCACCTTCTAATGGTCTCCTACATACTCATAAAGTACATTAGCCGACCTTCAGGCCTCAATCGGCCCTAAAGACACAAAAAGCACCTTTTTACACAATTTATTAAATGTACGAAAACTAAATAAAAACCTAAACAATTAGAAGGAAAATGCTGAATTTCAAGCTCTTAGAGTGCGAAAAGTAGTTCAATCTTCTAGGTATAAATCCAGCAGATCAATACTAATCCCGAAAGTATAGCCTCCATTTTATTCAAATAAAAAAGCAAAACTGACAATACAAAATAATGGCAAAGTGAGAACTCCCTTAATGTTATTGAGGATTGTTATTGACCACGGAAGTATCAAATGGCCATTTGTCATACCAATCGTACTCATATAGGAAGAAAGAATAACCTTTCCCAACAATTTTGTTAAGTATTTGATCTTGGAAAAGAAACAATAAATGATCTTTCCTAGTAACCTTGCTAAGCTTCTTTTGGTCTGCAAAGATTTGCCAACAAGTAACAATCCTTGTTAGAATCAACTCATTATTTTCATTTTCTACAATTGCGATACCTCTTTTATTCGATGCATATTGAACGTGGTCCATCCAAAATTTATCATAGATGTGATAATTGATCCCTACTTTTAACCATTGGGACTTGAGTTTCTCGGGATCAAATATTCGAGATTGAATCAAGTCATGAGTCTAGAACTCCTACATGGTGGCTTAGTAAACTATCTACAGAATGTAAAAATTAATAAAGTAAGATTTGGTACTAGAGTCTCGGATAAAATCTCAACTTAGAAGATAATTATAAAATAATAGGTTTATTATTAAAAATCCCTGTTTACCTCAAAATTTTCTAAATGCATGTAAACTTTTCAAAAATTTTGAAAACAACTATTTTAAGCCTCACAGTTCGAGGGTTGAACTCAACTTTGATACCACTGAACGTAACCCTTTTACTCGACCTAGAAGATATGGTCGAATCCAGAAGGTCACAGTTGTAATTTCACCCTCAGGGAAACCACTTAAACCATAAATACATTATTATTTTATAATACAGTAATCATTAAAATAAATTTGTTTGCATTATCTTAAAGAATCTCAAAAGTTTATGAATTCAACATAATAATGCTTATTAAAATAATCTGAATAATGAAATAGAAATATAAAAAAATCGTGAGATCCTTCAAGTACCAAGTTGTCTATGTCCAAGAATATCTGTAAGAGGAACTAAAGGGGGATGAGCTAAAGAGCCTAGTGTATCTCTAAAGTCCAAGCAATCACAACACAATATCATAGAGATTTTCACAAAACATATTAATAGGCACACAACATATCACAACTCACATGCATTAGAATCACAAGCACAATACAATGCACCCAATGTGAAGATAGTTCTTGAGAACCCCTCCCCATCCAATCGTCACCAATTGTAGTGTGGTTTTAGTATCAACCGTTTAAAGGGGTCTTCCACCGTACAACCCAATCCATGTACACACAATAGCATGATGTCACATGTATCTCTATCTCAACACAATCTCATGATATTAAATCTGAGTACACATCACACTAATTATGATATTTAACATTTTCGCAGTCTGATAATATGCATGGAATATCAACATGTGATAACACAACACAGATTAAAATCACATAGATAACACAACACAGAATAATATCACACAAGGTGTGGAACACTATCACACAACAAATATGTAGCATAGAAAGAAACACACCTCAAATGGGCAGTAACTCTGACGTCGTAGAGGAAGCCTCCCACGCTCAAATCTAATTCTGAGTCTAGCTAAATTAGAACCTACGAAAGTACACTCTTTATAAAAAAACTATCGTTATCTCACCTACTAAATTCAACACTAATTCGAATAACAAATTCTCATGTGTAACTATTAGAGCTTGTACAGGGGCAGTTTGCACAGGTGGAGGATGAGGTAACTCATTAACCTTAGAGTCGTGATCACTTAAACAAAAAATTTACTCAAGTCAAATCCCATGTTCAACTTCCTTAAAAATTACTAAGTACAATAAATTACAAATAGTAAAACGGGGCTTTCGGGTTGGAATTAGACGAAATGGACTGCAAATTTGGAATCAGTATGTCAAAAAATGTCAAGTCAAAGTTTTTTGACAAAGTTAATGGTCTACGATTTACGGTCGATTATCAATAATTAATGGATTGAAACGGGTCAATGGCTCGGTCATCCATCAAAGGTTTAGGTTCGTGTTAGGTCAATGGGTTCATATTTGGGTCAGGTATTGCGTCACGAGTATTGGGTTGTGTTCACGAATCGGGTTGGGCTCAAGGTTTGGGTCTCGGTTCAGGTTCAAAGCTTGGATAAATCTAGTGGTATCACAAGCTCGATAACCAGGTGGCACTTGGTTTAGGCCACTTCAATCGGCCCAACTCTCACATTTGCAACATCTAAAATTAGGGTTTACAGAACCCCCATGACGGTGTCATTCACCGGAACTCAACGAGACGACATTGTTCACTGGAACTCAATGAGACGACACATGCTCGCTGGAAATGAGATGACAAGACCACGAAAATGGATCCCCATGGCTTACCACACCAAGATCAATAGCCAAATGGTGAAACACGTGACGGAGGGTGGCGCGAGAGGAAAAGTCTAACAGTCCAACGTCATTTTCACACAAACAACTGTCGGAGTGGGATGTTTGATGGGAGGTTTATGTTCGCATGTCGATGGGGAGCACAATGGTGGTGGTGGTACGGCGCACGGACGGTATGAGGGCGATCGTCAGTGTTTGATTGGAAAAAGGAAGAGGTAGTGGTTTGAGAGTGTTTCTACTGGAGAAATAAAGAAAAAAAACAAATGGGCAATGAAGGGTTTGAAATAAGGAAAAAATGGGGTTTTAAACCTAAAAAAAATGGTAATTTGCGTAAAGGGCCTCCAAATAAAAGAGAGTTTCTACTTGAGACCCCAAATTTCACTCGCTTTACAAATTAATCCTAAAAATCTCAATTTTGGCACAAAATTCTAATTAAAGTTCAATTTAGTCCTTAGATTTCACAAAATTTCCAATTTAGTCCTTAAATCAAAATTTAGGGTTGTTACACAAAAATTGGTTTATTTACTCCATAAACCCTTCCAATTTAGTTCCCATTATCCATTAGTTTTAATTTTTCGATTTAGGTTCTCTAATTTAACTATTATTCCAATTTAGTCCTACTTATTAACACTATATCTATTTGCTCTATTGATCTAACTTAATTACGATTTCTGGTTCTCTAGTCCCCGATTTACTACCCCGATTCTACCAACTCGATTTTTGGATGTGACATAATTCCTAAAATCATAGTTTTTTTTTATTTAATCAAGGGGTGTCTCATGACAAATTAGCGGCACCAATTAAAAAAATAATTTTTCACTTTTTCAGCTTTTTTTTTCTTTGTGTTAGACTTTTTTTAAAATGTTCATCACTACCGTAAATGTGTTAAGAGACACCAAAAGTTATGTAGCCAACACTCCAATTTCATAATTAATTTGTTCTCAATTTATTTTTGTTATTAATTAATTTTGAATATTATTTTTATAGAAAAGCCCTTAGTAGAAGATATTTTTTCATAAAATAATATATGAAAAGAGCAATTTTAAAATTTGCTTTAAAAATTCCGAATTCCTGATTCACTCTCCGTTCTGTCTCACGCATCCCTTAGAGCAAATGGACTTGTTCATGGGTCGGGTTACTTGACCAGGCCCGAAAGTCCGCCTGAAATTTCAGAGGGCTTGGACAAAAATATTAGGCTTGAAAAATGGGTTTGGACAAAAACAATTAAGCTCGTTTAAAATATGGGTCGAGCTTGGGCTTGAATGTTCAAGCCCGAACCCGACTCATTTTAAGTTTATAATACTTTATATTATGTTATTTTTATGTATTATATAATTTAGAACACATTAAAAAATAAACATATACTAAATATATAATACTACTCTAATTTAAACATTAAAATAATTTTAAGATGATTATATAAAAAAAATTCAATAAATAAAAAAGTATAAAATTATTAAATATCAATATAAAATAAATATTTAAAAAAATTAAAAAATAATATGGGCAGATTTAAAATGAGCTTGGGTTAGTCTTTTGCAAATATGAACGAATTTGAGTAAAATTTTAAGCACAGATTTTAGGCCGGGCCGAACTTAAACAAACCTAAAATATGTTAATATTATACTTAGGTCCAACCTGAACCCGGCCTATAAACACAAAGAAGGCTCTCACATCGTCAGCTTTTTCTCCCTTAATCTGATACGTGCTTAACTATTCAGCTTTTAAGTTTATATTAAAATTAGCTAACTGTTGGGTTTTGGGTTTGTATTGGATTATACTTTATATTGGGTAGTAATGGATTGCAACATGGAGGCCCATAGGATTTATGGAACAATAATAAATGGGAATACTTTCAGTATTAAACGGCTAGCAGTAATTAATGTACAAACTCAATTTCGTCCGAACCTCGAAACCCAATTCTATTTTTCTTATTATTTTTATTTATTTATTTATTATTTTTATGAATATAAATAAATAAATATAAATAATATTAATTTTGTTTTATTATTTATTATTTTATGAATATAGATAAATAAATAAATAAATAACAAACCCAACTAATAAACTCAAAGTCAAAGTCCTCAAATCTTTGAAAATCAGTCCTCTCAAATCCCATTCAAATCCCTCCACTTTTGGTGTCTTTATGGATTTGTACCAAGCTAGTTTCAAGAAACTTTGAACTAGTCAAAGTGCTTAGAGGGTGGCCGGCCATGGGATTGAGTGGCTGAAATTTATTTTCTAAAAATAGCCTTCAACTCTCACCTATAAATACCCCCTAAGCTACCCATTCTAATGACGAATTCACCAACACATTCTCTTCTTTATCTCATTTTCTCTCTAGCTTTTCCCTTTCATTCCTTTGTCGATTTTTCCCTTTTGGGAAAGAGTGGTCTTCAGCCTTGGAAATAGCTTCATTCGATGTTCATTAGAGACCTCGATCTAGGAAGAATCGAGCAAGAAAGACGAAGAACGTGACAGTAGTTCTTGAGAAATTGTACTATTAATTGCATTTATTACAATTTTATTCTTTTATTTATATTTGTAAATTATGTGCATATTTATGTTTGCATAACATGGTAATTCATTTTTTTTTTAAATCAAGGCAATGTCCTTTGTCTCGAAAATTTGAAAAATCATGCCCTAACTCACTAGGTGTCGATTTTTTTAACTGAGATAATTGAATATCCTTTTAAAAATTTAAATACGAGATTTTTTTTTGAAAAGTTTGTTATTTTTTAATATTCAAATTGTTATATCCTAACTTACTGGATGTAACATTTTTCTCGATTAATTTGAAATAACGAGCTTTCTTCGGAAACAAAAATTTGTTTTCAAAATAAAATAAATATGACATTCATGCATTTAACGATCGTAATTTAAATTTTTCTCGAACTTTTAATTTTCAACAAATAAGATTTTGAATAGTCGATTAGGTACCAATTTTGGGCGTGTAAGGGTGTTAATCCTTCCTTATGCGTAACCGACTCCCGAACTCATTTTATGGTTTCAAAGACCAAAATTATTTTAATGGTTTTTTTAAAAAAATCTCGAAAGGTGACCCAATTACACCTACTTTAAAAATTATTGGTCGCGACTCCATTTTCATTTTCCAAAATAAAAATCGAGGCTTATTTTTGTTTTATTTTTTCAAAAAATGGTTTAGACAGCTTGGTGACTCCACTGGGGACAATAAGAGAGTCAAGCCGTAAGTCGATTATTTTTATTTTTTTTGAAAATTTCAAATTCGATTTAATTTAATTTGTGATCCTTTACATTTTATTTTTGTGTTTTATATGTTTGTTGTGATAATAATATTATATGCCTAGGTTTTTGCATACATACATTTGTTACTACACCGCTTAAGTGGAAGTGAGAAGCTACTCCTTCGTAAGGTTTTCACCTCCGTGCAGAATAGTGAATCGCTTTCTGGATTCATCTGTACCTATGTTTTCGTGAAGTTTTCACTTCCGTGCAAACATATGGGAAATGTGTCCCTCTAAATCGAACTTGTCCGTATGAGCTTATAATGGGTGAGGACTGAGGAATCTGCTAGTTTGGGTACCATTTTTTTGGAACCGAAACCACATATAATGAGCCCTAAGTGCCCACCTAGGTAGAAATTATGTCGAAATTTTAGGAACTACCTAAAATAAAATGCGTAGGTTCTATGTTGTATTTTTTTACTTGGTGAAAAATTTGTAGTACTGACTTGTTATTTTTTTATCTTATTTTGCATTGCATCCTCATATTAGGAAAGGTATTGACTTGAGTTCGATTACTAGTGGAGAACTGGTCATGGAGAAAGGGTATCTTGATGAGGTAGAAGACAATGTGGTATTGCGTATGTGGTCAGAGGATAAACAACGTGAGAAGGGTGATAGTCTAGCTGAAGGCCATGTATCAGATTACTGGATTCACTCAGATCAGTGTGACTCAGAATAACTTACAAGAGGAAAGGACTCGAGCGGATCAATAGAGAAAGTTGAGTTGAAAGCTCAAGTAGTCGTTAGAGGAGTCCTTGCAAAGGCACCGCAGTCGTAAATTTACGACAAAATTGAGGGCAAGTCAAGCTGAAAATGAAGAATAAAAGAGAAGGGTACAAGAGCTTGAAACTACATTACAAATTTTTGAAAATCGAATTTAGTTCCTTGAGGGAGTCTTTGAAACAAGTAATAGGCAACTTCAGCACTCTCAGGGGAAAATCAGAGACCGAGACCATATCGTGGGTGAAGCATTAACACAAGTGAGAGAAGTGGTAGAATACTTGTTGTACAGGCAGATGCTTTGAGCATAGAGTATAAGTAGGTATCTTATAAAGGCCAAAAGTTAACATGTCTCCTTCAAAAGATTAGGACTTTGAGCATTAGGGCAAGGCCTTATTTATAATTATCTTATGTAAAAACATTCATTTTCTAGTAAGGTTATTCTATCAGAATTCGATTAAGAGTTAATACCTTTCTTGCATATGCATTCATGTATTCATCAAATTTCGCATCGCATTTTCATGCATTCATAAAGTTTTGTATCGCATTTTCATGCATTAAAAGTTTGAGAAAGATGTTTCTAATAAATTAAAATTTTCCTCTAAAAGTTACTCTGGAAAAACTACATCGTTACAACACTCATTCTAAGACAAGAGCGATGGATCAGCGATTAGAAAGGTTGGAGAAGACACAAAAAGAAATGCAGGATTAGTTGCATTACAAATTAGCAAAAGTGCAGCAGGATATGAAGGACCAGATTATTGAGTCCCAGAAAGAAATTATTAATAAGTTCACTCAATTATTGGTTGAGAAAACTGATAGGGGAAAGGCTATTGTAATGGACTCGAAGGAAAGGAGTGATGGTCCTTATTATCCACCCAATGTTACCCTTACGCCGGCTCAAGTTTCGCAAGAAACGGGTGGTCGAGGAGCATCTATCACAATTCACCCGTAATCGTGTTTGTTTGGCACACCAAAATCGACAAACTATCAAATGGGTTCTAGTTCTAACCCAGAAAATAATTTAGTCGACTTTATCATATCGAACTTAAATGAGATGATGGAAATAGAAAAAGCAAGAGCCGAACTTCCTAACCAGTTAGAGTAGCACTGTAAATGGCTAGAGGAAAGGTTCAGAGTTTTAGAAGGAACCGATGGGTGCTATGGAATTAATGCTAAAGAGCTGAGTCTGGTTCCCAACCTGGTACTGCCCCTCAAGTTTAAAGTTTCGAAGTTTAAGAAATATAACGAGACAAGCTGCCCGGAGGCATATATCACCATGTTCTGTAGAAAGATGACGGGTTATGTCCATAATGATCAGCTGCTAATCCATTGTTTCCAAGATAGTCTAACGGGATCAACTTTAAGGTGGTATAATCAATTGAGTCGTGCCAAGATCAGCTCTTGGAAGGATTTGGCACAGGCTTTCATGAGACAATACATTCATGTCACTGACATAGCTCCTGACAGGATCACATTACAAAATGCTGAGAAAAGGCCGAGTGAAAGATTCAAGCACTATGCTCAATGGTCGAGAGATATGGCCATCCAAGTACAACCACCGCTTTTTGAGATGGAGACAACCGTGCTTTTTGTTAGTACTTTGAAAGCACCTTATATCAATCATCTGTTGGGAACCGCTACTAAAAGTTTCTCCGACATGGTCATGTCAGGAGAAATGATTGAAAATGCAAATCGAAGCGAAAAAATCGATGCAGGAGAAAGTACCAAAAGGTCCGCTCCTAAAAGGAAGGATAATGAGGTGACTAATATAAGCTTATACCAGACAAATGTTACAAAATCGATCATGGTGACGCAATCTAAAGCCTCGACAACCAGTTATCAAAGTAGATCGATGCCAGAACTAGGCTCGAGGCTAAACACTGAAAGAATCCAATTCACTCCCATCTCGATGACTTACAAGGAGCTTTACAAGAGTTTATATGATGCCCAAGTGGTGTCCCCTTATTATTTGAAACCAATGCAACCTTCATTCCTAGATTGGTATGACACAAATGTTCAATGTGACTACTGTGCATGAATAACGGATCACTCCATTGAGAATTACACTGCTTTCAAGGAGCTGATTGAAAGATTTATTAAGATGGGGATCATAGGGTTCGATAAATCCGTAAAACCTAACGTGGCTAGAAATCCTTTGTCAAATCATCCCGATCAGGGGATGAATGCAATAATGGAAGAGGAGAGCAAGAGAATTAAGAATGATGTGAGGGAGGTCAAGTCTCCATTGAAATGAGTTTGACAACAAATGCTCAACAGGGGTTTGATCGTGTAAGAGAGAGAGGACATGGTGACAATTGAAAATTAATGCGAGTTTTATGCCGTGAAGGGGCATAAAATCCAAGGGTGTGACGAATTTCGAACCTTGGTACAAAAGTTGATGGATAATAAAAAACTTGATTTCTTTGAGGAGAGGAAAGATGAAGAGACAAATGATGTTTGTGCTTCTAAGGAAGGGGCAAATATGAAACAGAGAAAAGAAGAACTATAGAAAAAACAAAAGAAGAGAAGCGCACAAATAAGTAAGGAAGAGATCAAAAGCAAGCCAATGGTCATTCCTCATATTTCAAAGTCCTTCATATCGGGAGGTATTATAAACCCCTAGCGAAAGCTGACAGAAGATAGGTTAGTAGGAATAATGGAGAACCTGAACATTAGTCTTATTTCTAAAGGGATGAGTGAATAAAGGAATTTGTCAGGAATTCACCCTTACGTCCTCAAAAGCGTTCTAGACAATTAGACTGCGAAAGAGCTCACTGTAACTTTTAAGTCTTTTCTAGAGTAATGTTTAGAACACCCTTATTGCTCTAAGCCCGAGAGCAATTGGGATCTTTTTGTAAAGGGCACAAGTTCATTTGCTTTCTATTTTCAATAAAAAGATGCACTTTCTTTCACCTAAATTGGCAAAAATTCTCATTATTCTTTTCATCCATCTCATACCGCAATAAACATGCTTAAAATCATTTATCTTTCGGATCTTTTTGGTCCATATGACAGGTCCCTAGATATCAATGATATGAGTAACATCATTGCCGACTTAGAGCTTCATTTTGAGCAAGATGTGTGCTCAGAGGAATCTCAAGATTTTGAAGAAGCCCAAGATTGTAGTTTATCTCCTGATTTGCTACGGATGCTTGAGCAAGTCTTCGAGAATGACAAAAGAACACTGAAAAGGCTCATAATTGACTATGTCCTTGATGGGGATATTTTGTATAAAAAGAGAAAAGATCAAGTCTCATTGAGGTGTGTTGATTTTGTTGAGGCTAAGAAGATCTTAGAGGAAGTTCATGAGGGAGTTTGTGGAACACATGCCAATAGTTTCACAATGGCCAGACAAATTATGAGATTCGGGTATTTCTGGTCAACCCTGGAAGGAGATTACATTAAATACGCTAAGAAATGTCACAAGTGTCAAATTTACGGAGACAAAATTCATGTAGCTCCTTCACCTCTCCATGTTATGACTTCCCCATGGTCTTTTTCTATGTGGGGCATGGATGTCACCGGACTAATCTTGCTAAAAGCTTTTAATGGGCATAGGTTCATTTTTGTGGTCATCGATTACTTTACTAAGTGGGTGGAAGCTGCTTCTTACGCTAGTGTTACGAGATCAATGGTCAGTAAATTCTTGAAGAAAGAAATCATATGTCGGTATGGAATGCTAGAAAAGATCATATCCGATAATGCTTTAAACTTGAACAATAGCATAATAGCAGAAGTCTGCAGTCAGTTCAAGATCAAGCACCACAATTCAGCACCATATCGCTCGAAAATGAACGGAGCAGTGGAAGCAGCTAATAAAAAAATTAAGAAAATAGTGGGGAAAATGATTGAGACCTACAAATATTGGCATGAAAGGTTACCATTTGCTCTCTACGCTTATCAAATGTCTATTAAAACTTCTACCGGGGCAACACCTTTCTCATTAGTATATGGAATGAAGGTAGTCTTACCCATTGAAGTCGAGATTCCTTCCCTTCGAATCTTATCAAAAGTAAAGTTAGATGAGGCTGAATGGATCTAATCAAGATATATCCAGCTAAACCTAATTGAAGAGAAAAGGCTAAAAGCTATCCAACATGGTCAAATGTACTAGAAACAGATGATGGGGGCTTATGATAAAAAAGTTCACCCTAGAGAATTCCATGAGGGAGATCTAGTTTTGAGAAAGATCACTCCTATGCAAAAAGACTTCCAGGGCAAGTGGATGCCAAATTGGGAAGGCCCATATGTTGTAAAGAAAGCCTTCTCTAGAGGAGCTTTAATTCTAGCTGAGATGGACGACAAGGATTTGTCAAACCTCGTGAACTTAGATTCAGTGGAGAGATACTTCACCTAAAAAAAGAAAAAAGAAAATATTTGAGTTAAAAACCCACAAAGGGTGACTAAAAAAAAGGTTGAGTTGAAAACCAGAAAATGGCAGCTCAAATAAAAAAAAGATGGGGTCGAGATGAAAACTCGCAAAGGGAGTCTTGAAGCTTATGGAGATTTAAGTCGAAAACTCGAAAAGGCGGCTCAGATTTTGATAAAACATGGGGCACGAAGTGAGCTTCCTTTTCAAAAGTAACAGGTTGGAGAGACATTACATTTTGGGCATCGACGAAGTGTAATAGTTTTCATGGGTACATATCAAGCTCAAAGTGGTCCTCATCAAGTTTGCTTGAAGAAATTCATATGTTGATATCTGGGACATCTGGCTTTATTCCTTTTCGCTCACTATTAGCAATGTTTGCTAGTTTTTTACCAACATTTGTTATTTGGCTGATGTTTTAATGTCTTCTCATTTATTTCCATTCAAGCATTATCGCCAATAAATTCAATTTTATCCATTTTTGTAACCCTACTCAGAGCATTCTTTTTATTGAAATAATGATTAATGGTATTGATAATATAATGTATAAAAAGATTTCTGGATATTACTTTGGGAAATTTTAATTAGTACAGGGATCTAAAACAAGACCATTAGTTGGAAATAACTGAATCCGAGGGTTGAAGGGATCCTAAAAAGAATAAGTTCGGCTTGTGATTACCCTTTTGGATTTCGTATCAGGAACACCAGACTTGAAGGAAAGGCATGGTGACACATCGATGTTAGAACTTAGGCAAAAGACGATTAGTGACAAACTAAGGACTAAAACAATAAAAAAACCGTTTTAAAATGATATCTTTCCATGCATATCAGCATCATTCATGCGCATTTAGATAGGAGCATTTGATTAATTCAAATCATAGTATCCTAGTTATATGGCCATGATAGAGGCCCATAAAATAGATTTCACAGGTCATATCCTCAAAGAATG
Organism: Kokia cookei; assembly: GCA_039519145.1. Lineage (NCBI taxonomy): Eukaryota > Viridiplantae > Streptophyta > Magnoliopsida > Malvales > Malvaceae > Kokia > Kokia cookei. The sequence goes on from CM076909.1 coordinate 27,099,974, forward strand.
GCGTGACAAATTGAATATTATACCCCTAAAGCTGTAAAGGAATAGATTGAAGCCACGATGGCGAATCTCATATACCTAAAGCTGTAAAGGGGCAGATTGAAGCCGCAATGGCGAATCTCATTCACCTAAAGCTGTAGAGGGGTAGATTGAAGTCTCAAGGATGAATCTTATACTCCTGAAGCTGAAATGGGCAGATTGAAGACCAACCGATCTCTTACCCCGACTAGAGGGTAGATTGAAGACCAACCAATCTCTTACCCCGACCATGAGGCAAATTGAAGACCATCCGATCTTTTACCTCGACCAGAGGGCATATTGAAGACCATCCGCTCTCTTACCCCGACCATGGGGCTGATTGAAGCAATCCAATCTTTTACCCTAACCAGAGGGTAGATTAAAGACCATCCGATCTCTTACCCCGACCATGGGGTAGATTGAAGCAATTTAATCTTTTACCTTAACTAGAGGGTAGATTGAAGACCATCTGATCTCTTACCCCGACCATGTGGCAGATTGAAGCAATTCAATCTTTTACCCTAACCAGAGGGCAGATTGAAGACTATTCGATCTCTTACCCCGACCATGGGGCAGATTGAAACAATTCAATCTTTTACCCCTAAAACTATAAAAGGACAACTTGAAGCTACGAAAGTAAATCCTATACCCCTAAGTTGTAGAGGGGCGGATTAAAACTAATAATAGTAGACCTTGATCTTCATTGAAGTTACAGAGAAATAGAGTGAAGCTACGAAGGCGAATCATTATCTCTCTAAAGTTGCAGTAGAGCGGGATGGAGCTACAAGAACAAATCCTATAACCTTGAAGTTGAAGTGGGTCGAATTTAAGTCATTAGCAAATCCTATCTCCCTAAAGATGGAGTGGAGCAGAATAAGGCTACAACATTAAATTCTATCTTCTTGAGGTTGCAGTGAAGCAAATACCGTGGAATAGAGCAGCTAATAAAGTGAAAGGACGGATAGCTAAAAATAAGAAACATCAAAAGTTGAAATTCAGTAGGATCGGACGAAAGTGGTCTTCTTTTTCTTTGCTCCATTCCCGTTACACGACAACGAGCAAAGAGGGACAGCTATACAAGCCCAATTTCGTTCGGGCCTTGAAACCTAATTTATTTTTTCTTATTATTTTTATTTATTTATTCATTATTTTTATGAATATAAATAAATAAATATAAAATAATATTAATTTTGTTTTATTATTTATTTATTATTGTATGAATATAAATAAATAAATGTAAAATAATATTAATTTTTGTTTTATTATTTATTTATTATTTTATGAATATAGATAAATAAATAAATAAATAACAAACTCAAATAGTGAACTAAAAGTCAAAATCCTCAAATCCTTGAAAATCAGTCCTCAAAGTCCTCTCAAATCTCATTCAAACCCCTCCACTTTTGGTGTCTTTATGGATTTGCCCCAAGCTAGATTCAAACAAACTTTGAACTAGTCAAAGTGCTCAAAGGATGGCCGCCCATGGGATTTAGTGGCTGAAATTTATTTTCTAAAAATAGCCTCCAACTCCCACCTATAAATACCGTCCTAAGTTATCCATTCTAATGACGAATTCACCAACACAGTCTCTTCTTTATCTCATTTTCTCTCTAGCTTTTCCCTTTCATTTTCCTTCCATTCCTTTGTCGATTTTCCCTTCTTGGGAAACTGTGGTCTTCAGCCTTGGAAATAGCTTCATTGGGTGTTCATCAGTGACCTTGATCCAGGAAAAATCAAGCAAGAAAGACGAAGAATGTGACAGCAGTTCTTGAGAAATTGTACTATTAATTGCATTTATTACATTTTTATTCTTTTATTTATATTTGTAAGTTATGCGCATATTTATGTTTGCATAACATGTTAATTCATTTTTTAAAAAAAATACATAAATCATTTTTAAAAATCAAGGCAATGTCCTTTGTCTCGGGAATTTGAAAAATCATGACCTAATTCATTAGGTGTCGGTTTTTTTTGAACAGTGATAATTGAATATCCTTTTAAAAATTTAAATACGAGATTTTTTTTGAAAAGTTCGTTTATTTTTAATATTCGAATTATAATATTCTAACTTACTGGATGTAACTTTTTTCTCGATTAATTCGAAATAACGAGCTTTCTTCGGAAACAAATTTTTTTTCAAAATAAAATAAATATGTCATTCATGCATTTAAGGATCACAATTTAAATTTTCTCGAACTTTTAATTTTCAACAAATAAGATTTTGAATAATCGATTAGGTACCAATTTTGGGTGTGTAAGGATGCTAATCTTTACTTATGCGTAACCGACACTCGAACTCATTTTTTGGTTTCAAAAACCAAAATTATTTTAATGATTTTTTAAAAAAATCTCGAAAGGTAACACAATTACACCTACTTTAAAAATTATTGATGACGACTTTATTTTCATTTTCCAAATTATAAATCGAGACTTATTTTTATTTCTTTTCAGAAAATGATTTCGACAATTAATAATGTTTTTGTTCTCAATTTCTCCCTATATTCCTCCTTTCCAAAACCTTTTTCTGTGTAATTTGTATTGTGATTTTGGTAATTATCACAATCCTTCTATTACCTTCCGAAATACCAGGAAATTGAATAAGGTAAAATTTTTTGAAACCCTAACTTGAGTCATGAGATTTTCAGTTATCTTCTCTTTGCATTTGCATCACTCTGCTATATCTCAATTTTCTGTTTTCTATCCTACCGCTAGTTACTGTCTCTCTGTTTACTTTGTTGAGTTTAAAACCCATCGGTTTAGAGGAACTAGCAAACTGTTTTCGCCGCTATTTTCCGTTACACTGCTATCTGAAATCCTGAATTCATAAATATTATTTATTTAATGTTTAGAATTTTTTAAAGTTTTTTCTTATAACTTTTCTTTAAAAAAAATTAATGAGATGACCTTCATTGGATGTTAAAATATCAAGTTGAACAGTGTTAATATTTTGAATTTATATATGTAATGAAATTCAAGTATTATGTGAAAGCGAACATTGTACGGGTACCAAACTGAAAAAAATTGCTAAAGTTTAAAGTAACTCTTTAATATTTAGTGTAAAATTATTTTAAAATATTTAAATTGTTGTTTAAATTTATCAATCTATTTTGGAAATTGATCAATCTTGTCACTGTTAATAATAAAATAATTTTACTTTATGGTTTAGATGCCTCATAGAACACGTCCTATGACAGCTCTGTTTGTATTCACTGGCCTCAATGCTGTGCTGGTCTCCACCATTACTCGTGTCTATGATTTTGTTTGCTTCCTTCCTTTATGGGAGAGACGGGTTTGTTTCTTCTTTCATGCCCCTGACTTTATATATGTGACAATGTAATATAGGAATGAGAATTTCAAGTAATTTTAATTTGATGTTTATTGTTCTATAATAGCATTTGTTGTTATTAGAAGTGTTCATAGATCGTGTCAGATTTAAACATGATATTAACATATTTTATATTTGTTTAAGTCTGACCTGATCTAAAATATGGGTTTAAAGTTTTTCTCAAATATGTTCATATTTACAAAAAATTAACTCAAACTTATTTTTTATTTATTGAAATTTTTTATATAGTAATCTTAATATTTTTTTAATGTTTATATTAGAGTAATATTATATATTTAGTAAATATTTATTTTTTATGTATTTTAAATTACACAATATTAAAAATAAAATAATATAAAGTATTATAAACTTAAAATAGGTCGGGTCAAGCTCGGGCCTTCAATGTGTTTATTTTTTTTGTTCAAGCCTATTTTCAAGCTTAATATTTTTATCCAAATCCTCTCAAATTTTAAACGAACCTTCGAGTTTGGGTGAATTGCTCATGAACAGAAATAGTTGTTACCTGAGGATTTTGGTTGGTTGCTTTGCTTTATGATAAGTTTGGATTTTGTCTTTCACTTGCTTGCTATTATTAATCTTAAAAGTTAGTTCTTGTGACTGTTTGGGCAATCTTGATGAGATAGAAACAATTTAGGATTGTTCAATGTCTACTATCAACCTAAACTCATTTTCTTCATCGGTTCTTGTGTGTTATATAGGACAGTAAAACTGTAATTTATTGGTTTAGTCAATTTGGGGTGGTGTTACTTGTTGGACTTTTGATTTGGTTTTAAGTGCATATATGTATGCCCTATACATCCAATTCTGCAGAATAACTTACTCAAAACAGCTTATTTAAACTAATCTTTGAAGGGCTATACACATTAGATAACTAGTAGTTTATTTGCCACTAAGTTTAAGCTTGGTCATGGTAAGATTAAAAACCAACCCAGACAAGAACAATAGTTGCTTTCATGGTAAAAGTGCAAGTATAGAATAAAATCAGTAGTAGGATGCGTTTGAATTTAAAAATAGTTGTGGCAATTAGGTGAGTTATAGTTAGAAGGAAAATGACTAAGGACACAAATTTTCAAATGAATCCAACTTTGATTTGGTTTAATTATATTTATAAAACTTTATTTCTATTTAATTGTATGTATTCTTAAAGATAAATATAATCATTAGTATAAATATATTAAATAAACGTAAAATGAGATTACATCTATGAAGCATGAACTTATTGGTAAACTTCTTATATTGATGCTATACCGATATCTGACATGTCAAAATACTTAAGGACATGCTCGAACACAATAAAAAAATTAAACAAATATGATCAAAACAAGTGTGGGAATAAGATTTTGTTGGTTAAAGATAGCTGAAAGCATCATAATAATTGTAATAATCTCTAACCCAACCTACGCTTTCTGCGACGATTTTCAAAATTTAATCTTGTGCGTGTTATTAGGATGTTGAGAGGGACATAATGACCATTTTTTAATTATTCCGACATCATTGACAGCAGTCGGTGGCGGCAACAATGGCGCGTTAGTTCTAGGTTGAGAGGAAGAAAAATAGATGAACATAAAAGGAAATAAGGGAGAGAAATGGAAAAAGATAGGATTTTACTAACTTAAATTTATTTCTTATTATATTTGAAGTTAAGGTATAAATTAAATTTGAAAATTGAATTAATTATGAAATTTTGTAGAATAGAAATAAAATAATTTTGTTAAAATTATTAATTATATTAGCTAAAAATATTAATATACTTATAAGTATAAAAATATAATTAAAAATATTTTGTTGCCGTTGTCTTACTTTGTCTGTATCCTCAATTTATAAAAATTTTTGTACTTGTATTACGTGTCTATGCTTCATAGTGTTACAGTCATATTCATAATGTTACATATAAAAATTTTATGTGTACAATTATACATTAATTTGTAATTTTAAGATCATTTCAATTATAAATTATTAAATTTATAGACGGTTCATTTTTTTTGTCTTTCATTTGGTTTCTAACTATGACTTGTGGTTTCTTCTTTTGGTTTGTTTCAGCGAAAATTGCGTTGCCTAAAACAAGAAATTTCATCAAATAAATTTCAATCGTCCTGAAATATATTTAAGATTATTCCCCCTTTAAAAGTAGATTTGTACTACTGGATGGTTGCCATTGAAATGTATCAATATTGTTATGATATTAGTACATATACATACCAATATGTTCGTGCATGTCATTTTGGTTTTACCAACATACTTTTTGATTACTTATTTAATAATATAAAAAAGTATATCACTCACGTGTATATGTGAAAATTATATATTTTGAATTTAGATGTGCGTTTAAATATAACTTGTAATAAATAATGAAAAGTAATGTTTGAAACTAATAATAACAACAATATATACGCAATATGTTGAATAGTTTAAATTTAGAGTAAAATGAAATTTAAATAAATAAATATATCAGATTAACTTGAGGCTAGAAAATAATAATAATAACACATGTAATACATTTAAAATTATAATAAAAATAATTTAAATTGTGATTAAAAAGAAATTTGAATAGGATTTTCTATGGTGGGAAGCAATGAAACAATCTTTTGTATTAAAGCACGAGCCACTCTTGAAGGATAGCGTATAGCATGGGAAAAAAGATTTAGGCAAATCAAACTTGAGTGTGACAATGCCCTTTTAGTGGAGACTTTGCTAGTTGGTGGAGCTGCTTCTAGTAGGCTGGTGGAGCTGCTTCTAGTAGGCTGGTAGAGCTACGTTTAATTAATGGTTTACTCCAACGGAATTGGAAAATAAGAATTCAGCATATCCAAATGTCTTAGAATATAGTCGCAAACCAAATGGCTAAGCATGCAAATAATGGTACACACAATATGTTATTGTTACTAGACCCACCAAACTTAGTTCAAGGAGTTCTACATGAAGACAAAAATGCTTATAAAAGAAGTTGACAATTTAATGTAACCTCATAGAGTTATTATTTTCTACCAAAAAAAAAAAAGAAATTTGAATAGGTAAATATGGCATATTAAAAAATATTAAATGCACTTCAATTATTTATCACAATATTGTCATTTTTCTTAAGTTCGATATCGGGTTGGCTTTTGTCACCAACTCAATCAACAATATTATCAATATATACAAAACAATGTGGGTGAGACAATTTGTGTAATAAAATTGAAATGTATAAAAATATTAAGAAAAGTTTCAATTGAAGTGGTAAAGAAAATATTTTATAGATGTTGATGGTATAAGTTCATATTTTAACATTTGCAACTTTTGTTTTGCTTTTTTTTTTATCAAGGAAAAGATTGAAGTACACTCATAATAATATAACCTTTAAAATATGTAAGATTATTTTAGTAATTTCCTTGACTAAGTCGGTGACGAGTTTACTTGTGATACTAACTCAATCACATGCTTAAGTATAGATAGATATACAAACAATATGGATCAAATGCTTAGTGTAATGAAATGTATAAAAATATTAAAATAAAACTTTAGCTAAAGTGGTAAACAAAAGATTTTATAAATGTTGGTGGTATGTGTTTAAATCTTACCATATGCAATTTTTACTGGTTTTGAGTAACCCGAACAGCCACTTTTTATGTTCCCATGACCAGCCTTTGAGCATTTAAACACCTTGAGACCTTTGATGAACCCAATGAGCCATGCATGAAGAGAACATTAAATTCCTTTGCTGATCACGAAATACCCTTTTGAGAGGAGTTTTCAGCACTTTAAATGTTGGTAGATGCATTAAAAGCTTGTGTTGGCCAACCATGGACATCCCTATATCATCTTAAACATGCTGGTTAGGACATAATAAAAAAACTTATCAAAATAACACAAAACATGATTAAGACATAGACTAAAACAACTAAATGGTTAATTCTTTATTTTCCAACAATTTAATTAGATTAAAAATTAAAGTTGAATGTGTAGCACATTGCATGGAATGCATGATGGGTTGTATGAAATGCATGGAATGCATGAAATGTTTTTCCAAATTCATTTATTTAAACCCTTAACAGCTTGATTGAATTTCTTGGCTTGTGCTCGCATGATTGGTCTTCTAGGTAGTTCGATTGAATCATGCGAGACTCGTCCTTCATCCATGCTCACAACACGAGTGTTCGCAGCTCCAATGTTCACAACATTAGTGCTCGCATCTTCCAAGCTCGCAACACCAGTGCTCGCATTGTTAGAGCTCGTAATACTCGTGCTCGCATCATCCCCTCCCTCTTCAAAGCGATTTGTCCTCAAATCGTCGCTTACATCATAAGCGGATAGATCAGAAACTTTAAAGTTTGCACTAACAGAATACTCACCTGAAATATCCAATTTGTATGAATTTTCATTAATTCTTTCTAGCACTTGAAAAGGTCCATCGCCTCGTGGTAACAACTTGGATCTTCTTTGAGCTGGAAATCTTTCTTTTCGCATGTGAAGCCATACCCAATCTCTGGGTTCAAAGACTACTCGTTTACGTCCTTTATTGGCTTTACTTGCATACTGCTTGGTCCTCTCCTTAATGTTCTCCCTCACTTTTTGGTGTATATTTTTCACAAATTCAGCCTTCTTCTTGCCATCTATATGCACAAGTTGATTAGAAGGTAAGGGAATTAAATCTAAAGGAGTTAAAGGATTAAAATAGTAAACAACTTCAAATGGTGAATGCTTGGTGGTCGAATGTACAGAATGGTTGTAAGCAAACTCGATGTGCGGTAAGCATTCTTCCATGTTTTCAAATTCTTTCAAATGATTGCTCTTAACAAGGTAGAGAGCACTCGATTCACAATTTCTGTTTGATCATTCGTTTGTGGGTGGTATGTTGTAGAAAACAACAACTTAGTACCAAGTTTTCTTCATAAAGTCCTCCAAAAGTGGCTAAGAAATTTAGCATCTCGATCAGATACAATTGTTCTCGACACTCCATGTAATCGAACAACTTCCCTAAAGAACAGGTTAGCTACATTCAAAGCATCATCAATTTTGTGGCATAGTATAAAATGAACCATTTTAGAAAATCTATCAACTACCACAAAAACAAAGTCTTTTCCAATTTTAGTTCTAGGAAGGTCTAGCATAAAATCCATAGAAATGTCTACCCAAGGTGCTTTGGGAATGGGTAGTGGCGTGTATAGACCATGAGGTTTAATGCGTGATTTTGCCTTCTTGCAAGTAATGCATCAATTACAAACCTTCTTAACATCTCGTCTCATCTTAGGCCAAAAGAAATGTTCAGGGAGCGTAGCCATCGTTTTGGCCACTCTAAAATGTCCCATGAGACCTCCACCATGCGCCTCTTTTACAAGCACATCTCGAATGGAACCTTGAGGAATACATAACTTACCTTCCTTGGAAAGGTAGCCATTATGCTTATAGTATCTTTCAAAAGGCCCCTTTTCACAAGCTTTAGAAACTTCACAAAAATCAAAATCATTTTCATAAAGCTCTTTAAGATATGCAAAACCAAGTAACTTAGAATCTAAGCTATTGAGTAACGCATACCTTTGTGACAGTGCGTCTGCAACAACATTCTCTTTATCTTTCTTGTACTTGATCACATAGGGAAACGATTCTAGGATTTCAACCCATTTGGCATGTCTCTTGTTCAACTTGTTTTACCCCTTAAGATGTTTTAATGCCTCATGGTTAGTGTGAATGACTAACTTCTTAGGCCATAGATAGTGTTCTCACATCTCCAATGCTCGGATTAGTGCATACATTTCCTTATCGTAAGTTAGGTTATTGAGAACAACACCATTTAATTTTTCACTAAAGTAGGCTATGGGTCGCCCATCTTGTGTTAGCACGACTCCAATCCCTATTCCTGATTCATCACATTCAATCTCAAAAGTTTTTGTAAAATCAGGTAAGGATAACAATGGTGCATTAGTCAAACAATTTTTAATCAAATTAAAGGATTTCTCTTGCTCCTCACCCCAATGAAAGTTGGAGTTTTTCTTGATAATTTTAGTTAAAGGAGCAGCTAATATGCTAAAGTTAGGAATAAACCTTTAATATAAACTAGCAAGACCATGAAAACTTATTACTTGGCTTATGCTAGTAGGGCGTGGCCACTCTTGGATTATTGTTACCTTGTCTTGGTTGACTTGGAGACCTTCAGAGCTAACCACAAATCCGTGTTTGGTTTTGAAAGCAGTTTTCCATTTGTCTCCTTCTCTTATCCGTATTTGATGATAACCACTCTTGAGATCAACTTTGGAGAAAATGCGAGCTCCAGTTAGCTCGTCTAACATATCATCTAAGCGCAAGATCGGTTGTCGATACTTGATGGTGATCTTATTGACCACACGATAGGCAATGCACGCATGCCAGGAGCCATCCTTCTTAGGTACCAATAGCACAGGCACGACACATGGACTTAGGCTCTCTCAAATATTCCCTTTTTCCATTAGCTCGGTAACTTGCCTATGTAGCTCTTTAGTTTCCTCGGGGTTGGTTCAATAAGCTGGTCGATTCGAAATAGTGGCTCCGAGAATAAAATCTATTTGATGTTTAATGCCTCTAATGGGTGGCAATCCACTTGGGATATCTTTCGGAAACACATCCTCAAATTTCTGCAGCAAAGACACAATAGAAAAAGGAAAAAAGTTATCTAAATCGTTAGTACTAAACAAACTTTCCTTGTAATAAGCACAAGTAAAGGTTTCTTTAAAAGCATAGACTTTCTGATTTCTCTCTCTTTTGCAACAACACACAATTTTTCCATCTCACTTTGTTCTTTTCTTTCATTCTTCTCTCGTGTTTTTACCTCATGCCCTCTAATTTTTTTTTTGCTTTCGTTTTGCTCTTTTCTCTCTTCTTTTGCATTTTTTGATTTTTCTCACTCATCTTTTTCTTTTTCTTTCAATTTTTCAAACAAATTTTGTAACTTGAGCTGAGCTTCAAACACTTGTTTGGGAGTAAGTGGTGCTAAAGTAGCGTTCTTTCCTTAATGTTTGAAAGTATATTGGTTGGTATAACCATCATGTATTAGTCGGCGATCAAATTTTCATGGTCTCCCCAACAGCAAGTGACTAGGGTGCATTGGCACTACATCGTAAAGAACTTCATCACAATACTTGCCAATCGAAAAAGTGACAACAGCTTTCTTTGTAACTTTGAGCTCTCCACCGTCATTGAGCAATTGAAGCTTGTAAAGGCGTAGATGATTGGTGGTTGCTAGGCCAAGTTTTTCTATCAACAAGCAACTAGCAACGTTAGTACAACTACCACCATCAATAATAACACTACATACCTTTCCTTGGACATGGCAGTGTGTGTGAAAAATGTTTTAACGTTACTGCTCAGTTTTCATGGTTTGGATGCTCAAGCTTCGTTTAATGACAAGGATTTCCCCTTCTACATCATACTCTAAGTCATTCTCCTCATCAGTCGATGATTCGGGCTCATCTTCTTTCTCGAGTTCGTATTCGATGTCACCATTGTCCTTTACAAACATGGAATTTCGATTTGGACATTGGTTCACCATATGACCCCTCCCAAGGCATTTGAAACATTTGATGTCTCGGGATTAGTTTGGTACAACCTCGTTCTTTCCCTTGCTTGGATCTACACTCGGCTTGTTGGGCTTAGACACCCCAATATTGTCTTTAGATTTAAAAGTGGTATCCTTTTTGTAGGTTCTTTGCCCCCACTTTGATGTAGAAATAGAATTAGAAAAGGGCCGAGTGGTACCTTTTCTCTTCAATTGCTTTTCCACTTTTAGTGCCATATGGACCATATCAACAACTTCGACATAATGTTGCAGCTCAACTACATTGGCGATGTCTCGGTTAAGGCCAACTAAGAATCTTACCATGGTAGCCTCTCGATCTTCCTCAACATTAGCACGTATCATGGTTATCTCCATCTCATTGTAGTAATCTTCCATACTACAATTTCCTTGATTGAGATTTAGTAGCCTTTGATGCAACTCTCGATGATAGTGAGTGGGTCTCAAATCTCTTTCTCATGATAGCTTTCATTTCAGCCCATGCAGACACGGTTCGTTCGCCATTTCGTCTCCTACTTAAAGATAGCTGATCCCACCAAATAATAGCATAATCAGGGAATTCGAAGGCAGCAAGTTTTACCTTTTTATTTTTTGAGTAATTATGGCATTCAAATATGAGTTTTATTTTCTTTTCCCACTCCAAATAAGCTTCGGGGTCTGTTTTCCCTTGGAATGAAGGAATTGTCATCTTGATTTTGATAAGATTATCATTTATCCTTGAACCTCGATTTCGTTGACCTCGACGTCTCAAACTTCAGTTGGAGGATTGATCACTCTCTATTTCACTTGGTTCATAGTAATCCTCTTGATTTGGTCTTGGAAGACCTCTCTCTCCCCTTTGATTTAGAGGTGAACATCCCCTTTAAGATCTTGCCTCTAATTGGTCCAATTGATCTTGCATTGGCTCCAATTGATCTTGTAACAATCTGTCCATTTCTCGTATAAGAGCTTGGTATGCTAAATCGGACACACTACCACCAGTAGCATCATTTCTTTCGAGACTTCGACACATGGTGTTTTCTTTAAAAACAGAAAAGATTAGTAACATAATATTTTGATTGAAAATAAATGAGTACCCTACCAAATACAAAACCTCATGAGCCACTCAAAATGAAATCGCTCCACTCGTGTTTGCACTCGATGTTGGCTTTTAATCTTCTCTAATGCTCTTTCGTACTCTTGCCTTTTACCACTCTTTGCTTGCTCGAAGTTCTTATGTGACTTCCTTAGACTTATGCAACAAACCTTGTAGAATCGGCTTAAAATGGGATATAAAAGAAGGTATGATGATTAAGTGATAGGGATGGCTTAGGAAAAAAAAAAGAAAGGGTAGGTAGAAGTGTGGCTGAAATTTTATGGAAAGGAAAACTTGAACTTAGGAATTGCACACTTTCAAACTAGCTCTTCTTCAACTTCTTTTTTTAATAAACTTCGAATCTCCCTTGTGTTTTTTTATCTTGGGATGCAAGTCTGTTGTATATATATATTTGAATTTTCTTTCTTTTTTTATTATTTTTTTAATGCTAATCACGGGAATATAAGAACGTCGAATACTTACTAAATTTAGCTACCTCTGATACCAAATGATACGAGCTCGTCCTTGAAGGATAATTACAAGTCATGTGAGTTCCCGATCAAAATTAAGAAGTACCATATGTAATGGATTTTGTGATGGTTGGAAGTGATAATGTCGAGTTGTAAAAGGATGGTTGGATGGATATGCAATGGATAACGAAGGATAGACTTGAACTGAATTTTAAGGACTCAAGAATAAACCAATATTATAAAAGAGTATTGACCCGATTCCTATATTAGTTCTTAGAACGAATTGCAAGTAAGAACCGTGATCCTCTATCTAGTAAGATAGGAACCAATCGGTATAAGTGTGAACGCCACACTTCAATGAAGTGTTAAGTTTGAAAGAATCAGATTGACTCCACAAGGGTTACTTGATAAGTCAATTTGAGTCAAATAAGGACAAGGAATTTCCAAACTCACAATAAGATTAAAATTCATCAACAGTTGATACAAAATGTTTCAAGCCTCATATTTATAGGCTTACAAATGACCAACTGAAAAGGCATAAAATATTTAATCAGAATTACACTATAAATTCGTCCAATATTCCCAATGTACTTTAAATTAATATGGGTGGGGCATTAATGATTTTGAGTAACCTGAACATCCACTTTTTATGTTCCCATGATTAGTCTTTGAGCATTTAAATAACTTCAAACCTTTGATGAACCCAATCAACCATGCATGAAGAAAACATTGAATTCCTTTGCTGATCACAAAATGCCCTTTTGGAGTGGAGTTTTCAACACTTTAAATGTTCGTAGGTGCATTAAAAGCTTGTGTTGGCCAGCCATGGACATCCCTATATCATTTTTAAACATGCTGGCTAGGACATAATAAAAAAACTTATCAAAATAACACAAAACATAATTAGGACATAGATAAAATAACTAAATGGTTAATTCTATATTTTCCAGCAATTTAATTAGATTAAAAATTGAAGTTGAATGTACAGCACATTGCATGGAATGCATGAAGGGCTGTATGAAATGCATGGAATGCATGAAGTGTCTTCCCAGATTCGTTTATTTAAACCCGTGACAGCCTGATTGAATTTCTTGGCTTGTGCTCGTGTGATTGGTCCTCTAAGTAGCTCGATTGAATTGTGCGAGGCTTGTAACACCTAAAACCCAAAATCATCTCTGATTAGGGTCTTGGTGTCCTACTGTTCATCTATCACTGTTTGTCTTTTATTTTCATTTCAATCAGCCTTATTTTAATAAAGATGTGCATTTAACATATCATAAATCATCAATCGATTAAAAATCATAACTCAACTAGGGCAAAAAGGTTATTTCCATGATTTTTGGACACTTCTACCGGTACCTGATGAACATGTATTGATAGTTGTTAAGTCAGAAAATAGTTCAAAAATATTGCAGAGTTCTATCGATACTCGAGATGATTCTACTGATACATGTGACACAACTACCGAAACAATTCATGCAACTACTGATACCAAAAACTCCAAAGCACAAAAATCCTTATCTTGCAACTTCTACCGATACAATCATTCTTACTACCGATACATCAATACCATAAACTACCGATACAACCCAAGTCAAAGAACAACCTCTCTCCTACCCTATACTTCTACCAATATATGCATAAGTTCTACCGAAACAAGTAAGCAGGATCTCAAGAGTAATGCCAAAATACAAGTTTAATATCTCAAACACAACCAGTATAAGTTATGCATTAAAACATCACATAACATACATAACTTCTAAGTCTTACAAGCATTATAAGTCTGAGCATCTAAGTCATACTTCATGCCATTTACACAATCAAAATAGAAGGATTTCAACATCTTTTAGTTCAATCTCAAGTTAATATCATCCTAGTACATGACATATAACCAAGTGATGAAATAACTACCGAACAACTCCGAGATAGTGTGATGCTCCAAGTTGATCCGATCCTAGAACAGTAAAATTGAATCTAAAAAACAACAGCAATTTCACAGGTAAGCACTTCATAGCTTAGTAAGTTCATCAAGTTAAATAGATTTACCAAACTTTAAGAGTTGAAAAATCTGATCAACTGCATTGATTAAATTGTATACATTCGGGTAAGTTTCGATTCGCATTTGATACTCACGATGACACAGAGTCATCGGATCGTTAATCCGCAATGGAGTTCATTTCATTCATATACTCACGATGACACAAAGCCACCGGACCTCATAATCCGTAAAGGATTCATATACTCACGATGACACATAGCCGTCGGACCTCCTAATCTGCAAAGAATTCATTTACTCACGATGGCACATAGCCATTGGACCTCATAATCCGTAAAGGATTCATATACTCATGATGACACATAGTCACCGGACCTCATAATCCATAAAGGATTCATATACTCACGATGACACTTAGTCATCAGACCCTTTTTCATTTACGGCTCAAAGCCCGTTGCCTTTCGTTTTCTTTATTCTTGTCTTCCATCTCTCGATCACCATTTCAATTCACTACAATGGTTTACAATACAAAATATGAAATTTAAACTAGAATTTAACCATATGAACTTACTGGATTGATTTGTAGTATCAGCTTCAGTACATGAACTATCCGCCAGTAAAACATCCAAGTCTAGCTCCCGAAACTGTATAGCCCCTAATGACATGTCCTTCGTGTCCCAAATATTCACGAAGTTCATATGTGTCATATATCATGTCTAATTCAATTAACTTTCATCACATTATACCATTTCCAGCAAACATCCGTATAATCCTTATTTATTAGACAAGATATCGAATTAACTAACCATGTCATTTAGTTCAATTTCTATTTGTCAAATATCAACAAAATTAATTCATTTGTAACATGAATAACAACAAACAAAACACATAATTATTTAAACATTTCGTTGTCACCTGATTTGAACTATATCATTTTATTACTTTTAATCATACTCCTCAATACAATTTCATTTCAATTCAATTCAATATCTCAATTTAATATTTATTGAACAAATAAATTTAAATACAACATACTTAAATCATTTCAATAATTTACAAAAAGAAATTGAATCAACTATTTACTATACAAACTTACCAGACAAAATTGCAGTTAAAGTGAACTCTAGGGGCAAATCCAGAGTTTTCCTTTTCCACGATCGGGACACGATCTTGAACTATTACAATAATTTCATTAAATTATTTAAATCAACATGAATTTTTAATTATTTGATGCAATTATGCATTTTTGGTTTTTTACAAAATTACCCTTAACTTTTCATTTTTATTCAATTTAGTCCTTTAGCTCAAACTTGCAAATTTAACAATTTTTAAACAGAATCAAGTTCAGCCGAATACTATAGACTTCAATACAGCCCACTTTTGCAATTATTTCACCTTAAGTCCTCACGAATTTATCACTTTAACATTTTAGTCCTTAAACAATAAAATCATCAAAAACTACTTTACAAAATAATCAAATCTAACAACCAAGCTTATAAATCTCACATAAACTTTCAAGAACAAGCTTATTCATCAATGACAAAATTTATAACAATTGACAACTCACAAATTAGTCCTTGGGTTATCTAGATCAAGCTAATACGAACTCAAAAACATAAAAATCATTAAAAACGGGCAAGATTCCACTCACCAAATTAGAGCTCAAAACTAGCCGAATGTGCTCGGTGTTCTCCAAGGTTTTCTTTCGGCCAAAGATTGAAGAAGAAGAAGAAGAAAATAAGGATTTTCTCACCTTTCTTTAGTTTAATTACTTAAATTTTTTAATTTACTCTTTTACCCTTAATTATAACATTAAATTTCAACATTTCCAACTCCAAAACAGTCCACTACTTTCATTGGTGGTCTAATTACCATTTAGGTGCTTCAACTAAACCTCCAATTGACACCTAATACTTTTAGTTAAACTTTTGCACCTTTTACGATTTAATCCTTTTCATTTAATTAACTATTTAAATGATCAAATTTCATAATCGAATTCTAATACAATACTAATGACCTCGTAAATATTAATAATTAATATTTATGGCCCGACATATCAAAATCGTGACCTCAGAATCATCATTCCCGATCATATAGGAAAAATAAACTAATTAGTAAATCCTTATTTAATTAGGATTTAATAGCAATTTACCAAAATATGAAGAATTACACTTCATTTCTATTATTAAGTCATTTAAGGAGGGTCAAATTTCATAATTGGTCCTTCAATTGTATTAAATTTCTATTAAACAAACTTATTTACAATTTAGCCTTAAACTAAAAAGGACTAAATGAATAAATAATCTAAAATTTAGTGGAAGGTAATCATATCCTCCATCGCTTGGACTTTTTGACCATGATGTAATTACCACTTTGATCCCTTTTATTTTTAATCAATAGCAATTAACTTTTAATTCTTTTCAATTTAATCCTTTTTCATTAATTAAGCAAGTAATCATCAAAATTACCCCACCGAACTTCAATTCACATATAATAAGACTCTTTAAATATTTAATAAAAATATTTACAACCCTTAATTTCAAAAACGAGGTCCAGATACCTCATTTTCTAAAACCACTTGACTTTTGAACTAAACTACTTATATTAAATTTTAATTTAATAATTAAAATTCTTTAATTCAAAATTCCATATAAAATTATTATTGACTTATTTAATTTAAACACTCATCATAAATTTTTCTCATCGGATTTGTGGTTCCGATATCACTGTTTTCGACACCACTGAAAAATGGGCTGTTACAACTCTCCCCCCTAAGGAAATTTCGTCCTCAAAATTTAATTTAGTAGTTCCTGATTGTGCTGAAGTTTTCATATAACAATAGAAAAATCTTTTACCCGAGCTTACTCAAACCCATCTGTCAACTTTACCTAACCAAGAAAATCTATCTCACTAAACCAAAACTCACAGCTAATAATTTTCACATAAATTATTTCTCACATATAGTTTATAATACATTTCTCACATATTCCACATACACAGATTCTATTTAAGATCTATCAGAATATCATCAATAATCATAGTACGAATGTATCCAAATTTCTAGATAAAATTGAACAATCTGATTCATTATATTCATAAATCAACAGAGACATTAGTTAATCTAGACAATATTACTAGAATTCTTAATGATTATCTCAAGTTCAAAAGAAATCTTCAGCATCTCTTATCTTTAATTAGATGTGAATAACTGAATCTTTATTAACTTTCAAATACACTGTTACGCCCTTTTAATTTATTGAACAAGTCCCCTGTATGAGATATATATATCTTGAATTTATTTCCTTATCAGATTTAGGCAGGAATCTCGAAAATCTTTCAAGAGATAAATCAAAATACTCATTGGTAAACGATACACAGTTATCCTCATATCCCAAATTTTTTTAATTAAGTAATCAAATATATATATAAATATTTTCAATCATTTTAGGTCATTTCCTGTACAAAGTCATCTAAACAACTCTGATTTATACTGTCTAATTTACCAGGCTCAACCATAATAAGTACACCAGTCCTCCATTTAAGTCATTTCATTTCAGACTATAATTCACTATACTATCATATAACTTCAGTCAGTCTATTCTCAGAATAATATCAAATTCATGATTCAATAATAACATCAAATCATCAAAGAAAAATCACAGTCATAAATTTTTAGCAAATAATTTTGACATACCAGCTCCAACCTATAGGATTATGATTCAAACATTAATCTCATTGGTTAGGAAATAAACCCCTTTTCATTATTAATATAATGCAATGTGAGAATAAGTAACCTCATCACAATCAGTGCTTTCAAAATAAATAATAGAAAGTAGAACATACCAGAAATAATATCGAGCATTATAACTTTCGGTCTATCATTATGTCCTTGATCTCACTTTGTTTACCTATACTCAGGGATAACAATCGCACAACTACTAAATTGGCTTGCACAATTTCTATAAATCACTATCCCATTAAATCCAAAAGACATTTGACTTTACCATCAGACATTTGTAAAACTGATAAACTTTGATTCACCTCTTCGTTTTCAAATATTTATGAAACTAGTATATTATGATTGGTACTAGAATCTGTAGTCAGAATATTACTATTAACTTCAGTATCATGATCATATTCAGATAACATCTTTAAAATCTTCAATAAAACACGTGTTAGATCGGATCAATCAGTATCACACTATCACATGTTTATATGGCATGTAGTTCCTAAATTTTATTCATACTACATTTAGTTCGAGAATCGACTAAACCATAGCTGTGATACCACTAAATGTAACACCTAAAACTCGAAACCGTCGTCGATTAGGGTCTTAGTGTCCTACTGTTCATCTATCATTGTTCATCTTTTATTTTCTTTTCAATCAATCTTATTTTAATAAAGATGTACACTTAACATATCATAAATAATCAATCGATTAAAAATCACAACTCAACAAAGGTAAAAAGGTCATTTCCATGATTTTTGGACACTTCTACCGGTACTTGATGAACATGTACCTGTAGTTGTCAAGTCAGAAAATAGTTCAGAAATATTACAGAGTTCTACCAATACTCGAGATGATTCTACCAATACATGTGACACAACTACCGAAACAATTCATGCAACTATCGATACAAAAAACTCCAGAGAGCAAAAATCCTTATCTTGCAACTTCTACCGATACAATCATTCTTACTACCAATACACCAATACCATAAACTACCGATACTTGTATCTTAACTACCAATACAACCCAAGTTAGAGAACAACCTCTCTCCTACCCTGCACTTCTACCGATACATGCATAAGTTCTATCGAAACAAGTATGCAGGATCTTAAGAGTAATGCCGAAATACAAGTTTAATATCTCAAACACAACCAGTATAAGTTATGCATTAAAACATCACATAACACACATAAATTCTAAGTCTTACAAGCATTATAAGCCTGAGCATCTAAGTCATACTTCATGTCATTTACACAATCGAAATAGAAGGATTTCAACATCTTTTAGTTCAATCTCAAGTTAATATCATCCTAGTACATGCCATATAACCAAGTGATGAAATAACTACCGAACAACTCCAAGATAGTGTGATGCTCCATGTTGATCCGATCCCCGAACAGCAAAATTGAATATACAAAATAACAGCAATTTCACAAGTAAGCACTTAATAGCTTAGTAAGTTCATAAAGTTAAATAGATTTACCAAACTTTAAGAGTTGAAAATTCTAATCAACTGCATTGATTAAATTGTATAAATTCGGGTAAGTTTCGATTCGCATTTGATACTCACGATGGCACAGAGTCATCGGATCATTAATCCGCAATGGATTTCATTTCATCATATACTCACGATGACACATAGCTATCGGACCTCATAATCCGTAAATGATTCATACACTCACGATGACACACAGCCATCGGACCTCATAATCCGTAAAGGATTCATATACTCACGATGACACATAGCCATCAGACCTTATAATCCGTAAAGGATTCATATACTCATGATGACACATAGTCACCAGATCTTATAATCCGTAAAGGATTCATATACTCACAATGACACTTAGTCATTGGACCCTTTTTCATTTACGACTCAAAGCCCGTTGCCTTTTGTTTTCTTTATTCTTGTCTTCCATCTCTCGATCACAATTTCAATTCACTACAATGGTTTACAATACAAAATATGAATTCAAACTAGAATTTAACCATACGAATTTACCGGATTGATTTGTAATATTAGGTCATGTACAGAAACTATCCGCTAGTAAAACATCCAAGTCTAGCTCCCGAAATTGTATAGCCCCTAATGACATGTCCTTTGAATCCTAAATATTCATGAAGTTCATGTGTCATATACCATGTCTAATTAAATTAACTTTCATCACATTATACCATTTCCAGCAAACATTCGTATAATCCTTATTTATTAGACAATATATCAAATTAACTAACCATGTCATTTAGTTCAATTTCTATTTGTCATATATCAACCAAATTAATTCATTCGTAACATGAATAACAATAAATACAACACATAATTATTTAAGCGTTTCGTTGTCACCTGATTTGAACTATATCATTTTATTACTTTTAATCATACTCTTCAATACAATTTCATTTCAATTTAATTCAATATATCAATTTAGTATTTACTAAAAAAATAAATTTAAATACAACATACTTAAATCATTTCAATAATTTACAAAAAGAAATTGAATAAACTATTTACTGTACGAACTTATCAGACGAAATTACAGTTAAAGTGAACTCTACGAGCAAATTCATAATTTTCCTTTTTCCACGATCGGGACACGATCTTGATCTATTACAATAATTTCATTAAATTATTTAAATCAACATGAATTTTTAATCATTTGACGTAATTAAGCATTTTTGGTATTTTTACAAATTACCTTTAACTTTTCATTTTTATTCAATTCAGTCCTTTAGCTCAAACTTGCAAATTTAACCATTTTTAAACAGAATCAAGTTTAACCGAATACTATAGTACTTTCATACATTAGTCGTGCGAGATCTGCTGAGTTTTTGAAGGCTCGTACTAAGGCTCAGAGGGTTTAGGATAGGGAGCGTAGTAAGAAGCCAGTAGGCACATCAATTCAGCCTGTTTCAGGTGATCTTTCTGTTAAGAGGCCTAGAGAGGAGGCAGTTCAGCCTAGTTATCCCAGAGTGAGGCTTGCGATTTTGAAAACTCTTGTGGACAGTGTTGGTGGTTCTACTGGACCTCGTCCCATGCATCTTTATTCTTATAATAATAAAAGGCATGGAGGCGAGTGTTGGAGAAAGATTGCGGCATGTTTTAGGTACGGTTCATAAGAGCACTTCTTTAGAGATTGTCCCCATCCTCCTACTAGTTCCATTGTGCAGAGTCAGTCTCAGGCTTCGGTTTAGGCTCCTGCTGGGAGTAAAGGACAAGTTAGATCGGTTGCTTCAAGTTCAACTACTAGAGGTAGGCCTGTTCAGAGTGGTGGAGCATCTAGGTTTGGGGCGAGATAGCCTGGGTTAATGTATACGACTAGGAGGCATGAGGATCATGATGAGCCTGACATCATAGCAGATACTTTCTCTATTCATTCTATCCCATATTTCACTTTGCTTGATAATGGTTCGACGCATTCCTATATGGTGAGTACTGTGTCTTGGGGTCTTAAGATTGTTACTAAAAATGTTGAGTCTACGGTTACTATTTAAAGTCCTATGGGTATCTCTATGGTGGTTAGTAAGGTATACCGTAACTGTCCCTTAGAGATTCAAAGGGAAATCTTTCCTGTCGATTTACTGGAGTTAGCATTTAGTGAGTTCGATCTTATACTTGGAATGGATTGGCTTTCTAAGCACCGAGTTAACTTGGATTGCGAAAGGAAAAGGGCTATTTTGAGAACTTCTGACAACCATGAGATAACCCTAATTAATGAGCGTAAAGGGTTTCTATCTAATGTGATCTCAACCCTTAAAGTCGAAAAGTTGATTAAGAAGGGGTCCATGGCTTATCTAGCTTACATTCTGGATCCAAGACAATCAGACTCTGGGATTGAAAAGATTCGAGTAGTTAGAGACTTTCTTGATGCATTCCCAAAAGAGTTGCCTGGTGTGCCACCTAAGCGTGATGAGGTTGAGTTTGGATTGAGGTCTATCCTGGTACGACTCCTATGTCCATGGCACCTTATTGAATGGTACTTAAGGAACTCAAGGAATTGAAGTTGCAGTTGCAATTGTTGTTGGATAGGGGTTTTATCAGACCAATTGTTTCGTCTTGGGGGCACCAGTTCTATTTGTAAAGAAGGATGGAACACTTCAGTTTTGCATTGACTATCAGAAGTTGAATAAGCTGAAGATTAAGAATAAGTACCCCTTGCCTCGTATTAATGACCTATTCGATCAATTTCGGGGAGCTACTATGTTTTTTAAGATAGACTTGAGGTTAGGGTATTAACGGCTTAAGGTGGAGGACTCTGATGTGTTCAAGATAGCTTTCTGAACTTATTATGGACACTATGAGTTTTTGGTGATGCCCTTTGGGTTAACTAATGCCCCTGCTGCTTTTATGGACATGATGAATAGGGTGTTTTAACCCTACTTGGATCAGTTTGTGGTGGTGTTTATAGATGACATCTTGGTTTACTCTAAGTTTGAGGATGAGAATGAGGAGTATCTTAGTGTTGTTCTGCAAACCTTGAGGGAGAAGAAGCTTTATGCTAAGTTTAGCAAGTGTAAATTTTAGCTCTCTAGGACATATAGTTTCTATTGAAGGTATTCGTGTAGATCCCAAAAAGATTGAGGCTAGTATGGGTTGGAAGCAACCTAAGAATGTTTCTGAGATTCATAGTTTCTTAGGTTTAACTGGCTATTATCGGATGTTTGTTAAGGGTTTTTCAATTATTGCAGCACCTTTGACTAAGCTTCTGAGGGAGCATCCCATTCGTTTGGATCAAGGCTCAAGAGTCTAGTTTTGAGAAGTTAAAGTTTGTATTAACTCAAGCACCAGTTTTGATCCAACTTGAGCCTAGGAAAGCTTATACTGTCTATAGTGATGCTTCTCACACTGGATTAGGATGTGTACTAATGAAAGAGGGAAAAGTTGTGGCTTATGCATCTTGTTAGTTGAAACTGCACGAGATTAATTACCTTGCTCATGATCTTGAGCTTGTTACGGTAGTCTTCACTTTTAAAATTTGGAGACACTATCTCTATGGGGAGAAGTGCTATATTTTACTGATCATAAGAGTTTGAAGTATTTGCTTACTTAGAAGGAGCTTAATTTAAGACAACATCATTGGTTGGAGCTACTAAAGGACTATGACTGTGAGATTGAGTATCACCCTAGTAAGGCTAATATGGTTGCTGACGCCTTAAGTCGTAATGCTGTGACTGAACTAAGGGTTTTATTTGCCAAAATGAGCTTGTTTGAGGATGGCAGTCTTTTAGCTGAACTCCAAGTTATCCCTACTTTACTTTCAGAGATTAAGGCTGAGCAGGCTAATGATCCGTATCTTGAGCATCGTAAGACAGAGGTAGAGGAAGGTACATTTGTGGACTTTTCTATGGATCAAAATGGTATTCTATGCTTCCAAGGTCGATACTGTGTTCCGAGAAATTCTGAGATTAAGTAGACTATTCTCCGTGAGGCACATGATAGTCCTTATTCCATGCATCCTAGCAGAGATAAGATGTATAAGAATCTTCATGATAGGTACTGGTGGAAAGGTTTAAAGAGAGATGTTGTTGACTTTGTGTCGAAGTGTTTGACTTTTTAGAAAGTCAAGGTGAAACATCAGTGTCCTTTTAGGTTACTCCAATCGATTGAGATTCCTCAGTGGAAATGGGAAAAGGTGATTATGGATTTTGTGAGTGGTCTTCCCTTAACTTCGTCTAAGAAGGATCTAGTTTGGGTGATTGTGGATCGACTCACTAAGTCCGCGTACTTTATTCCAGTTAGGATCAACTATCCTTTGAGCAAGTTAGCTCGACTCTACATTTCTGAGATAGTTTGTCTTTATGGGGTGCCCTTATCTATCATCTCTGATTGAGATCCGAAGTTTAGTTCAAGATTTTAGGAATCCTTATACCGTGCTTTGTGCACTCGGTTAAACTTCAATACTACTTACCATCCCCAGATTGATGGTCAGTCCGAGTGGGTGATTCAGGTTTTGGAAGACATGTTGAGGGGTTGTGTGATTGAGTATCAAGGTAGTTGGGAGGACTTTTTACCACTGGCCGAGTTTGCTTATAATGATAGTTATCAATCTAGTATTAAGATGGCTCTTTACGAGGCTTTGTATGGGCGTAAGTGTCGCATCCTTATTGGCTGGACTGAGTTAACTGAGCATCATTTGTTAGGACCAGATATTGTTCACGAGACTGAGGAGACTGTTAGATTGATTCGTGAGAGACTTAAGGTTGCCTTTGATAGGCAGAAGTCTTATGCCGATCTAAAGCATCGGGATATTGAATTTAGTGTAGGTGATGGAGTTTACTTGAAAGTGTCTCCGTGGAAGAAGGCGCTGAGATTTGGACAGAAAGGCAAGTTGAGTCCTCATTTTATTGGCCCTTATCGGGTACTACATTGTGTGGGATCAGGTTACCTATCAGCTTGAGTTACCGCCTGAGCATGACCGGATTCATGATGTCTTTCATGTCTCCATGTTGAGGCATTATCGGTCGGACCCATTTCATATTGTGCCTGTTAAGGAGATTGAGGTTCGTCTTGACTTGAGTTTTGAGGAGGAACCGATTGAAATCATTGCTCAGGATGAGAAGGTTCTTAGGAGGAAGACCATTAAGATGGTTAAAGTCTTATGGCAAAATCATGGTTTTGAGAAGGCTACTTGGGAGCCCAAAGCCGTTATCAAGGCTCAATATCTGCATCTTTTTGGTCTAGGTAAATTTCGAGGACGAAATTTTTTTAAGGGGGGAGAGCTGTAACACTCTAGTTCTTTTTAAAAAAAGACTTAATTAGAATTTTTGAGAATTTTGGGCTGATTTTGAAAATCTTGATTTCTTCAAAGACCTCCATGTAAATAACCCTATTTCATGAGGTATTTAAACATCTTTTTTTCTCTTTTTGTCTCTTCTCTTTCCATTGTTGTTGTTGCTGTCGATTTCCTCCCCAAAAACCTCCTCTATTTCCTTTTCTTTCAAGTCCGTTCAACCTTCGTTGGGTGTCCTTTCACCGTTCATGCACACCACTGCCCGCACCATTGCTATCCTCTTCTCCTCGCGACCAAAATCCCTCAACTGAACCACCTAAACTACTGTCGTTTGAGTGTTTTGACAACGAGGACTCTTGGCTTTTGTCCCTTTATTTTTGCTCCTCCGTTCTTCACTATTTGAATCTTGGTAGGTGGGGAAACTTGTTGTAGCTTAGTTTGGGGTAGTTTGCATGTGTAACCTCGGTGGTCAGATGTCGTTTATGGTGGGGGAGTGTTGACGGCACCATTGGGGGGAGTAACCCTAATGCTTCATGTGTTGATTGTGTGATGTGGGCCAAATTGGTGCCTAAGCCCAAACCTAACTTTTATCTAATACCCAATAAACTCTTTTGACCCAAATTCTTAATAACCTTTTAACCTAAACCCAAATTGAACCAAACCCAAACCCTAAACCAAACAAGTCGATCCGAACCCATCAACTCGAACCCGACCTGTTGACTCGACTGACTCAACCCGAATCCATCAAACTCGACTCGACCCGTTAATTGTTAACCGTTGACCATTGACCATTGACTGTTGACTTTTTCGAGAAACCTTACCCTGCCATCTTTCGACATCCTAAGTCTGATTCCATTGTCCATTTTGCTAAATTCAAACCCGAAAACCTCGTTTTGACTGTTTTATTTTAATTTTGTACTTTGAGTTATTTAGAGATTTAATTTGGGAATACTGGTACGAGATATTCATGTTTAAGTGATCACGACTCTGAGGCTGATGATCTACCTCCTCCTTCACCTATGTAACTTGCTCCTGCATCGGTTACAAGAGCTGCACGTAAGTTGTTCTAGTTAGTTTTGTGTTTAAGTGGTGGCTGGGATAGTATTTAATGATAGTTGTGTTTGTAGGATCTAATTCTGTTAGATCGGGTACTCGATCAGCGTGTGGTGGATAACCTCCTCGTCGTTAGAGTTTATGTTTGCTAGGGGTGTGTTTTCTAACTATAACATAACCCAGTATATGAGTGTTGTTAAATATGTGTTTGCATGACGTATTATGGTATGTTGACGTGGAGATGTTTATGTTGTGATGAAAGATGATATGGTTGATATTGAGTTATGTAATTATGTGTTGATAATGTCATGAATATATTTACTAAGCATGTGATTGAGTAATAGTTATGATTAATCTATTGTGAATTGTGATATTTGAGAAATACAGTGAGATTGAGATTGAGACTAAAATGAGATAAATTGTAATCATATCATTTTGTGTTCATGGGGTGGGATTGTACGGTGGAAGAAGTGGTTATCATTCATTTAAAGGTTGATACTAAAACCACACTGCAGTTGGCGACGATTGGATGGGAAAGGGTTCTAGGGAACCATTTCACTGTGTTGGTTTGTTGGAGTATGGGTGTATTGCAGTATGCTTGTGTTTGAAATATGATTTGTGGTTACTTGTTGAGCTATAAATGGATGTGATATATGTTAGGTTGCATGTACTTTAGAGACACACTGAGCTTTATAGCTTATATCCCTACAGTTCTTTTACAGATACTTAAGATTTAGCCGACTTGGTACCTAGAGGCATAATTACAAACTTTTAATTTTATTTTATCTTATTATTTTATTCAGGGTTTTATTATACTTTGATGATAATTATTTTTATTTGGGTTGTAAGTTAATTTTATTATTTTTGGGGCTTTGAAACTTTATTTTGGGAGATTAATTATGTTATTTGATTTTAATTATAAAGTTTATATTATATATTTATATTTATATTTATATTTATGAATGATTTTGGACTATTGAGTTGTGTGTGGGTGAAATTACTTAAATAACCTTTTGGATCCTGTCAAATACATTAGACCGAGGAAAGGGGGTTACAGTAGGACTTTCGAGTGCCATATGATACGTTATATGATTGTTGCATGAACATACTATGCATTCTCATTGGAAAATATTTGATGAAATGACTGAACTGATAAGTGTGTAACATAAAAGATAATATGAATCAGTAAATATGTTATTCCATTGAATTCATTTGAATGTTGATTGTTCTGCTAACCTAGAGTAACAGGTACCAACTTAACGTATTGTTTAGTTTATTATGAGAGTATAATTGTTATTATGATTGGCATGCTTGTTCGAATATTGAGTGGATTTATTGTAAAGGGTCTCCCACTGAGCCTGTTAAGCTCACTCCCCCATTATTCGTCCTTACAAATAATCTAACAAACTAAGATGTGGACTCGACGCACGGAGGGTCTGAACTTGTTATGGACTTTAATGCTATTATTTTTTTACTATTTATATTTCTATCCTTATAATTATTATCGTTATTATTTATGGATTTCAAGATTTGGGGTATAGGTTTTACAAGTGGTTCACTTAGGATGCATAATATGGGTTATTAGGAAATCTTATAATATAATGGATTGTTATTTATAAAAGTTATTAGGGTATTATAGATGAGATTCAATATAGTTCTTATTTATACAAGTGCTTAAACATGTTTATTTATTGCCATTGATATATTCTTGATAATTTTGTTAGAAGATTTTCTTAAACAAAGAAGCTTTAGAATAAAAAATTTGATTTGAAATGACCGAGCCTCTTCAGTGATTAATGTAATCTCTTTGGCCAGATGACATTGATGATGTTGTGTTAGTGATATAAATATGCAGGGAAAGTATGCAAAAATTGATAAGTACATATTTGTTGAATTATGGAATGTGATGCTAATGTAACATAATGTATGTGATAAACTGATTTTAATGCACTCATATGTGGTCGGATATGTGATGGCTCAATGAGTGTTATTGTGGCACTTTAAGTGCAATTAAATGTGAATTCGATAAGCATGGATTGTGTACAAGTTTGTGATGTAAATTGATTAATGAGAACAAATATAATGAGCTTTAAATCAGTAATTAAAATTGTTTAATTGCGGATATTTTGGCCTTTTAATCTCTTGAAACCATTGGATATAGTTAGCATGCTATGAGATTGTGAGTACTTACCCTTGTATTTTGTGATTTGGGCATTAAGGCCCTGAGACAGTTTTGAGAGATAAGTGAAAGTAAGCTAAGCTTCATTCACTAGGATATGTTTGTGTGCTGGAGAGTGTTAGCTATATGCTTCACTTTTAGGCTATGTTTGACTCTATGATTCATTTGGTGTGTTGGGGATTCATGTATCTGATGAGTGGTGATGGTGCCCACTTTTATGTTTCATAGCCTCAAGTGTCAAATTATCATTTAAATGTGATCTTATATATAGTGATAATATGATTTGAGATGGATGCATAAATATGTGAATAATATGCTAAATGAGTTTATTTAAGTTTCATGAAAATGTTAGTATGTTCTCATAGTAAATTGCATATGTAATTGTAGTTTGGGTCGTCTTCATTTAACTTGTGAATGCATGTATATATGCTAGACTTGTGAGTTACTAAAGTATGTATACGTTGATTATTCTTGATGAATTACTGTAAAATGAACTATTTGTATATGTAACGACCCATATTGTGGTAGCACCATAAACGAAGGTTCCGGGATCTTAATTTTGTCACATGAGTCAATGGATTATTATTTAATTATGTCTAATTAGTTGGGGTTAAATAGTATTTAATGGGATTAAGAAATTTTGATGATTTATATATTTATTGGAGAATTAGGATTTAATTGAAAAGGGTGATTAAAATTATTATAACATGTCAAATTACTTTGGTGGATTAAGGGATTAAGAAGTTAAAGTATCAAAGTGGTAAATTAACCAAAATAAAGATAGTGGATGTTTTAGTGGTTGATTGTAATGAAATTTTAATTAATTAATAAGGTTAATATAGTAAAATGATAACTAAATGAAATAAGGGTAAAAATGGGATTAATTTATAAAGACTTGAAATGTTAGTTTACTAGTTAAAAGTATAAATTTATTAGTATATATATATAAGGAGTTGATGGTTTTAAAGGGTAATTAAACCATGAGGAATATTAATGGAAAAAAAATGGACAAATTTACTAGTAAAATGATAACTAATTGCTAAGTTATATAAATATGTAATTAGTTAATTAAATGAAAGAAAGTATAAAAGAATAAAGTAAGAGTAATGGTCTTCTTCCTAAAAGGTGTTTTGCCGAAAATAACAAAACAAAACCATAGTTGAAGCTTGAATGTTCGGTTGATCCTTGTAAGTGAAATTTGTTCTGTTTTTCATGAATTTTATGTTTTTAAAATCATCTTAACTTCACTTAATTAACCCAGGTATTAATTCATGAAATTGTTAAATATTTTAGAAGATACCATTGATGAATATTCAAGGTTCTTGAGATTGCTAATGAAATTCTATAATGTTTTTATGAAAAGATTTTGTTAAGAAAGTTTCATAGTTATAAATTTGGTGATATATTTGAATGGTTAGGTTGGATTTGATGTTATTGTGTGGAATTTTTAGCATGCAAGGACTATTTTTCTTTGAATATTAGTGTGCTAGAAAAATGGGTGAGAAATATTAATTTTATTTGACATTCTAGTTAATTTGTGTGATGGGATTTGATAGAATTAATCTTTAGGGATGTAATTTCTAGAAAACTTAAATAGCATGGTAGTAAGATATAAATCTCAAGAGTTTAAGGGCTATTTGGAAATTATATAGATGTATGTATATTCCATTGGTTGAGAAAATTTCTATGAAAATTTAATTGATTAGTTTTCTTGGTAGTAAGGATAAACTTGAGTAAATGAAAAATAGTAAGGGTTAATTCAGTAATAATGATTATTGAAATATGGTGATTATAAGTTTGTTAATTAAATTAAATCATCGCATATAGATCAAGAAATGAGTAGAACGAATATTAATCGTGGAAAGCAGAAGATTGTGGAGTAGTCAATTTTGGTTTTAAGTGGCTACCGTAACTCGATAAGTTCGTAGTCCTTAAAACTCGAACTGTAATTATTTAATTAGTTATGTAATTAAATTGATATCCAATTGTAGATATATATATTTAAATGGTTGGTTGTGTGTATATAAAAATGATTATGGAATGAATCATAAATATTTGATATATATTAATAAAGTAAAGGATATTTAATTATGGAATGATGTATTTATGTAATTGCCGGTTTATTCGAGTTCTGTTATTTGATATTTAATTATGTTCTTATATATGTAATTGGATAATCCCATGGAATGGAAAATTATGGAATATATATATATATATATACATACATGTATGATTATGGAATAGATCAAGAATTACTTACAGTCATTTGTTGTGAAATGGTTAAATTAAGAAATGAGGAGATGATGAAAATGAATATTTATTTAATTTGTCAGTTTAACTGACTAAAGCTAGGCTCACTTTTGTGGTTTATACGCTAGGCACTAGGGAAGAATGGTGGATAAGTATTATTGAGTAATAAGTATATAATGTGCAGATAAATATAAGGATAGTTACTTCGAAAATAAATGTTATGCTTTGAATTGTATTATGAAAGTTGCTAGATAAATTCAATTGCTTCAGTTACTTATATATATGATTATTGTGGAAGTGGAAATGTTCCTAATATAAATTATCTTCTCCTATTTTCAGGTTAGGAATTAGTAGATTTGAACTCAGCATTTTGCAAGGAATCCTGTACTCATAGTCGGTGAAGTCCCCTTTTGATATTTTGGCATGTACCTATGATGAACGTAATGTATAGAGCTCTTTAAGTGATGTATAGTTGTGAATATGGCTTAAATAAAAGTTGGTTAATATATTGTGAATGATATAATAATCTAGTTAATCTTGATGCAATGTAAGTATTTAGAATATAATGAGATGATATGAAATATGTATGTCATTGAATGATAATTCTTTGTGAATGAATGAGTTGTGAGTTGGTTGAATGGTATGTTTAATATGTTTTGTGCCAAAGAAGTATTAAAATTGGTAGAATGTCAATGTAGTTATTGATGTTGGAATGATGCACTATTGTTGTATTCCTTATATTATGTTAGGATAAGTTGGGTCATTTTGGCATATAATGAGTAGTTTAGGTAGTTTATCCATCTAGGTGATGTATTAGTAATGTTACTTGGAAATGGGCTTTTGATTAGATTTAACTAAGGTGAATTGGACTTGTTATGAAGCTTAGAATGTGTTTTGAACCTTAGGAAATTTGCCTCATTAGTAGTGTATCTTGTAGACCAAGTTAGGTCAAGAAATTACCTTGTTTAGGAAGCAATTTAAGTACACACGGCCTATGACATGAGCTGTCACACGGTCATGTACCATGTTAGGGTGCAGTACAGGTCACACACGATCCCACACATGACCATGTGCCCCTATTTGTGAGAGATTTCTTGTTTCCTCTAAAAAGTTTCATGTTATTCGTAAGTGATCCTTGATTGATTGTAATGCTTGCATATGATGTGTATGATATAAATTGTGTTAATATATGTGTTTAATAGTATGATTTGGTATGTGAATGCGAATGTTTAAATGAAATGAATGAATGCTAGAAGTAAGTTAATGATCGTAAAATGTCTTGTAATACTTTGAGACCCTAAATCGACGATGGTTACAAGTTAAGGGTGTTACAATTAGATGTATCAGAGTTACAAGTTTATCTAATTCTCAGACTAAATCGAGCTCGAAATTGAGTCTAGAGGTACATGCCAAAGTTGAGTCGAGTTTGAGTAGGGATTTGGATGCTGATTATTATTGTTTTTGTTATAGTTAAAGATGTCAGATGAATCTAATAATGTGGTAGATTAAGAGATCTATACTGGTGATAATACTACTGAAGAATTAGATGGAAATGAGTCAGTAACCCCGAATGTTCATTACGATGGTATTTAGCAACCAAATGTTAATAGAGTCCCTAATGAAGGACAATGTGACACAAATATATTACGTGCTATTGCCAAAGCTCTTTAGGGAGTAGCAGGAGTTACTCCTCCGATGATGTCGCACCGGTGGTTAAGAGAGCTCCCATTAAGGAATTCAAAGGTGCGAAATGATGTTCTCTATTTCTTTTATAAATAAATGGTGTCATCCAATTGAGTTAATACAGATAAAGCTAAGAGATTTGTTCTAGTCCCCGATCAAGGGGTTGATCATAATAGCTCGGATTACTTAAGCCTAAAGATGAGGTTCATAGTACCTTCCTTAATTTAATAAATGATATGTTTAATGTATATATATGAGTGTGATGTGTTTCAACTAATATGGAAAGAAATAGTTAGTAGTAATGTATTTAATGCTGCTGAATTTTTGTATGAATGTGATCTAGTGTATCAAATTAATGCAGTGGAAATTAGTTGTGTTTTAAATGTCCGAAACATGGTCATTTATTTGGTTAATGTTGTCATTACAAGGGTTGTTTGGTGAGCATAAATAAAAAGCATAGGTTGCTTAACCTATATCTAAGGGTTATTTAATCTGTTGACTTTAGTGAGTTCCTGAACTCCATACTTTAAATTTTATTTATTTAAATGTTTATTTATTATTGCTATCAACTAAATTTGGCTGAAGTTATACTTGAATTTTCGGTGGATAAAAAGATTAATAAACTGTGATAATAACTATTTGGGTGGTGAATGGTACATTATAATCTAACAAACACATTTGAGGGAGTTAAAGTTGAATTTAATACAGATTATTATTAATTAATATGTTGTTTTTATATTGTAAATCATTGACTGTCCAAATTAGGGCAAATTTATGGTTTTTAGACAATTAAAATGCTAATGTTGTAGATTTCCTGCTGCTCAAACAAAGTAGATATTGTTGTTGCTTATCTTTTTACTTTAAATGCTCTATTGTACTACAAATTGAAGTGTTTGGTTGCTGGAAATTTGATGCTAGTTGTTTGGATTGTATATGGTACATTGAAGTTAAATAAGCATGATATATTGAGGTTTGAAATTAAGGTATTTGTTGTTTGAGAAAAGAAATTAAGGTATTTGTTGTTTGAGAAAAAAAATTAAGTTAATTGTTAATAATCATTGTTAAGCATGTTCAAATTCAAGTATGAAATTGCTGAATTGAATATACTTAAATTTGATGAATAGTTGAACTGCTACAGGCTGAAATACGAAGAAATTATTGGAGGTTAAAGGCCAACTTTGGCCACTGTTCGAATTCTGAACTTCAGTATTTAATTTCTCCTTTTAAAGACTTCTAAAAGTGCTGAAAATTTGGAGTGTTAGATGTTGTATTTTATTTTGCCCGAATGTTGAATTTTAAGACATTTAAATGCTGCAAATTATTTGGTTTGAAAGTTGGAAATTGAGGTAATTAGGTGCTGGAATTTACCATGTCTGAAAGTTGAAATTTTAGGTGCTAATTATATGTTGTAACTAGTCTTAAGTTGAAATTAAAAGATGTGATAGCTACAATTAGGATGTTTTGTTGTTGTAACTAGACTAAATGTTAATGTATTAAGATGAAATTAAAAGAGGTGATAGTTATAATTGAGATGTTATGCTATTGTATCTAGATTAAAATGTAAGTAATTATGTTGTCTTAAACATTATTTGAAGGAGATTAATTTTCGTATATTAAATTGTCTTAGTAATGAAATTGTGATATCATAACGCGACAAGTTGAAAAGAGTTTATAGCTGTAAATTATTGTGCTTTGGTGATGTGTTTAAAATGTATAACTTTGGATTTGATATTGATGATGTGTCGTTATTGCGTAAATTTAGTTTTTATCTGCCGAATGAAATGTTATTTTAGAAGTGAAATTTGAGCATGGCTAATGGTAAGTCTCCTTGAAATATTTGTTTACATGATAGGTAGGTTGATAATTTTTATAAGTGATTCGGTTGGAAATTTTTTGATCATTTCTTTAAATTTCAAGTGAAATCATTAATTGAAAATTGATTGTTTATAATGTTGCCAAATGTTGGAGCATGCTATTTGTATTCATGTTGTCTAATTTCTTAACCATTCATGTGGTATGATCGATGGTTGCTTATTTTCGTCCAAATATTAATTGAAAATCTTTGAAGTGATCAGGAAAATTAAATGGTCCGAATAATGTGAAACTAAATTGTTAAATATTATTAATGATGTCTAAATGGATGTGAATTTATGATGATATTAAGCTGAAAATTTAGGTGTTAAATGTTGCAATATATGGTATTTGAAGGTTGTGATTTATGAATGATGTAATATACTGCATTCTAATGAATTTGATGTTATTATGGGAATGAATTGGATTAACTGTTCATGATACTATAGTGAATTATTAACGGAAATGTTTTGATTTGAGATACTAGAACGGCGAATTAATTTTCGTTGAAATTGCTAAGTTCGACTATGTTTTTGTATAAATTCTAGTAGTTTAATATAGTCATAAAAGAATATTAACATTCATTACTTTGTATTGAAGACTTAATTTAGTCAATCGAAGAGTTTTTCAGAACATGATAACGAAATTATTTCCAAGTAAGAAATTTTGAGGACGAAATTTTTAAGGCGAGGAGAATTGTAACAACCTATATTTTGGTAGTACCAAAAATGAAGGTTTCGAGATCTTACTTTCGTCACATGAGTCAATGGATTATTATTTGATTATGTCTATATAGTTGGGGTTAAATAGTATTTAATGGGATTAAGAAATTTTGATCATTTATATATTTATTGGAGAATTAAGATTTAATTGAAAAGGGTCATTAAAATTAGTATCTTCTCATGATTTCAGGTTAGGAATTAGTAGATTTGGACTCAACATTTTGCAAGGAATCTCGTACTCAAAGTTGTGAATTCCCCTTTTGATATTTTAGTATGTAACTAAGACGAATATAATGTATAGAGGTCTTTAAGTGATGTATAGTTGTGAATATGAATTAAATAATAGTTGGTTGATATATTGTAAATGATATAATAATCTAGTTAATGTTGATGCAATGTAAGTATTTAGAATATAATGAGATGATATGAAATATGTATGTCATTAAATGCTAATTCTTTGTGAATGAATGAGTTGTGAGTTGGTTGAATGCTATGTTTAATATGTTTGTGCCAAAGAAGTATTGAAATAGGTAGAAT
Organism: Kokia cookei; assembly: GCA_039519145.1. Taxonomy (NCBI): domain Eukaryota; kingdom Viridiplantae; phylum Streptophyta; class Magnoliopsida; order Malvales; family Malvaceae; genus Kokia; species Kokia cookei. The sequence continues at coordinate 27,135,131 of CM076909.1, forward strand.
GTCAATGTAGTTAATGATGTTGGAATGATGCACTATTGTTTTATTCCTTATCTTATGTTAAGGTAAGTTAGGTCATGTTGGCATATAATGAGTAGCTTAGGTAGTTTATCCATCTAGGTGACGTATTAGTAATGTTACTTGGAAAAGGGCTTTTGGTTAGATTTAACTAAGGTGAATTAGACTTATTATGAAGCTTAGAATGTGTTTTGAACTTTAGGAAATTTGCCTCATTGGTATTGTATCTTGTAGATCAAGTTAGATCAAGAAATTACCTTGTTTAGGAAGCAATTTAAGTACACACGACCTATGACACGGGCTATCACACGACCATGTACCATGTTAGGTTGTAGTACAGGTCACATGGGCAAATAGAAGAGTTGGGACATGGTCGTGTGGCCTAACTTCGTATAGAAACACGATTTGGCACACGATCCCACACACAATCATGTGCCCCTATTTATGAGAGGTTTCTTGTTTCCTCTAAAAAGTTTCAAGTTGTTCGTAAGTGATCCTTGATTGATTGTAATGCTTGCATGTGGCATGTATTATATAAATTGTGTTAATATATGTGTTTAATAGTATGATTTGGTATGTGAATGCGAATGTTTAAACGAAACGAATAAATGTTAGAAGTAAGTTAATGATTGTAAAATGTCTCGTAATACTTCGAGACCTTAAATCGGTGACAGTTACGGGTTAAGGGTGTTACGGTATATAAGTTAAGTGTAGTTGTACATGAGAGTATATGCTAATTTTATGATTTAATGAAGTGTGAATATGTTGCTGTGACCTGGTTGTGAATGTGTTGTAGTATGCTCTTATTTAACCATTGATATTGTGTATACTTTGTGGTTACTCTAACATTCACTGAGTTTGTTTAAGCTCACCCACTCTTTTTTAAGCCATTGTAGATAAGTAATGGTTGATGTGAGCGGTGTGGTTCCAAATGGGTGATCCAAGTAAAGCTTTAGCATTATTTCGTAGGTGTTTTACTAGTCATTTATGTTATGGGAAATAAAGGTAATGTGGTAGAGTTTTTTGCTGATTTTTTTCATGATATTTAGGACGATTTCATGACTTTATTGCTTTAAATACTATGGACATTGATATTGGTATTTGGTTTCTTGTTTGGATTTAATTATGATGTTTTGAACTGTCATTGTGGACGTTTTGGTGTTTATTTGATAAAATAAAAGATGCATGATGAATAGACTTAAGTTAGAATGGACTATATGCTTCTATATGTTGTATTTTTGCTATCTGGAGCAGAGGTATCGATATTCAGGGTTTAAAACTGATACCTCCTTGATTTTTGAAAATGCAAGAAATCAGTAACATAATTTGGTATCGATACCATATCACGAGTATTGATACTTTAATAGAGGTACCGATAATTTATGGGATTTTGATTTTTAAGCAAGAAACATAATGTTGTTTTGGTATCGATTTTCCAATCGGTATCAATACCATTTAAGAGAAATATTGATACCTTTGTTTTAGTATCGACACCTACATGATTTGTTTTGAAATTTTTCTAAGTTGTTCTAATGCATGTTTAATTGTTATTATAAGATCATTTGAAGTATGTATAGCATGTTTTAATTATCATTAGACCATGTTTGACTTAAAACTCGTGCAAATGCTAAAATAAAAGGTGTTGCTTAATAATGAAACAAATTATATTGTGTATGATGTGTGACAATGGTGTAGCGTCCTGTTACTTGGGCTCGACGATCGGGTCGAGTATAGGGTGTTACAAATATGAGAACATTTCATACTACGACTTCTTTATGCCCTGACGAGGCTATTGGTTCACTGTCCTAGCGGACTCCATATGTTGTCATAGCCTAGCTATGGTCTTACACAATATGATCTCATGTTTACTGTCCTGGTGGACTCGATTTGTTGTCATAGCCTAGCTATGGTCTTACACAATATGATCCCATGTTTACTGTCCTGGCGAACTCCTGATTCTAAGGTGTCACCCCAAATGACCTAATAATTGCTTCTAAGGTGTCGCCATGAAGGACCAGTCGATAATCGTCGTCGTGGTGTGGCTCCATATAGTTGATAGACCAGTGGATTGAAAATTCCTCGATGTCGCCCAAACTCCCTTGAATCCCAATTTTAGTTCGCCCATTCCTCTATTACGCCAAGTTTCCCTATCTTTAACTAACTCGCCAATGTAAATCCCTTCGTACTCTGCATGTGACATAATAATGCAATTCATGCATAACAATTCAATTAATAATACCTTGAGGAGTATGCCACATTGTATTACGTCCATATACAGTTATATCGCACATAACAGACATACATATTTTCATGAATATAAACTACCTTAGACACACTAGTCAAGCTCATACACTAAAATCATATACTATCATAGGTTTCGAACAAAACTTAGAACAGATGAAAACACAAATTACTCAAGAAACACTCATTTACTAATCATCCAAAAATGGAGTACAAAAACTCACCTGAACTCCTTCCTTGTTAGCTTAGCTTTTCCAAATGTCAAAGCCTTATCGTCTTGGCAGCTAAGCAGGACAACCATATATCGATTAAATTGAAAGCATTCACCCTTAAAACCTCATATCCAATTCACAAAAATTTGTTAGGAAATACTTACTCTTACTCTTTCCCCTAAATCCATAAGTACATAAAGATAAAAAAGCTTACCAATTCTCAAATTCTAGACTCTCAGACTACAACTCTCTCAACTACTGCTCCATTCAGAGCTCCCTTCATCCTTCTCTTCTTCGGAGTAACTGAAGAAGATGATGCATATGAAAAAATATGTAAATGGAACAGAAAAGAACTTTCTAAACTAATTAAGGCTTCTTACCCTTACATATAACTTCTCTTACACGGTCTCCCTACCTCTATTTGTCATCCATCGACAATCATTGTGTCTCCCACTTATGGAACTAGTTGATTCCATCTTAACCAAACCAAAATTGAAATTCAACTAATTTCTCATCAGTCACTAAAATTTCTAAATTTCTCAGTAGGTCCACCAACTCATTATTTAATCAATTCACTCTCAAATCCTTTATATTCGAGCCCTTAACGAAAATTTGGTGTGACAATATATCATACTAATTCTTTTTTTTTTCATAATGATGAATAAAAATTTAAAATTTAGAAGGATAACTTACACCAATATTCACTCAACCATTAGTAAATTTCTTTTTTGGTCACCCAATTATGAAAAGTTACAAAATGGTCACCCAACTATTCAACTTTTTTCTTTTTTAGCCATCAAAACTATTAGAATTTTTCTTTTTTTTTTTGGTCACCAGTTGTTAAATTACTATTGAAAATATAACTTGACACCTTATAAAATTGGCATAATAGCAATTTTAACCCTCAACATTTATATATTGTGTCACTACATTTACACATTGTGTAATTTGGTCTTTTTTTGTAATATTACTTTTATTTATGATATTGAGGGTTAATTTTTTTAAAAAATATATGAAAATATGAAAAGTATTATCTTGGATTTGTAGTGGTTTTCATTTTTTTTTATATTGCTAAACAAATTTAGTTGATAATTTTTTTGTCTTTTTAGGTGAAAAGGTCGTAAAACAAAGAAAAACAAAATTGAAAAAAAAAATATTACACAATGCATAAATGTTGAGGTTAAGTTTTTTAGAAACAAAACTAAATTGATACAATATATAAATATTGAGGATTAAAATTGATGTTAGGTCAATTTTAAAAGTTGTTACCTTTCATTAACTGAAAAAGGGTCAAATAACTGAATAATAATTTTGTAACTTTTCATAATTGAATAACAAAAAAAAGAAGATAATAATTAAGTGACTACTAGTGTAATTCACCAATTTAGAAAGATATTACACAATCGATCTTATTTTAAAGTTTGGCATAATGACAACAAAAGCCCCTAACGTTTGGGTGTTGGGTCACTTTGACTCTTAATGGTTTTTTGGAATACTTTCATACTTAATCTTTGTTTTTTTGGTCAAATTAGTCAGTTTTTAACGATGGTACTGACGTGGCTGTTAGTTTACTAACGATCAACATACATTACTGACATGGCAGTCCAAATGTATTTTAAATTCATAATTATCATCATCATCCTCACAGTTTATTCTTTTGCATTGTTAATTATTTTAAAAATTATTAAAATCATCATCATCCCTATTCCCTTTCAAAAGCTTCCTTAATCCTTTTTTGAGTTTTTAAAACCTATTAAGTTTTGATAAGAAAGAAATTACCTTTTTTTTCTCAACCTCATCTTCTCGTTTCATAGTTTGAGGAACCCATAAAAAAAGGAGGAAAATATCAAACCTTGAAAATTGAAAAAATGGCAGTTCATATGGGAAGCACAATCTCATTCTCCAAATCTCTGTTTATTCATATTCGATTCTCAAATAAAGCCTTCGTTTCAATGCAAAAACCTCAAAGTTCAACTTAATCTTGCTTAATCTCATCTTTAATTTCCTACAAAATTTTATTCCATCAAAAATGAAAAAATGGTTGCATTCTCAAATATAGAATTGCTTAATATTTCTTGGGTTTTTGACATCACAACACAGTTCTCTTGATCTACTTAAACCCATCTCTTGACACCATTGCTAAACCCATCTTCAATCTCCCACCACCTATATATCTAGCCACCTCCATCCCTAACCCACACACCAAGCTTTTAAACCAATCTTATACAGAAGCCAAATCCCTAAAAATTCTTAACCAAAACACAAACCTAGCTTAACATTGTCACAAAACTCACACCATTCGTACATCATTACAAGCAAAAAGGGGGGAAAACGAGAAAATCCAAAAAATTTTGGTCAAATTGGTATGGTGAGAAGCTAGATTGAGGTGAAGAAAAGAGATGGCCGAAATTTTAGAGTGATTGGACGGTGGGCTTAAGAGATCGGGGAGTTATTGAACTGGATAAACCCTTTAAAAACTCAAATCTTTTATCTAGTTCATCCCCATCCTCATCTCAAAAATTCAAACTCAAACTCAACCATCTAAAACACAAAGAAAAAGCAAAAGAATTAAAATTTCATATCTTATTCCCGTATCTGACCCAAAAGAAAATGTCAAAAAAGAACCCAGAGATAGATAGATATACATCTATCAAATTTGACAGCTACAAAAAATATGGAAGAAATAGAGAGTAGAAACCAAGAAAAGCGCTTCGAAAATGGAAGTGATTTTGAAAAGCAAATTGTCAATGAAAGAAAAGTGATGAATGTTTGTGGGATTTTTTTAATCTTTGATTGAAGAAGAAAGATGATGAATTTTGTTTTTTGTTTGAAAGGTGGTAGGAAACTGGAAATGTAGGAAAGAAACAGGGAGTTGGAGATAGAGATGTCAATGGTGCGGGTTTTGCGGGCCCTATCCCACTTCGTACCCAATTGGGCAAGATGGGTACAGGTTTCGCAGGTGGTGGGTGGGGATAGGGAAAAAAATTAGACTCGTCATGGGTGGTGAAGCAGACATGCGTATGACATTGTACTCGTCTAATCCCTACTCGCCTATCCCATCCCCGTCTGCCCTGTATCATCCCTACCTGTCTCACATAATATAATAAGCATATTTAGAAAATAAACATTTATAAAAATTTAATTCAATAATTATCTTAATAGTATTTTATTAATTTAATATTAAAGTGATTATCTTAATATTAAATTTAATTTATTGTTTATTTTGTAGATAAATATTCTATTAATTTAATAAGATTTATTATTAAATTTAAGCTAACATTTATCTTGATAAATATTATATTAATTTAGCATTAAAGTGATTAAGTTTGATTATAGTTGAACTTTCTAAACTCTCCTTATATAAAAAGTGTTTTCGGTCTTTATTTCACACACTTGAATTCAAGAGAAAGTTATAAAGAGAAAATTCTTTGAAAAGATTATTTCAGAAAAATTCTAGAGATATTTTTCTTATTTATAATTTGGCCCAAAAGTTGAGAGAAATTGCAAAATTACTCCACTAGTAATTTTTATGGAAAAATTTATGATTCGAAGCGAGCCCACATTCGACAGACGTGAGCTTGAGGATAATCGAGAAAGATTATTCGGTTGAAACATTCACACTTTTTTATTAAAAAAATTGGTTTATATTTATTTAACTGATACTTATAAATATATTATATGAAGTGGGTTGCGGGACAGATATAGCGGAGATTAGGTGGGTTTGGGAAACCCATGTGGGTGGTGGGGCGGGGATGGTTTTAGTCTTACGAGTCGTGGGGTGGGGATAATTTTGAGTTTTGTACCGTAACGAGTCGGGGGTAAGGCTAGGTGTGGGGGAGTACCCTCGCACCCGACCCACCCAATTGACATCCCTAGTGGGAGAGAAGAAATTAGAGTTTTTTTATTGTTTTTCTAAAAAATAATTTTGAAATTATTATCTGACGTGACATATAAGTTAAAATAGTATCACATTAACATTTAATTATATTTAGACCGTCACGTCAACGATTAATGTTAACTGTTAATCAATTAACGATCACGTATGTATTATCGTTAAAAATGGATCAATTTGAAAAAAAAAAAATTTAAATATGAAAATATTTCAAAAAATATTAAAAATCATAATCACCCAATATCCGAACGTTAAAAATTACTTTTGTCATTATGTTTTAAAATTTAAAGGCGGTTTCGCAAATGCAAGTGTGTGGGGGTAGTGGATAACAGCAGCAAAGGGAAGATTTTGTTTTTGTTCACGAGTGGCCTGCACGTTCACACACTCATCACTTAACATTCAGACTCGTCTCCATCTGATCTCTCCAAATGATCTGCTACACTAAAAGATCAACCAATCGCACCAATAGGCTCATCATTTAAATGGTCATGATACGGTGGGCCCCTTTTATTCCCAACCTCATCTCATCTTTTAAAATGTTAATAAATAAAATAGCGAAATAGTTCTTGACGTGTGGGACTCCTCCCATTTGTCGGCTCATCACTCTTTTTCTTTTTTAATTTTTTCATAAGATTTTTTAAATAAGTCGGTGCTCGTCGATCATGGCACATGGCGATTGGTTGGCAGTGGATCTAAATGTTCGCTCACAAACCGACACCAGTTGCTTGTAATTTACAATTTACCCTTTTGAGTGTTTATTATTATACTACCGTGCAAAAGTACTAAACTATCCTTCACCATTCTTTCCGTTATTTAAAAAAACTGTCCTGCAAACTCGTATGTATTGAATGTAAAAAATGACATTCATTTGTAATTTGAATATTTTACAAATATTTATATTCTTTTACACTTTTAAAATTTAATTTTAAAATATTTGTATTTGTATTTTTTAGTTTAATAATAAAAAATTGTTAGTTTATATTATGTGGTATTTTTAAAATAAAAAATTATCATGTTGTCAATTTAAAAATGTGTGGAAGTCATATAAATAAATAAAGTACGGGTAAATGCAAAAATGATAATTTAATTTATTGTCTTTATTCTATTTTGGTCACTGAATTATTAATATTTTTTAATCTAGCCACTAAAATTTTTAAAATTAAATATTTTGATTACTCAATGTTGATTTGAGTTTCTTTTTATTGGTCTAATAACAAATTTAACCCTCCAAAATTTACATATTATATCAAATTTAATCTTAAAGTTGATTTGGGATTTTTTTTAAATGGTTTTTAATTATTTTATTTAAGATTTTCTTGTAAGTCATAAGTCATTGTATGGCTATTGCAACCAAGGGTGTTCTGTTCTGGCAGATTCAAACATAGGAATAGGGAGGGCTACAAAGAATGATACGATTTCTTGAATTTGGATAGTTTGGAAAATAGCTTTATTGGGTTGGATCGTCTTGAAATGACTCAACGGATGGAAACCTCAACTCGTAGTAATAGCAGCTATATTAAAGCTAAGACTCGTTTAACTGACGAATCTACTAGAACCTTGGTATAAGTAAAGTCGCCACACCCTGAGATGTTCAATAGAGTGATATGATAAATTGAACGCCACAAACTTAGAATGTTGGATAAGTTCAGTATAGTTCAATTAAGAACCAATGAGAAAATACTCACAAAGTGAAGTTTAATTCAGAAATATTTTGTCTTTACAAATGTTCAATCACTAGCTTTTTATAGAGTTTTAAGTGACTTTTCAAATTCGGCATTCAACTAGCTATTAACACCAACATTTAAATTTGGTTATAACTCATGGCAGGTAACTCAAAAGCCATGTCTCTTCATTTAATGTTGGATAAGTTCAGTATAGTTCAATTAAGAACCAATGAGAAAATTCTCACAAAGTGAAGTTTAATTCAGAAATATTTTGTCCTTACAAATGTTCAATCACTAGCTTTTTATAGAGTTTTAAGTGACCTTTCAAATTCGGCATTCAACTAGCTATTAACACCAACATTTAAATTTGGTTATAACTCATGGCAGATAACTCAAAAGCCATGTCTCTTCATTTGATTCATGTACAGCTGAAAAGATATATCTCTTCACTTGATGAAAGCTTAATGTTTCTTAATTGTGTTGTTTGTCTCCCTTAAAACCGAATGCTATAATGCTTGGCTTGCATCTCTTTTATTGGCACCATAATGAACTTTGAGTGCATGAAATCGATCAGACTTGAAAAACCATTCCTTGATCCAATAAACAGTCACCATAATAAGCTTTGAGTGCATAAAATCAATCAAATTTTAAGAGTCATTCTTGATCCATTGAACAATCACCTACAACATAAGTTAATAGACATTAAACATTTGCAACATTTCACATTCTTGCATATTTATTAAATATGATTAAAATAATAACATAAGATGATAAACACTAAATGAGCATGTAAATATGAGCATGTAAATATGAACATATAACTCGAACTCATGCTTAAACATAAATTAATATATGAGACACATAAATATAATGCATGACATAATTAAATGCAAATTGATTAAACTGAAATAAAGCTTAATTAATGACACACTTCATACATATTAAACATGTAATAAAACAATACATATTTATTTGCTAGTTTTCAAGATGCATTTAACACGCAATTAAAACTAACAACTAACTTAACTAAAAGCTAACAACATTAAAAACACAGAAGACACATATTAATGACTCATACTAAATAATAATTAATAAAAAGTAGTGGAATTATAAATAAAATGAGATGGAAGGTTTGGCCTAAAAAAGCCCACACGCAAACATTGCATTACGGTCGAATTCTAAAAATTACATTAAATCTATTGAAAAATTATACTTGATTGAAGCAACAAAATTTAAATCGTTTTTGTGAGAAGCTTAAGATTATAAATAATAACTAAATAAGTATTTTGAAATTTTTTTAATTAAACACAAATATTTGAAAAGTTAAAATATTTATTGGGACATCATTTAAAATGGTAAAAACACATAATTTGCAATATTCTTTAAAAAATTCTTAAAAAATAAATTTGATAAACTTTCGCAATGAACTTAAAAAAATACTCAGAAAATCATATATAAAAATTTAAAAGAAAATATAATTCGTAAATATTTCAAATACATCAGTTTTAATATATTTAAAGTTTGTCAAACTAACATGCATGGCCGTTTATAATTCCAACAATAAACAAGAAAAACCCATAAAAAGTTTAAAGTCAAATGTCCAAAATCAACGAACCATTAAGTTCATAAACAATTTTATTAATAAAAATAATCAAGAGACTCCTCCACATGATGAATCCAACTCTTACTCTCGGGAATCATCTGAAAATGTTATAAGAATAAAGTAGTGAGCTTTTAAGTTCAGTGTGAATTTTATAGCAAATTAAATAACAAAAATCACATATATATCATTTAAAATAATTAATTTTATGAACATGATTATGGCAATACAAGTTTTGAAAATAAATTGTGCAATTTCTTTTAAAACATCCTACTCATCTCCGCTACACACCAAAAAGAGTTCTTCAAAACTCATCCAACCAAAACACACCAACATATATGTGGACGATGCCACCAAATCTGTAGACAAACTGCTAACAAATGTAGGTTGTGGATAAACTACCTTGTAGATTGTGGATGAATCACCTTATAGGTTGTGGACAAACCATCAAATTTGTAGTTAAATACGGCCACATCTTCCTCCTTACACATGTCCCAACCCCATGTAATACATAATGGCATACAAATTATATAACAAAACAATAAACATGATAGTCATGGTCTCATATACTTATAGGTTTCAATAAACATGGTAGTCCATGTTATTCAATATAAAAATTGCCATGATTTTTGCACCACATGAAATTAGAAAAAAAAAAAAAATTAAAATGTCATCATATCATAAATCTCAAGTAAGAAAACTTATCTTGAAACCATAACACCGTTCACTTGTTACAGCATTACATAATAGTATTTTCAATAGAATAATAGAAAGATAAGTTTTTATTTAAAACCTTATATTTTTAATTTGTATGGAATGCACGCCTTCCAATCTAAAGAATAGAGATTTGATTTACACCTAATAAAATCATATATGTGGTTAGAATTCTCTTATCTCCAATAAAAGAATTTTCCAAAATAAAGTCATTCACTTACTTCGCAACTTATAACACTTACCTTTTTATTCCAAGTTGATCAACGAGGAACACTTCTAATGTTAATGATCAGAGCTGGTGTGAGGATTTAGATTGAGGAAAAGAGATAAATAAATTGAATAACTATTCATGAGAAGAAAATAGGATAGATGAAATTAAGAAAATAATAGAAGAAATAGAAGATACTTGTGAACCAAGAATTAACAATATTTCAAAGGTCGATGAAGTCTCAAAAGCACTTGAAATTTCGGTAGAAGAAAAGAGATGAAGTTTTCTAAATGATGATCAAAGAAAATATAATTTAGGTCGAATTCTTTAAATGGTAATTCCATCAAATTAGTTGAAAATGTTTCACCTTGGACTTCTAGTGGACATCGTCTATAAATTTTATTCACCACAAAGATTGCCCTAAAGGACTAACCACAAAAGCAGCACTAATAGTGTCTTCTACCGTAATTCCCAATTTATCAAACATAGAGCAAGCAATGTATGTATGACTAGAACCTATATCTTTGAAGGCAAAGTATTATAAACTCCTTAGAATATTGATTCACATTATCCACAACAGGATTACTTTCATTAGGATTAACACCAAGATCCGATGTAGGCACTTGAGTAGTAGATGACTCATCCTAAGCTGCACGATGACGTGCACCACGAGTTAGTACTCCACAGTTATTCATTCTACCTAATATTTTATGAGCAATCCTTTTTTTAAAAGATATTATTAATTACTCAAACGTATTTAAAATCTTATGATCAAGTATCTTATACCATAAGTTTTCAATCTATCTCTCAGTAAGTACATTATTTAAAGAGGAATCAACATCAAAGTCTCGAGTTTTCAGAAATTTAATAGTTAAATTTAATAGCAAAATATTTTTAAAAAATACTTTTTAAAACATGCATGTAGACCCATTTAAAATCCACATTCCAAGTTTTGAACTTGACCTCTAACTGCCTCCGAACGTACTCCTGTTCGACAATGGTTTTAGTCTTTCAGAAGTATACAGGTCAGGTTGTAAATATAGTGTGTTACAACGGAACACTTGGTAATATTTTGAGGATCGTATCCAAAGGAGGTGTGAGGTAATAGTGAATTAGATCCCTGCAAAGAATAGAAGTAATTAGTTATTACTTTAGGGATTTATAATACGAAATATAATAGAAGGGTTGGTTGTAAAAAGCATAAAAAGAAAATAAAATAAAAAAGTAAAAAGTTCAGAATGTGAAATTGATAAACGACTTTGGGGATATTAGGTCGCTTCAGTATGAGTTCTTCAATTCTTGGGTTTTGGGGATTTTCCTTCAATCAACTAGTCACTACCCTAGTTGGATCTCTCAATCTTTCGCCAGCATAACAAATCGATAGAGACTACTTATCGCTAGATATCACAGTCTAAACCAATTTGGGGAAAAGGTTTTCACGGATGGGCAATACCAATTTTGGGTTCATTCCCACCTAAATGACATTCTAGGGTTGTCAAGCCTAGTGTTTGTTTGATGTTCTTTCTTTCCCAAATAGCTGATCTGAAATGAAAAATCCCTGTTAAACAAAAATTTAAATAATAATACTTCCACTACCTAATTTCCCAAAATGGAATTAGTTCCTCATGGTTTTCTTAATCATAATTAAAACAGTATATGAAAGCATAGAATTGAATAGATCAAATGAAAAAGAAACTTGACTTGTATTGGTAATCTGTCGAGAAAAATTCCTTGAATGTTTATGCGAGTTTTACAATCTCGTTTCTCAAATAAAAATACAAAGTAAAACTAAAATCTAAGTAAATGGTGTCCTTAAACCTAATGCTAAAGGCCCTATTTATAGCTTTGGTCGGGCATTTTCATTAACCCTAGGTCAGTTACCGTTCTTCGTGTTTAAGTGACATTGTAAAGACCAAAACGTCATTCACTCGGTGCAGATTCCGCATCCAAGGGATGTCACGACACATCAGGACCTGTGTCGTGACAAAGTAATCAGTCCCTTTGTTTGGTGTCATCGTGCAGGCGTTGTCATGACATAGTCTATGTATGTTGCGACAAAGAAGTTAGTCTCCAAAATCTCCAAGTCTGGTCTCTTTGTTACGACATAAAACATCCTATGTTGTGATGAAGTGACCAACTTCATATTTATGCAACTTCTCATAGTCTCATTCATACTCACGAGGTATGTTAGCTAACCTTTAGGCCTCAATTGACATTAAAGATAATAAAACAACATTTTAGCACTTAGGTTATACAATTTATTCAGAAAAAATCTAAATTAAATCTTATGAAAATATAAAGAAAATACTTGATTCCAAGCTCTTCAAGTGCAAAACTAGTTCAATCTACTAGGTATAATAAAACCGACAGATCAAACTCCCACACTTAAGTCTTTGCTTGTCTTCAAGCAAACAAAATAAGAAAAGCAATCATAAAACAATGAAATAAGAAAGAAAAAGAAAATGAGCTTGAATCTGTATTATACAAGGATTAGGTTTGCAACATCTATTCTAGGCATTATATATTTCTTAATAATTCTAATATGATGAGTGAACAATTTTACCATTTTTGGTTAGAAATAATATAAGTTCAGTAAGTTACAAGGAATACAAATATCAAATTTTTATTGACATACATCCATCAGTGCCTAATATAAGTACTTTGATTATCCTATTACACTACAGATAGTTATAATGAGATCATACAATTTCCATATCTATTCATGCACAGTGTTGCTTAAGTCACATAGGGCTTTTTGGCTTGTAATGTTTTGAGGTTTAGGAAAGGTATGAATTTCAAAGAATAGTTAAACACAAAAAGGTTACAAACACGAAAATAGTTTGACACATTGTATTGTTCCCTATTCTTCCCCTTAATGCCTTATTCCATCTCACCTCCATATCTCCCCTTCCTTCACCTTCCTTTTCTCTCCTAATTTTAGGAATTTCAATATAATCTAATCCCTTTAGCTAACCTATGAGTATTTTCTCTTGTTTCTTGAGTAAGATTTATGTTTCTTCTTTTTTTGTAACCTTGTGACTTTGTCACTTTTCTCATGATTTCTTACTCATGACTTTCTCTTTTATTTCTACTCATTTTTCTTTCTTTTTGATTTTTTTCATTATTCTCCATTTTGGCTAACTAAAGCTCATACACCATATCAATTTTCCTATTTCACTCTTTATTTTATCACCTTCACCATGATGTGTCTACTTACCCTTAATACATATGGACATAAGTCTTTTATCATGCAAAATAGGACCAAAGAAAAAAAGTATACACAAATAATTGTTTTTAGGCTTTAGAGGCTTGTAGTGTGGTCCATCAAGAAGGGTTAAAAGGCTCAAAGATGGGTACTAATTGTAAATTTAGAAGAAAAATAGGGTTTAAATTTTTAGCTCTAAATACAACCAAACAATGCCTTAGGACATCCCTAAACATCTCAATATGCATAAATATCAATTTAGTCATATAATTCTCAAAATTACTATCTATCATTTATACTAGCATGCTCATTTCCTCATATCATTCACATCATTTGGTATCAATACTACCTTTCTATCTATACTTAATGTAACATATAGAACTTAATAATTTCATGCTAAAAAATTTAAAATTTTCTTATCATCATGCCAAATTTATTAACAAACACAATCAACCTATTATACATGCTCTTAACCAATCACTTGTGTTTCTACAAGCTTAAGCATACATTTAAAACATAAAAACTGAAACTAAAAACTTTATGCGAAAATTCCTATTTTACCCCCACACTTTAGTAAACACATTGTCCTCAATGTGTAGCCTCTTAAATATTAAGGAAAAAAGTTACCCGATTGATTGTGAAAATCCTCTTCTTCATGGTGGTTGTCCTTCCCCCTTTTATCGTGAATGCTCGAAATTTTTGTGTCTCCATAGTGTGGGGTTCCTACAAAAAGAATTAAGGTATATATATATGCAAAAGTAAATCCTAATCCTACTCCTAAATTATATGAGTATTAAAAAAACCAAAAATTATCCAAAATTACAAAATTAAATAGTTCAAAACATCTATTCATCCCCATCCATCTCTTCCTCATCCCCACCACTGTCGTTCCCCTCTTCTGGTTTTTCCTTATTATGCTCCTCGTCCACCATTCCAAACATGTTCGATGTGTAATTAGGGACCCTAATGTTGTGTTGCCTAGCAAACTCTTGAAATACTGGTCTCGATTCTTGCATTCATTGCATCATCCAATTGAGCTTTAGATCAGTTACTTCACCCACTTCTTGTTGGACTAGTGCCAACCTTTGTATGGAAGTTGGTGTAGCCATCAAGTCTCATGATTTCCTCTTTCCCTCTTTTAGTTATTTAGCACGAAGCTCCCAGTATTATTGAAAGAGTGTGTCACCAAGGACACTCCTTGTCGACTTCAATGTTTGCTTAGTGGATGTCATGGGCACTCCTGTAACAACCCGATTTTCAATTATATCAGAAACAGTGATTTTGGAATTACAACTTCGATGAGTCAAGTAAAAAACATATTTATGATTAATAATTCTAATGTTATTAGCATCACGTTAAAGTCCAATTAAGAAATTTTGACGTTTAGATGGTTAATTGAATAGAAAGAACTAAATCATAAAAGGTGCAAAAGTTGAGTTGTCCAACTAGATGGACCAAATGAGTAAATTAACCAAAAGTGATTTAGTGGGTGATTTGTCATGAGATGAATTAAGCCTAAATAGGATTAATTAAGGTTAATGAGTGGTTAATTAAGTTAATTATGAAAATCTCAAAATTTACAAAATTGTCATTGGGTATATAAGTTAAATTAATGAATTAAAATGAGAAATTAAATCATATTTTCAACACTTCATCTTTTTCCTCACGCCAAAACAAAGAGAAGTTAGGGTTTTTATTTTGCAAACTTTGAGCTTTGATTTGGGAAACCTTGACCGATTTTAGTAATTTTTATGTTTTTGAGTCCGTGTTAGCTTAATCTAGCTAATCTAAGGACTAATTTGTGAATCTATCAAATGTTATAAAACTTGCCATTGTTGAAATTGCTTGTTCTTGGGAGCTTTTGATAGATTTGAATGTTTGATGCTTGATTTAGATCTTTTTATAAAGAGATTTTTGAAAAAATTAGGGTTTAGAGACTAAAATGTGAAAATGATAAAAATACATGTATTTTTGTGCAAATGAATGTGTGAAAGGGTTGGGTAAACACCCTAGAGAATTCGGCTAAGGTTGGTTATGTAAGAAAATGGTTATTTTTCATGTTTTGTGTAGAAAAGACTAGATTGAATAACAGTAAAGTATTAGGGGTAAAACTTTAATTTTCCCAAAAATGACTAAATTGTGTTAAATGACCTGATTGTGTGATATGTGAGAATTTGATGAATTGTGGATGTAGACTACGATTGTGGCTTAGATTGCGGAAAAGGAAAATTAACGGAGTAGTCCCTAAAGTTTAATTGTAACTGCGATTTAGTCTGATAAGTTCGTAATGTAAATTTTTACTTAAACATTTCTTGTATGTATATTATCATTTCTCAACAATTGAAAGTATTTGGAATTGAAGAGATCGAAGAAGTAAGACGAAAGTGATAGTAGGCTTTAAGTCGTTGAAAGATACCGACGTGATGGTTAGGGTACTGCATATGTCGTGAGTTCTCGATAGCTCGTATGAGCAGCATCGTGACTTGAGAAAGAGATATGAATCCTAAATGGATTATAGGCCCTTCGATGGTTGGGACTTATGCTTTATGCATACTCCCGATAGCTCGTGTGAGTAGCATCATTAGGGGACAATTTACAGACAGACACCGTACTAATGGCTGGGG
This sequence comes from Kokia cookei, assembly GCA_039519145.1. Lineage (NCBI taxonomy): Eukaryota > Viridiplantae > Streptophyta > Magnoliopsida > Malvales > Malvaceae > Kokia > Kokia cookei. The sequence goes on from CM076909.1 coordinate 27,151,506, forward strand.
TACCGCATATGTTACGAGTCCATGACAGCTCGTGTGAGTAGAATCTAGTACTAGTAACAGAAAAGTAATTGACAGTAAAGTGAAAGTTTATAATTGACTCGAGGAAGTAATGAGATTATCCTAGCTCGGTTGAGCTATAGCTACTTTATACAAATATTTGGTAACTCTTTAAAACTATCGAACTTAATAAGCTATGAAGCTTACCAAAGATGTTGTCTTGTAGATCGTTTTACTGATTGAAGATCGGATCATCATCTCTCCGAAGTGACATATCGCAGAGTTCGTTGGTAGTTTTTACATCACTCGGTCTCATGGCATGTACTAGGATGATGTTATCTTTTGCTTTATGTAATCAGGATTGTTAAAATTTTGCTATGTTGATGAAATGTTGAATGTAGTAATGCATGTTGTACAATTTGGAGTATAGACTTAAGAGTACTATGTAATGACTTGAAATCTATGTATTTTGTGTTGGCTTAATGCATATTGAAGTCATGAATGTTTTATGCTGTTAAACTTGTGTTTTGGCATGATTCTTAAGATTCTGCATACTTGTTTCGCTAGAACCCATGCATGTATCGGTAAAAGTACAAGGTAGGAGAGAGGTTGTTCACAGACTTGGGTTGTATCAGTAGTTGAATTGCAAGTATTAGTAGTTATGTGTTTAGATGTATCGGTAGTTTGTATACTTGTATCAGTAGAAGTTGTAGGGTGAGACTTTTAGCTCTTTGGAGTTTTTAGTATTGGTAGAACTAAGACTTGTTTCGGTAGAAGAGATACTTGTATCGATAGAACTGTCACTTGTATCAGTAGAACTCTACATTATTCTTGAACTGTTTACTGACTTGTCAGCTACCAGTACTTGTCCAACAAGTACCGGTAGAAGTCTCCAAAAATATTAAAAATGACCTTTTTACCCTTGTTGAATTATGTTTATGATTAAATGATGATATATGACGTGTAAAGTGAAATTCTTTAATAAAATAAAGGTGAATAACATGATGTTAAAGATTAATAGTGATAAATGAATAGTAAGACACCGAAACCCTAATCGATGATGATTTTTAGGTTTTGAGCATTATATTTAATGGTATCAGAGCTTACAGTTTAGCCATTTCTTATATTGTAATGACTATATTAAATGATCTAGTAGTACAGGTCATATGAACCTATGATAGTGTGATATAGATGAATCTGATCTAACCATAGTTTTTGTAGATAAAAGTAGAGATGTTTGATTCTGAAAGAGACAAGACCAACGAGGTAAACAACAATGACCCGACGAGTGATTCTAGGGTTAGTCATTAAGGCAACTATCTTGCCAATGACAAAAAGTAAAGCCAAAAACATGTTTTCGACTTAATGGGACAGTGGTTCTCAGAATTCATGTGGAACAATCCCATGGTACCACCTCTTCCACCTATGACTACATAACCTGCTATCTGACCTGAGGCATCTCCAGTAAGGCCTCCACCTCCCGTAAGGGCTCTACCTCCTCCTGTGATAGAACAGAGGCGTCGTATCCCGACGGATAGGGTAAGAAAGTATGGGTAAAAAAATTCCGCGAAAATGCTGAGGATGATCCATCCAGGGTTGAGTATTAGTTAGAAAACACCCTGAGAGTACTGAATGAAATTGCTTGTCCACCAGAAGACTATGTGAGGTGTGCTATTTCGTTATAGAAAGACGAGGTATACAACTAGTGGGCAATGATTTTAGCAATGATGCCGGAGAATGAAGTTACTTAAGAATTTTTCTAAATAAAATTTGAAAAGAAATACGTCAGCAAGCGGTATTTGGATAAAAAGAAGAAGGAATTCTTAGAGTTGAGACTGAGAAACAAGACGGTGGTACAGTATGAACGAGAATTTGTATTTCTTAGCAAATATGCACGAGATTGTACCCACAAACGAGGCAATGTGTGTCCAGTTTGAGGACGGTTTGAATGATGAGATCAAGATGATGGTAGGTGGTTCAGAAATAAGGCCATTTGTTATCCTCATAGACATGACATAGAAAATGGAGGAAGTATACAACCAGAAGAGATAGAGAGAGAAGAGATCTCGAGAGTTTGGAAAGAAGAATCTTACTAGAGCTTTCTCTATGCCACCACTAAATAAATTTAGAGATGGTGAAGCATGGAGAGCAGTCTCTTCCGATTTATTGATTAAGGGAGCTTGTTTCCGTTGTGGGGGTACCGATCACTTAATGTGAAATTGCCCAATGAACTCTAAAGCAAAGGAAGAACGGAGTGTGAACCCTCCAGTTACTTCAAAAAAAGGCAGATGGTCAGGGCAGAGTAGTAGTGCAGGTGAGAACTGAAATGAAAGCAGAGATAATGTAAATAGGTCGGAAGCTCGGGCACCTGCACTACCGCCCTCGTTATTGAGACTAGTATATTCTATCTTTTTAATGATATTGTGTGTGCTTTGATTGACCCAAGATCGACTCATTCATATATTTGTACTGCCTTAGCAACTAATAATAAATTGTTTGTTGAGTCGACTGAATTTGATGTATAAGTCACAAACCCATTGGGTCAAAGTGTCATTGTTAACCTGGTATGATGTAAATGTCCACTGAAAGTCTAGGGCTGCGAATTCCTTACTGATATGATGTTATTACTGTTCACCGAGTTTAACGTGATCTTTAGGACGGATTGGTTATCTGAACACAATGCAGTAGTAAATTACAAGCAAAGACAGATTAGTTTGAAATGTCCAATAGGTAAAGTGATCACAGTTGAGTCTGGTAGGTTGAACACTGTAACCAGAGTGATTTAAGCTATTTCAGTGAATAAAATGGTTCGTAGAGGCTTTAAAACATTCATGGCATACATACTTGATACACGGAGTTTAGTGATGGAATTTAAACAGGTACCGATTGTTAGTAAGTTTACAGATGTATTTCCCGAGGGATTATCGGGTTTACCATCGATCAAAGAGGTAGAGTTTAGTATTGATTTGTTACTTGGCACCGCCTCGATCTCAATCCCACCGTATAGAATGGCACCGATCGAGTTGAAGGAGTTGAAGGCTCAGTTACACAAATTATTAGATAGAGGGTTCACACGACCTCGTGTGTCACCTTAAGGTGCGCTTGTGTTGTTCATGAAAAGGAAAGATGACTCGATGTGGATGTGCATAGATTACAAGCAGCTGAATAAGGTGATAATCAAGAATTAGTACTCGTTGCCTCAGATTGATGAATTATTTGATAAGGTGCAACCGTATTCTCCAAGATAGACCTTCGATCAGGTTACTACCAGATGCGAGTGAAAGATTGTGATATAATGAAAATAACATTCAGGACCTAGTATGGACATTACGAGTTCTTGGTTATGCCGTTTGGGTTTACTAACGCCCCTACAACGTTTATGGATATAATGAACAAAATATTTCAGCCTCAGTTGGACAAGTTTGTAGTTTTGTTTATTGATAATATACTGTTCTATTCCAAGACAGAGTCAGAGCATACTCAGCATCTAAGAGAAGTATTCCAGATTTTGCGAGAAAAATAGTTGTATGCAAAATTCAGTAAATGTGAATTTTAGCTTCGAGAGGTTAGACTTTCAGGGCATGTAGTATCTTTGGAAGGAATACAGGTGGACCCGAGCAAAGTCTCAGCTATTCTTAATTGGAAAGTACTGAAGAATGTCTCTGAGGTACGTAGTTTTTTGGGATTGGCAGGTTATTACCGTCGGTTCATGAAAGATTTCTCTATCATAGCTTTGTCAATGTCGAAGCTATTACAGAAAAATATCTAGTTTGTTTGGTTTGATAAGTACCAATAGAGTTTCGATCAATTGAAAAAGTTGTTAACAAAAGCTCTAGTCTTGACGTAGCCAGAGTCGGGGAAAGAGTTTGTTGTTTACAGTCACACGTCTTTGAGCAAGTTAGGATGAATTTTGATGAAAGATGGGAAAGTGATAGATTATGCCTCCCATCAATTAAAGCCGCATGAAAAGAATTATCCGACTCATGATCTAGAGTTAGCTACTATAGTCTTTGCATTAAAGATTTGATGTCACTATCTATATTATTATGTAATCAGGATTGTGAAAACTTTGTTATGTTGATGAAATGTTAAATGTAGTAATGCATGTTGTGCAATTTGGAGTATAGACTTAAAATTACTATGTAACGACTTGAAATCTATGTATTTTGTGTTGGCTTAATGCATATTAAAGTCATGAATGTTTTGTGTTGTTGAACTTGTGTTTTGGCATGATTCTTGAGATTTTGCATACTTGTTTCAGTAGAACCCATGCATGTATCGGTAAAAGTACAAGTACGAGAGAGGTTGTTCACTAACTTGGATTGTATTGGTAGTTATGTGTTTAGACGTACTGGTAGTTTGTATACTTGTACTGGTAGAAGTTGCAGGGTGAGACTTTTAGCTATTTGGAGTTTTTAGTATCGGTAAAAGTAAGACTTGTTTCGGTAGAAGAGACTTGTTTCGATAGAAGAGACACTTGTATAGGTAGAACTATCACTTGTATCGGTAGAAGTCTGCACTATTCTTGAACTATTTACTAACTTGTCAACTATCGATACTTGTCCAACAAGTACCGGTAGAAGTCTCCAAAAATGTCAGAAATGACCTTTTTGCTTTTATTGAATTGTGTTTATGATTAAATTATGATATATGACGTGTAAAGTGAAATTCTTTAATAAAATAAAGCTGAATAACATGATGTTAAAGATGAACAGTGATAAATGAATAGTAAGACACCGGAACCTTAATCGACGATGATTTTTGAGTTTTGTGTGTTACAGCTCTCGCCCGTATACACAAAGCCGTAATCAAGTGAGAAAAGAAAATCCTCACTTTTTGACTTCCCATACATTGGCTCATATTTTTATGATCCGTTTCCACATACAAACTTACTTTTTTTGCAAAATTACAAATAGTAGTACTGCTCGAAAAGCATTAACGTTAGACACATTTAAAGAAGGTATCATACGTGTGCATATAAATTAAATCCACATTTTGGCTTCAAGGAACATAATGGCTTGGTTGAATGAAGAAGGGATACTAGTGCTTGACCTAAATTTCCATTCCCCTTTTCCCTCAATCAGATAAGTAATTACTTCATTCATGTTTATATCACTAAAGGATTCTAAGTTGGTTTGATCTAAGAAATATTGTTCATAATAATGAGCATTGAAGAATTTACATATTATTTTGGGAGTTACCTTAACACTAACTCCTCTTATCATTAAGGTTTCCCAATAAAGTTCATCACTAGTCCTAGATATATAATCTTTTAAAACAGCATAGAATTCCTGAACAACTAGAGGCCAGATTTCTTTGCACAGAATCATCAAAGGGTCAAAACCCCTCTCTTGAATGAATGTCTTCTCTTGAAGCTCATTGAAATTTTTTTCCACATTTGCATTCACAAAATTCGAAGGGTTTGTACCCAATGATGGTTCAGATTCTACAGTTCTTCTAACCTTTCTAGGAGAAATGAGAGTAGGAACTTAAAACCTGATTTGGTGTGCTTTTCCCCTTGCTTGAAGAACTTGAAAAGTAAAAAGAGAAAATAGGAAAAGAATGATTTTTTGGTTTTTGTGAGTTGAAGTAGGGTGGAATAGGTTAGAATAGTGTTTTATTATTTATAAGGGTTAGATATTAGGGTTTTAAGGTGTAAAAACTCCAAAAAAAAGCCCTTATTCGTCAGGTTGCATAGTCGGGTCATGTCGATCTTGCAAAAATTGCAGTCGATGTTGCAACACAGAGTCTTCATCATGAGAAACACCTCTATTCCTCTTTTTTTGTGACACACTTGGGGTGTCGTCGCGACATCCTCCTTAGTTTCGGAGATCACCTAACTTGTACTTAATGTCGTAACACGGAGAGAGCTACGTCACGACATCGGCATCGGTCTTGCTTTTTCTTGGTTCTATCACCTATGTTGTGACACAAAGGATGGTGTGTTGCAATATACCCCTATTTTTTTGTTAATTGCTAAAATAAAAACTAGTTAGAAATATATACAATAATATACAGAAGTTAGTACCATCGTTTTACCTTTTAAGTCTTACTACTGGACTTATCCGATATGCTTACCCTTGTTGAACAGTTCCATTTTTGTTTTGGTTTAGTCCATTTCTCATTTATTTTTTCCATTTTCCTAAATTGACCCATTTCTTTAAATCTATTGATACGTTATTCATTCATGAAAGGGATTTTACTAGCTCATTCGTCTTTATCTAAATCAAGCAAGTGGCAATGCTCATTGTATTTTTCTGCTCCATCATTCTTATCCCCACATTTGAAGATTTCTATATCACCATTGATTTGCATTGTTAATTCGTTCGTATTTAGATCAATGATAGATCTAGATTTAGCTAAGAAAAGTCTTCCAAGCAAGATAGGGATATCCTTGTTTTCATCAAAATCCAGCACAACAAAATCTGCAAGGATGATGAAACTTCGTACTTGAACTAGCACGTCCTCTAGAATTCCCTTCAGTTGTACAAATGACTGATCAACTAATTGTAGATTGACTTGGGTATTTTTAATATCGCTGCTTCCAAGTTTCTCAAAGACCAGCAAATGCATCAAATTTATTTTTCACCTAGGTCACATAATGCCTTGTTGAAATGAAGATCATGATTTTAATTGGAATGGTGAAACTATCAGGATCCTTTAGTTTTTGGGAATTGCTTTAGAGATAATCGCACTGCACGATGCATTTACCTCCACTTGTTCTCCTACATTGATTTTTCGATGCCTTGACATTATCTCCTTTAAGAATTTGGCGTACTTAGGTACATTTTCTATTAATTCAATCAAAGGTAGGTTAATATTTAAAGATTTTAAAAGGTTTAGAAAACTTACAAAATCATCTTCGTCTTGTCTCTTCTTTTCTTCTAAGCTCTTCGAAAATGGAATCGAGGTACCCTTATCTTCCTTAGGCATGTTAATCTACCATTTTCATTCCTAGCAAATTGAATTAGTTTTCACATTTGATGAGCTTGAAGTTGAGTAATTTTCCTTATGTTTTAGGAATTTTTAGTTTAGTTTTGTCTTCTAATAAATTGTGCTAAAAAGGTTATTTTATTGCTTTTAAGGCCAAATGAGGCCTAAAGATTAGCTAACCTACTTCGTGAGTACATAGGAGACTAGTAGCAGTTGAGCCATAGTGATACTAACTAGTTCGTCACAACATAGATAGCCCTATGTCGCAACAAAGGGATCAGCAGCGAAAAATCAAGAGACTGCCTACTGTGTCGCGACACAGGTCCTGGTGTGTCGCGACATCGGCCTCAGACTCCAACTCTGCATCAAGTGAGGGGTGTTTTCTTCTTCACAATGAAACCTGAACACGAAGGACGGTAGTTAACCTAGGGTTAATAAAAATGGCCAACCAAGAACTATAAATAGGGCCTTTTAGCATTAGGGTTTGAATACCATTCAATAGATCTCAATTTTTGTTTATTTTATTTTTGATTTTGAAACAAGATTGTAGAAACTCGCATAAACAATTGACGAATTTTCTCGACATATTGCTAATACAATTTTAGTTTCTTTTTCATTATTTTCTTCAATTATATGTTTGCATATATTGTTTTATTGATGATCAAAGAAGCCATGATGAACTAATTCTATTTTGGGGAATTGGGGAGTGGATGTTTGAATAATTAATTGTTGTTTTAAAGGGATTTTACCTTTCAAATAGCTGTTTGGGAAAGGAAGAACATCAAACAAACACTAAGCTTGACAACCCTAGAAAGTCATCTAGGTGGGAATGAACCCAAAATTGGCATTGCCCATCTGTGAACATCTTGTCCCCAAATCAATTTAGATTATGACATCTAGCGATAAGTAATCTCTATCGACTTGCTATGTCGGCACAAGATCGAGAGATCCAATTGGGGTAGTGACTAGTTGATTGGAGGAAAATCCCCAAAACCTAACATTTGAGGAATTCATACGGAAACGACCTAATCTCCCCAAAGCCGTTTATAAGAATTCTACATCTCAACTATTTGCTTTTATTTTCCATTTCACCTTTTATGCTCTCAAAACTCAACTCTTTATTTTTTCGTACTATAAACCCTAAAATAAGTACTAATTAATTTTCTTCTTTGCAGGGTTTTTATTTACTATCGCTTTACGCCTCCTTTGTGTAAAATCCTTGGAATACTACAAAGTGTTCCGTTGTAACACACTATATTTACAACCTGACCCGTATACTTGTGAAAAGCCTAAATCTACATCAAATGAGAGTACGTTCGGGGGCAGTCAAGTTGTTGGCGCTGTTTCCAGGGCGACAACGCTTTAGTAAATTTTATTCTTTCATTGCTAATAAAATAATTAGGAAAATTTTATGTTATAGATACAATTTAACCCTATTAATAGTTTTTATTTTTTTCAGATCTAACACTTTCCTTTAATTCCCATCACATTTAAAATCATGGATGCCTGCGATATATTTTGTGCAGATCTCATGTAAGATGATGATTATGATGCAGATATCGACGAAGACGAGTATTATGAAGATTGGGAGATGCAGGAGAATTAGAAATTATTAATGTTGGAGTTAAGTCAACTTTGTGGAGAAGCCAAGATCCCCGATCAACATGACGATCTATCTTTTAGAGAGATGTATTTCGAATCTGAATGAATAGAGCGAGAACAGGAACAAAGGCTATAGGAGGAAACGAAAAGAGAATGTTTTGAGACATTAAATGATTAGACTGCCAAGCAAAACGAGATCTCACCTTTGGAAGGGGAAAGGGATGGTCGTGTAAAAATCGAGATTGAACCCCAATTCAATGGTGAATCAATCCCCACAGAGGAAGAAGACGGTTCTCATATCCCAAATTTAGATCTTCAACTAATTACTGTTACAAAACCATCAACAAAAGAAAATATTAGTTGAAGATATCATCGATCAAAGATTCAATTTCCAATGGAAAATAGCTACTATCTATAATACTTTACTAGAGCAACAAATTCCCAGAGAAATTACTAATATGAAATTTTTTTAATTTTTGCAGAACATAGGAAGCATTTACGAGCTAGAGTCCTAGCCTTTAACTAGCATAATAATCACATCCGTGGAGCTAGAAAGTATACGTTCCTGGGAGAGGCAACTACTACAGCGGTTCCATGATCCAAAGGAAAAAAAATGCAAATATGGAAATTATAAAGGGTAACAAATAGCTGCCGCAACATCAACATATAGGTTTGCAGTAAATCCACCATTTTTATTAAATGAGATAATCAAGCAGCTATTATCCCACCACACGACGGCATATGAATTCCACAAGGGATTAACAAGAAAAGCAATCATGTGAAAGGATGGTGGTATAAATTCACAGACGTTGTATATAGATATGATTGGCGAAAAGAGCTAGCGGTGATCTACTAGAACGATGAAAATATATAGACTATTTCATACATTTTTTGACCTAATTTCATGCAAATTCTGAGTAATTAATGTCGAAACATATAATTTATTTATAAAATAATTAATTTGTGCTAAAATTTCCAAAATATTGATTTTTAATTATTTTAAAGCATGAATTTGATGATTTTTTGACAATTTTGCACAATTAGTGAAAATCCACCCGACGGACACTGCTGACAGCTTAAACCGTTAAGGGAATTTTTACACCGAGTTAATGAAGAGCTAAGAAGAATATTTGTCAAGTTAAGGATTGGTCCAATATGAAGCTAAATTATGCTTTATAATTATATTTTTAATTCAAATTAAATTGGATTAATTTTAAATTATAAAGGTTGAACTGAAGTGGCTTGATGTGCATGCAACTGAGGGTCGAACCACCTCTAATTGGGCTAGCCATGTGCCGTCAAAGTGCTAACCATAATCAGCTGATATGTTGACCAATTCAACCTTGCAAAACAACTCGCAAACTTTCCCAAAATCTCATTCAAACCCCTCCACTTTTTATGGTTTCAAATTCTCACCCTTAGCTCATTTTAAGCAAACTTTGAACAAGTCAAAGTTGATGAGTGGTGGCTGGCCATGGGGGAGTGTGTGGCTGATATTTATTTTCTAAATATAGCCACCACATCTCACCTCAATTGCACCTATAAGTACCAGCCTCATTCACCTCATTTTGCACACCAAAAATAATCCATTCTCTCTTCTTTCTCTCTAGTGTTCTTTCTAGCTTTTCCATTCCATTTTCCCTCATTCCCTTGCCGATTTCCCCTCTTCAGAAAGAGTGGTTCTTCATCCCTTCCATAGCCTTTGTTGAGTGTTCATCAGAGACCTCGATCTGAGAAGAATCGAGCAAGAACGATGAAGATCGCGACAACTGTTCTTAGAAATCGACGGATTTAATCCTTGTCTTTTTCTTTATTTTAGATTCTTGTTTGTTATTTTGATGAATGCTATTATGAATGCTATTAATTATTTAATTGAAATGACTTAAATTCTTTAAGTGTTGGGTTGATTGTGTTTAATTGCTTGTTTATATTTAATTCATGTTCATATTGTTATAGGCCCTGATATTCTGTTTAATTAAATATTATCATGCCTAAGTTATTATTGCATTATCCTTGTGATATAACTATTGAAATTGTGATTAATGGACACACTATTTAATTTGTGCATGTCTAATCTTCTAATGGAGCTGAAGGTTAGAATTGTGATGGTATTAAACAATATGTAGCCTTGTATAGCTTGTAAGATTTTTTTGATTAAATTGTTTCAACATAGAGATATGATTGTTACTTAACTTGATCCTTTACATGCTTATGATTGTTAATTAGTCGGTTGAATTGGCATAGAGACATGTTTAAGAGATTCTTTAGCTTTCATATAGTATGTATGTGCAATAACACATTTGCTTATTAAAATTGATTTGATCGGTTGAATTGGCATAGAGATATGTTCAAGAGATGGATGAATTTTAGTAAGTGATGTTGTTCATAAGTTAGCAGAGTACTGGGTTGCCGTGAATATTATTTCTTAACAACTATGAACATGATTTAGATTTAATCAAGTAATTAAAGCAATTAACCTGACACATTTATGTCATATTGATTAAAACCCTTAGAAATCGTGCACAGAATATAATTTAGTCTTATCTTAACTTAGTTTAATTTAATTTGAAATACTTTACATTAATTAGTCTCATGAATATTATCTTGTTCTTAACCAAATAGTTGATTAAATATTTCATAAATATTTTTCATTGCATAGTCCCTGTGGGTACGATACTCGACATTTTCTTGTCACTTTATTACTTGAATACGATTGTGTACACTTGCACATTTTCATCGTTCCATCTACGCAGGAAGAAAAGAAAAATTTCGGGAAAGAGATAACCGCCAAACAATAGCTTAGCATGATTGTAACAACCTCTTTTTCAGTGGTGTCAGAAACAGTGGTTTCAGGACCACAACCCTAATGAGTCAGAGCGTAAATATTAAACAATTAATATTTATGATGCCATTAGTTTCATATTAAATTTTGGTAATGAAATTTTATTGATTAGATAGTTAATTAATTAAAAAGGACTAAATTGTAGAAATCACAAAGGTTGAATTGCTTATATAGAGGGACCAAATAAACAAATTAACTAATAGAGGTTAAGTTAGTGGGTTGTTATGTAATATAATTATATATGGGTGTGATTAATTAAGGTTAAATGTGGATTATTAAGCTTAATGGAGAAAGGCTTAAAAATTATAAAAAAAACCTAAGTATATAAATTAAAAATAAAAGAAATAAAAGATGACAATTTCATCATCTTCTTCCTCTGTTTTTCTCTCACGGCTAAACCTAAGGAAAACTTAGGGTTTTCATTGTCTTGCTTTGAAACCTTGATTTGGGTAAGTAAATAATGTCCATTTTTTAAAAATATTTTTTATGTTTTTGAGCCCATATTAGCTTAATCTAGCTAATCCAAGGACTAGCCACACTATCCAAGAAAGTTTCTACTATTTTTAACTGAAAGATTTCGAAGAATGTTTTTGAGGTGCGTAGTTTTCTGAGATTGGCGGGTTATTACTGTCAATTTGTTAAAGATTTCTCCGTAATATCTTTATCGATGACAAAATTGCTTAAGAAGAATGTTCAATTTGTCTGGTAAAAAAAGCTCAGTAGAGTTTTGATCAGCTAAATAAAATATTAATAGAAGCTTCGGTATTGACACAACTTAATACGAGGAAATAATTTGTTGTTTATAGCGACGCGTCACTGAACGAGTAGGGATGTGTATTGATGCAAGCTGGGAAAATGATAGCTTATGCTTCCCGATAGTTAAAGCTGCATGAGAAGAATTATCTGACCCATGATTTGGAGTTAGTCGCCATTGTGAAGATTTGGTAACATTATCTTTATGGTGAAAGATGTCACATATTTACAGATCATGAGAGTTTGAAGTATTTGATGGCTAAAAAAGAATTGAACTTGAGGCAACATCGATGGTTGGAATTATTAAAAGATTATGATCTTGTGATTGATTATTATCCGAGGAAAGCTAATGTCGTTGTAGATGCCTTGAACCGAAAATCATTGTTTCCATTAAGAGCGTTGAATGAACATTTGTCGCTGGAAGGTGATGGTTCTATTATGGTTGAACTCAGGATAAGACCATTATTTCTACAACGGATTCGAAAACTATAGAAAAATTATCCGAAACTACTAATAGCCAAGAAGGAGTAGATTCAGAGTGATTTTACTATAGGGTTCACTGTAGATGCTGAAGGTATGATGTACTTTTGAAACAGAGTATGTGTTCCTGATGATCTGGATTTAAAATGAGATATCTTGACGGAAGCTTATAGTAGCACTTATTTCAGTAATTCGAGGAGTGTGAAAATGTATAATGATATGAAGAAAATGTACTAGTGGCCAGGTGATGGCATTAGAAATGACCATTAAAATCTCTTTGATTAGTGTATACTTTGTTTCCTTTGTATTACATTTAGCATTCATTTTCAGCATTTTATACTTACGATTTGCATTTTCTCAATTAGTGTTGTATGGTCTTTCTTTCATTTTATTTCATTTGTGCTACTAATGTCGCTGCATTCAACATTAGTTTTACGTCTAAAGTTGTCAGCATAGGAATCCACCCTAGAAGATCAGAGTAGGAAAGCATTCAGAGTTTTTGCCACAAGTTTGGTATAGAATTGTAGCCAAATATGTCACCACATGAATATTTCTACATTACACAAGGGACTTTATGTTGCTAACATATCCAGAAGCACCAGCGCAGGAGAATGTCAAGTTGTCGCAGCAAATAAAAATCTTAATTTGCGTCCAGCAATGTCGTAACAACCTGCAAGTACCTATTGCACAAGCTAGATCTATGTGAGTGTACAACTGGAAATAACCAACTTCTACAACTGCAAAAGGGAGTTAGATTTGAGAAGGGGAAGAAAACTATACCTTCTAGTGATTATAAATAGAGGGGAGAGAGAATATCATCATTAAGCTCGTGAAGAAATTAATTCCATATTTTTTGATTCTCTTTTAAAGTGAGCTGCCATGGAAGCTTAACTTTCTAGGAAGGTGATCTAACATAACGAGGAGGCGACTACTTCTAACGAGGAGTTCCTAAGTGCGATGCAAGAGTAGTAATTACGGAAGGATTCTAGTAGACTAGGAATAGCATGCTTCAATTTCTTCTTTAATTCCTTTTGAATGTTGATGAGTTCTATTTACTTTAATTGTGTATGGTAGAAAGTGCAGAACACCATTGTACTGGTTGGTACAAATTTTGATACATGAGACAGAATATAATGTTCAAATAGTCTGTGACTGCTTAAAGGCAACATTTGATCGTCAGAAGTCTTATGTAGATCTCAAGAGAAAAGATATAGAGTTTGTAGTAGGAGATCTAGTTTTTCTGAAAGTTTCACCTTGGAAGAAGGTGCTACGTTTTGGTAGGAAAAGAAAGTTGAGTTTGAGGTTTATTAAGCCGTATGAGATCATTGAGAGAGTAGGTCCTGTAGCTTACATGCTAGCCTTACCCCCAAAACTTGAAAAGATTCATAATGTTTTTCATGTTTCGATGTTGAGACGGTATAGATCAGATCCTTCCCATGTGATATTATGAGGTTGAGATATAATCGGATTTAACGTATTCAGAAAAAATGATCAGAATTCTAGCTCGTGAGGTGAAAGAGTTACAAAACAAGAGAGTACCATTGGTGAAAGTCTTGTGGAATCGTCATGGTTTGGAAGAAGCTACGTGGGAAACTGAGGTTCTGATGAGATCACAGTATCCTAATGATCACTCTATGAACATCACAGCAATTGTGCAAGCGAACACTTGTTGACGTAAATATAGTTGATAGGTGTGAAGTTATCAAATATCGATCCCACAGAGATGACTGTTTAAGTTTAAATCTGTCGAAGCCAATTTGAGTCAAAATGATAATGAATGTTAATAATAATGTCAATGCAAATTGGTTAAAACTACACAGGTTAAGAATAAAAATTTTCAGTGCAAAAGTAATATAAAATGTCAACGCAAATTAATAAAAAATGAATTGGTTGTTGAGATATTATAATGTAAACTCAGAAGTATAAAAGAAATATATCAAGTGTAAAGAAGTGGAGAGGATCACTGACTTCTCAAGTAAATAACACTAAATGTGACTACAAGGTAATTTATAGATGAATTGTCGATGCAATTATGCTTTAGTGAATTCATATTAATACCAACTCCTTGTTTAACAAAGACTTAAGTACCCAAAACTAGCACACCTTCCAGTGCTGGTAATACTGAGCTCTCAAGAACAAGTGACAAAAAATTCCTCCTAGTCTTAAGCAACTTCTGTTATCTTGCTTGTTAATCTAACTTGTTACCGCACCTTCTAGTGACTGTGACTGCAATCGCACTTCCGTGGTGAAATAGTTAAATCCAAAGTTAAGCAAGTAAGAAGAATTGAATAAAACTCAAAGCAAATCTAACATTAAAAGACACTTTCGTGTTCAATCAATTGTCAATAGTATTCATCGACATTAAAGAGGGATTAACAAATGAATTGAAATATTCTATTCCTAATCTATTAGAATTCTCCCTTAACTGCTCCTCTTGCGTCGCACCTAGCACTTCTTGTCAAAAGCTGTTGCATCCTTGTGGCCTTAGATCACCTTCCTCCAAGATTCAAGCTTCCATGGCAGCTATCGTCGAGAGTGAATAAGAGAAATTTTAGAGTTGAAATCTTCACACCTTGATGATCCATCTTCTCTTTCATCCTTTTATTTATAATCATTGACCACTCCAAATCTTTCTCCCTCTTCATATCTAACTCCTTGATGCAACTGTAAAAGTTGTTATTGCTAGGTTCTGGTGTGTTCTTTAAGCATTTGCAGATTGTCGTGACACTCCTAGACGCAAATTATGGTTTTTAATTTGCTGTGACAATTTGTCATTCTCCTGCGCTGGTGCTTCTGGATATGTTATCAGCGTGAAATTCTTGATAGAGATGAAAAAGCATTCATGCGATGACATAATCGACCGCAATTCTGGATCAACTTGTGACCGCAACTTTGAATACTTTCCTATTTTGATCTTCCCATATGAAATTCTGTGCTAACAACTTTGGACGCAAAACTAGTACTAAATACAATGACATTTGTAGCACAATAGAGATAAAATACAAGAAATAGCATCTAACAACACTGAGTTAGAAAATGTAAATACTAAGTATGAAATGCTAATAATGCATGCTAAATATGATACAAAAGGAACAATTTATACATTAATTTAAGGAGAAATTGATTGTCATTTCTAATGCTATCACCTAACTTGTTCACTAGTAAGAAATTTCAGGACGAAATTTCCTAAGGGGGGAGAGTTGTAACAACCTATTTTTTAGTGGTGTTAAAAACAGTGGTTTCGAGACCACAACCCTGATGAGTCAGACTATAAAAATTAAATATTTAATATTTATGATGTCATTAGTGTCATATAAATTTTGGTTAAGGAATTTTATCGTTTAAATAGTTAATTAATTAAAAAAGACTAAACTATAGAAATCACAAAGGTTGAATTGCTTATATAGAGAGACCAGATAAACAAATTAACTAATAGAGGTTAAGTTAGTGGGTTGTTATGTTATATAATTTTATATGGGTGTGTGATTAATTAAGGTTAAATGAGGATTATTAAGGTTAATGGATAAAGGCTTAAAAATTATAAGAAAAACCTAAGTATATAACTTAAAAATAAAATAAATAAAAGATGATAATTTCATCATTTTCTTCCTCTCTTTTTATCTCACAGCTAAATCTAAGGAAAACTTAGGGTTTTCATTGTCTTGCTTTGAAACCTTGATTTGGGTAAGTAAATCATGTCCGTTTTTAACAATTTTTATGTTTCTGAGTCTGTATTAGCTTAATCTAGCTAATCCAAGGACTAATTTGAGAATCTATCAAATATTATCAATTTTTCCATTGATGAATGAGCTTGTTCTTGAGAATTTATGAAAGTATTATGAGCTTGATTGTTAGATTTGATGATATTGTGAAGTGATATTTGATGATTTTAAGGTTTAGGAACTAGATTGCTAAATCAATAAAAATACATGTACTTGAAGTGAAATAATTGTATATAGGGATTGGGTAAGTACCCTTGAGTATTCGTTTGGTATGGATTGATAGGAAAAAAGGTTATTTTGCATATTTAAGTTCTAAGGACTAAATTGAATAAAAATGAAATGTTAGGGATAATTTTGTAAATTTCCCCAAAATGACTTTAATGGAATAAATGATTTGAATTTCATACTTTAATAAGAAATTTGTATGCTTTGTTGTGATAGATCAAGATCATGCTAAATTTAAGGTTTAAGGACTAAATTGAATAAAAATGAAATGTTAGGGGTAACTTTGTAAATTTCCCCAAAATAACTTAAATGCAATAAATGATTTGAATTTCATACTTTAATAAGAAATTTGAATGCTTTGTTGTGATAGATTAGGATCGTGCTACTGATCGTGGAAAAGGAAAAATCACAGAATAGTTCCTAGAGTTTAGCCTTAATTGCAATTTCGTCCGGTAAGTTCGTACAATTAAATTTTCAATTTGTAAATTTATAACTACATTTATCTTATTATATTCTTGAGTTGGATCAAAATGGAAGATGTACTGGATTTTCTAGACTTTGGCTCGAGGAAGCAAGACTCTAAACTCTGGCACATAAGAGCGTTATTCTGTCTAGTTTGTAGAGCGTTATTCTGTCAGACTTGTAAGAGCATTATTTTGTTTGGGCTCGTAAGAGCTAAATTCTATCTGGGCACATAAGAACTAAATTCTGTTTGGGCTCGTAAGGGCTAAACTCTGTCTGGGCTTGTATAAGATAAATTTTTAGAAGACTTGAAGAGATCAACTTGGTTCAAAGGATACGAGATAATGAAGAAGTTCATATTACTCTTTCTTTAATCGATTTTTCTATTCAGTAAGTTAATCGTTCTTGCGAACTTACTAAGCTTTGTAAGCTTACCTATATTTCTATTCATTGTTTTGTAGATTAGTTGACTCTTGAAGATCGGATCCTCAAAAAGAATCACACTATCCCGAGAGTTTGTTTGCTAGTTTTTGAATCACTTGGTTATATGGCATGTACTAGGATGATGTATTGTATTTGTTTGGATTTGCTTGAAACTATTTAGATGATGTTAGTTTGGGTGAATGAAGTTAAGTTAATGTTAAATGTTAGTTGTAGTTTGAATGCTTGACATGTATTTGAAATGGTAATGAATTTATTTAAATGGGTTAGTGAATGTGAATGGTAAGGCATTTATATGACTTTGGTATGCTTGAGTTAAGTTGCTTATTTATAGGAAAATATATAATTGTAAGCTTAGTGTATATTAAGCTAATTATGAGAGATTTTGCATGTTAGTGGGGCATTTCATTGGTGCACACGGCCTGGAACATGGGCCACCACACGGGCGTTTGCCTTGGGAAAATTAGGTGCAAGTCCCATATGGGCTATACATTGGGTTGCAACATGGCCGTGTGGCCCTATTTCGCATATATACACGGTCCAGTACACGGTCTAACACATGGGCATGTGGGGTAATTTCCCAAACTAACACAGCCTGGCACACGATTTGTAACACGACCGTGTGTTTTTATTTCGAGTGTGCCCACGACTTATGGCATGGGAGTCTACAATAAGGCACACAGGCGTGTGTTTGAGACACATGATCGTGTGACCCTTGTTTTGAAATTTTTTTTATTGTTGTGATGGTTAAATTATGATTCAATCGAGTCCTTAAAAATGTTTGAATGTTGTAGATATGTATGAGATGCGTATTGGTAATGAAATCTAGATTGTTGAGTGAAATTCAATTGAAATGAAGATTAAATTAATTTCTATTATCTTTTGTGACTAGTCTGGAACCCTCGGGACCTTAGTCGACGACGGTGTAAGGTTCTGGGTGTTACAATGACGGCTGCTGGATGAACAGTGATAAAACAGACTGTTCGTGGATGCCGAAGTGCACACTAACACTCTTGTCAGATAATACTAACAAGTGCTAACATTCAAGTTTCAATTCATAGCTACTAACATACTAATTCACTAACATTTTTCTGTTTAAGGGTAATTCTTTGGAATTTGATAGGTTTGTCGTAACACAACTTCTCAACGTTGTGACGAAGCAACCAGACTACTCCAAGTACGCCCAGTCATGGTATGAAGTGACATACCCCTTGTATGTTGCAATAAAAGGTTTAGATTGCTAAAAACCCAGAACTGGTGGGTTTGTCGTGACATAAACAAGCTT
Organism: Kokia cookei; assembly: GCA_039519145.1. Classification (NCBI taxonomy): domain Eukaryota; kingdom Viridiplantae; phylum Streptophyta; class Magnoliopsida; order Malvales; family Malvaceae; genus Kokia; species Kokia cookei. Next base: position 27,170,248 of record CM076909.1, read on the forward strand.
GTGTTGCGATATAGGAGACAAACTGCTGGAAATTCAGAACTGACAAGTTTGTCCTAACACAAGGGGAGCTATGTCACAACAAACATGCACTGTAGGTTGGTTGCGACATACTTAGTCTACATCGCGATGTCGTCTACAAATTTTGCAAGGTTGACTCGACCCAATTGTGTAACCCTACGGCATAACCCAACATTTACTCCATTTTTAAACCCTAAAACTCTAAAAATACCCACCCTTATATATACTAACTTAAAACTAAACCTATTCCCTTCACTTAAACACTCATAAGCCACTCTTAAATCCACCAAACCTCTTACCCTTCTCTTCCCATTCAAAACCTAGAACCCTATTCCTTCAAGAGTGATACTCCATTCCAAGGTGCAAGGGTCCTCCATCAACAAGGCTAATACTCAAAAGTAAAGGTATTTCTTCCTCTTTCACTATTCCATTCATTATTGTTCACTTTTTACATTGTAGATTACAATGCCACCTCGAAAGAGGATAATGGTTCAAGAGAGCAACATTGACTCGGACTTCGAATGGTTTGCAAATGCTTAGATAGAGAAATACTTTTTTGCTCTGCAAGGGCATACTTTTATTTAGGAATGTGGTTTTGAACCATTCATGATTCTTTGCAAGGAAATATGACCACTTGTGTAGTCCCATAAATAGGAGCAATTTTGCGTTCTTTCAACAGGTAACACGATAGTACCGGTAGTTCATGAATTCTATGCATCTCTTAAAGATGAAATAATTAAGAGAAAACCTTTAGGAGTAGTGGTAGTTCGCAATTCCGATTTTCGTATGTCACCTAAATATGTTTGCAATTATTACAATGTTCCTTACTATGAGAAAGATTATGTCTAGAAAGTGGACCTTAATTTATTTCAAAATATAGACATGGGGGAAATAATTAATTTCTTGACAGAAGGGCAAGGTGTTTGGAACTATAGGCCTGATACTGACACACCATCCAATTTCAACCAAGCTATCATGTTCCCGGTAGCTAAAATGTGGATGCAATTCCTATCTAGATGACTTATACCTGCATTAAATGTTCTCAATGTTAATACATTACAAGCTTTGCTATTATATGACATTTTGCAGCATAAGCAGATTTGTGTAGGTTCTTAGATCTATGAGGAAATGAAGCGATGCACCCAAAGCCAAAAGAGTGGTCTCTTCTTCCCACATTTGGTAACAACCTTATGTAAAAAGGCAGGCGTACCAATGAAAGAAGATAAACAAATCCTAAAGTCGACTCGGAGTATGATCGGAGATTCCCTATACAAACAATATGTTGTGCTTCAAAGGAAACAAGTCAAGGAATGAAATCAGAGGAGAAAAGAAAAGATGGATGTACTAGCTTCATTAAAGAAACCTGTGAAAACTAAAAAGAGCTAAGGAAACATCAAAGTCAAGCTCGATGGAATGATAGCCTGGATGCAAGAGTTTGCATGAATCAATGGGTTATCGGTTCCAAATTATTTGCCGAGCATGTTTAGAGGAAGAGGAGATAATAAAGAACCGGTTCGGATAATGAGGAGCAAGAAGGCCATGAGATGGAAGATGAATATGACGCTATGTTCCAGCCTCAATATTCGACACCCAAAGGGCCAATAATTAAAAGTCCAGCAAGACAACAAGGTGGGAGCACTCACCAAGCATATTCTAGAAAAGGGAAAGCTCCCATGGATCCTCAGTCTAACTCTGAGGATGAATGAAGAGTTTAAGATTAATTTAAATTAAAGACTTGTAATTTTTGGATAATTTTTTATTTTTTTAGGACTTATATAATTCATAGGAGTAGGATTAGGAATTTTTTGTATATATGTTTTAATTCTTCTTGTAGGAACCCTATATTATGGAGACGCAACAATTTCAAGTATTCACGCCTAAGGAAGAACGACAACCACCATAAGAAGAAAGAGACATTCACGATCAATCGGGTAACTTCTTTCTTTACCATTTATTGAGTTACACATTGGGGACAATGTGTTTTCTAAAGTGTGGGGTGATAACACAGGAATTTTTGGCATGTAGTTTTTATTTTGTCTTTTTTATGTGTGCTTGAGCTTGTAGAAATACAAGTGATTGGCTAAGAGCATGTATAATAGGTTGATTGTGTTTTCTTGATAAACTTGGCATGAGAATGAGGAATTTTAAATTTTTTAGTATGAAATATTTTAAGTTCTATAGGTTATATTATGTATAAATAGGAAAAACTTTATTAATACCAAATGATATGCATAATATGAGGAAACGAGCATGCTAACATATATGATAAGTGATAATTTTGAGATTAGGTGATTAAAATTGATATTCGTGCATATTGAGTTGTTTAGTGATGACCTAAGGCATTGTTTAGACACATCTAGAGCTAAAGATCTAAACCCTATTCTGAATTATCAATTAGTAACCATCTTTGAGGCTTATGACAACTTTTTGACAAGTCACATTATAAACCTCTTAAGCCTTAAATGATAATTTGTGTATATCCTTTTCTTTGGTCCTATTTTGCATGAAAATGGATGTGTAACCATATGTATTGAGGGTAGGTAGACACATTACGATAGAGGTATTACAATAAAAGAGGGAAATCATGATAATATATGAATTTTAGTCAGCCGAAGAAGAGAAAAATAGTGAAAAAGCAAAAACAAAATGAGTAGGAACGAAAAAGAAAGATTTTTGAGTGAGAAAAATATGTGAGGTGTGAAAAAAATCATCAAGTCACTGAGAAGTAGAGAATAAAAGAAATCTTACTCAAAAACCAAAGAAAATGATGTACTTATAAGCTAGCTAAAAGGATTACTTTAGATTGATCTCCTAAATATGGAGAAATAAGGAAGACGAGAGAAGGAGAAATAAGGAGGTGAGATGGAGTGGGACAAAAAGGGGAAGAATAGGGAACAATACAATGTGTCGAACTATTTTTGTGCTGTGTAACCCTTTGTGTGCTTAACTGTTCTTTGAAAATCATATCTATCCTAAGCCTCAACATGTTACAAGCCGAGAAGCCCTATGTGACCTAAACGACTCTACGCATGGATAGATGTAGAAATTGCATAATCTCATTCTAATTGTTTTTATTGTACTAGGATAATCAAAGTACTTAAGATATGTATTGATGGAATCATATTGATAGAACTTTGATATTTGTATCTCTTGTAACCTACTGAACTTAGATTGTTCCTACTTAAGAATAGTAAAGTTTCTCAATTATCATGTTAAGGTTATCAAAAGATACATAAAGCCTAGAATAGATGTTAAGAGCCTAATCTTTGTATGATATAGTTTCAAACTCACTTATCTTTCCTTTGTTTCTTGTTTTCACTTTTCCTTTTGTTTTCTTATTTTCTTGAGGACAAGCAAAGACTTAAGTGTAGGAGAGTTTGATCTATCAGTTTCGTACCTAGAAGATTAAGTTTGTTTTCACATTTGATGAGCTTGAAGTCGAGTAATTTTCCTTATGTTTTATGAGTTTTTAGTTTAGTTTCATCTTCTAATAAATTGTGCTAAAAAGGTTATTTTATTGCTTTCAAGGCCAAAATGAGGCCTAAAGATTAGCTAACCTACTTCGGAGTACACATGAGACTAGTAGCAGTTGAGCCATAGTGATACTGACTGCTTCATCATGACATAGACAACCCTATGTCCCAACAAAGGGATTAACAACGAAGAATCAAGGGACTGCCTGTTGTGTCGCGACACAGGTCCAGGTGTGTCGCGACATCGGCCTCAGACTCTAACTTTACATCAAGCGAGGGGCGTTTTCATCTTTACAATGCAACCTAAGCACGAAGGACAGTAACTGACCTAGGGTTAATGAAAACGGCCAACCAAGAGCTATAAATAGGGCTTTTTAGCACTAGGGTTTGGATACCATTCAGTAGATCGGTTTATTTTATTTTCGGTTTTGAAACGAGATTGTAGAAACTCGCATAAACAATCGAGGATTTTTCCTGGCAGATTGCTAATACAAATTTAGTTTCTTTTTCATTCTTTTCTTTAATTATATGTTTGCATATATTGTTTTATTGATGATCAAAGAAGCCATGAGGTACTAATTCCATTTCGAGGAATTAGGGAGCGGACGTATGAATAATTAATTGTTATTTTACAGGATTTTTACCTTTTGGATCAGTTGTTTGGAAAAGGAAGAATATCGAACAAACACTAGGCCTAACAGCCCTAGAAAGTCATCTAGGTGGGAATGAACCCAAAATTGGTATTGCCCATCCATGAACACCTTGTCCTCAAACCAATTTAGATTGTGACATCTAGCGATAAGTAATCTCTATCGACTTGTTATGTCGACGGAAGATCGAGAGATCAAACTAGGGTAGTGACTAGTTGATTGGAGGAAAATCCCTAAAACCTAACAATTGAGAAGCTCATACAGAAACGACCTAATATCCTCAAAGGCTGTTTATAAGAATTCTACATCTCAACTATTTGGTTTTATTTTCTATTTCACCTTTTATGTTCTCAAAACTACACTCTTCATTTCTTCATACTGTAAACCCTAAATAAGTATTAATTAATTTCCTTTTTTGCATGAATTTTATTTACTATCGCTTTATGCCTCCTTTAGGTACGACTTCGGAATACTACCAAGGTAACACATTATATTTACAACCTGACCCGTATACTTGCGGAAAGCCTAAATCTACACCGAACGAGAGTACATTCAGAAGCAGTCACATGTCTTCTTTTTTTTCCAATGCCTCTTTTGATGGTACCTCTTTAGGTGTCATGCCTTCAGTGTCATTGTCAGAAGAGATATCTATAATCTCATGGGAGTTACCTTGAAAGATCGCTTACCATACTCATTAATTGGTCCATCCTCTCCTCTAGATTTACCACTGTTCTAGCAGTATTAGTGTAATCGAACTGCACTTGTTTCACATTTTCCCTCATGGACTGCATCTCCCTTTCGAACCTATTTGACCTTTGACCACATGCAGTATGATCACCTTGAACCAATCTTTCCGATTGTCTTTGCAAGAATGGGGGTTGGTAACTGGGGTTTCTTGACTGTGTATTGTTGTTACCACTCCCCCTTGGCTTCCTCCCCATCTATCGTTAGGATGATCTTTCCATCCTGGATTATAGGTATTTGAGTAGGGATTTCCACTTCGACTACTAACATAGTTAGCTTCCTCAGGATTGGCGAGATAATGATATAGAGGCTTGTCCTCTCCTTGATATGGTGGTGCCCTTGTAGCAGATTCGATTCGATTTAGTCTTTCCAACAGTTGTTGGTACATATCATCCTCTTGGATTATCTTTACCGAAGCATATTTCTACCCATAAGTGAACTTCTTAGTAGGCCACTAACAAGAGTTCATTACCATATTTTCGATTAACCTATAAGCATCATTATAAGTCCTGTTCTTTAGGGCTACTATTGCTGCTCAATCTAAAGTTGATATGGCTGATGCGTTCAACCCATTATAGAACGTTTACATTTACATCCACTTCGGCATACCATGATTAGGGCATTTTCGTACTAACATTTTGAACAGTTCCCATGTTTTGTGGAACCCTTCGCCTTCAAATTGTCGGAATGTTGACAACTCTCTTCTAAGTTGGATTACTTTCTCTATAAGGAAAAACTTCTACAAGAATTTCCCCACCAGTTCATCGCATGTTGTAATCGAACCTAGTGCCTGCGCATTTAGCCAAGAAAAGATACTATCAGTTAGCGAGAAGGGAAATAGTCTAATATGTATGACATCATTAGTAATACCATTAAACTGAAAAGTAACGCATAATTGTAAAAACCACTTCAAATGTAAATTGGGATCTTCAGCCATTATCTTTCTAAATTGTAAATTATTTTGTATCATTTGAATCATAGCAGGTTTTATTTCAAAATTATTAGCAGCGATAGTAGGTCTAGCAACACTCCCTTGGGTTAGATCTAAAGTAGGTAAAGAATACTCCCTCAAATTTCTTAGAACTTCTGCCATTGGTTCGTTTGCGGGGAGTTATGGAAGTATGTGAACATTTTCAGTGTTGATAGCAAGATCTCCAACTGGATCTTCTATTTCTTCTCTTTCCCCCTGTGGTGGTGGGTTTTGTATAGATTGTTGAGTTCTGTGATTTTGCCTAATCAATGCTTTAGGGTTAGGGATAAGATCTACTAAGTTTCATTGGCTTCGAGTCATAAACCAATTTTAAATAGAGAAATATGAAAAGTAAACAAAAATAAATTGAATTAAGCAATTAAATAAAATCGTATCTATAACCTAAAATTTTCCTAAATATTCTATTAGCGAAGAAAGAATAAAAATCACTAAAGCGTTGCCTCCCTGACAATGGTACCAACAACTTGACCTCCTCCGAATGTACTCCTGCTCGGCATAGGTTTTAGACTTTCATAAGTATATGGGTTAGGTTGTAAATATAGTGTGTTATAACGAAACTCTTGGTAGTATTCCAAGGATCGTACCCAAAGGAGGCATGAGGCAATAATGAATTAGACACTTGCAATGAATAGAAGTAATTAGTAATAAATTTAGGGATTTATAGTATGAAATAGAATAGAAGGGTTGGTTGTAAAAAGCATAAGAAGAAAATAAAATAAAAAAGGAAAAAGTTGAGAATGTGAAATCGATAAACGACTTTAGGGATATTAGGTCGCTTCGGTATGAGTTCTTCAATTGTTGGGTTTTGGGGATTTTCCTTCAATCAACTAGTCATTACCCCAGTTAGATCTCTCGATCTTCCGCCAGCATAACAAGTCGATAGAGACTACTTATCGATAAATGCCACAATCTAAACCGGTTTGGGGGAAAGGTTTTCACGGATGGGCAATACCAATTTTAGGTTCATTCCCAACTAAATGACGTTCTAAGGTTGTCAAAACTAGTGTTTGTTTGATGTTCTTCCTTTCCCAAATAGCTGATTCGAAATGAAAAATCCCTGTTAAACAACAATTTAAATAATCATACTTCCACTCCCTAATTTCCCAAAACATAATTAGTTCCTCATGGTTTTCTTAATCATAATCAAAACAATATATGAAAGCATAGAATTGAAGAGATCAAATGAAAAAGAAATTTGAATTGTATTGGCAATTTGTCGGGAAAAATTCCTCGAACGTTTATGTGAGTTTTACAATGTTGTTTCTCAAATGAAAATACAAAGTAAAACTAAAAGCTAAGTAAATGGTGTCCTTAAACCTAGCGCTAAAGGCCCTATTTATAGCCTTGGTTGGCTATTTTCATTAACCCTAGGTTAGCTGCCATCCTTCGTGTTTAAGTGACACTGTAAAGACCAAAATGTCATTCACTTGGTGCAGGTTCCGTGTCTAAGGGTCGATGTTGCAACACACTAGGACCTGTGTTGCGACAAAGCACCCTTGTTTAGTGTCATCGCATAGGCATTGTCGCGACATAGCCTATATATGCGCGACAAAGAAGTTAGTCTTTGAAATCTCCAAGTTTGGTCTCTTTGTTGTGACGTAGAACATACTATGTCATGACGAAGTGATCAACTTTATATTTATACAACTTCTTATAGTCTCATGCACACTGACAAGGTATGTTAGCAAACCTTTAGGCCTTAATTGGCTTTAAAGACAATAAACAACATTTTAGCACTTAGGTTACACAATTTATCTAGAAGAAAAATCTAAATTAGATCTTATGAAAATATAAAGAAAATACTTGATTCCAAGCTCTTCAAGTGCAAAACTAGTTTAAAAATTTGCTAGGTATAAAACCGACAGATCATCCTCATACCACTAAATGTAATCCCCTAAATCCGACGAAGACTTTACAACCAAATTCCGCAAGTCACATTAAAACCCATTGAAATACTATAATTGATTGAACTAACTAAGTTTAAGTCATTTTTGTGAGAAGCTTAAGATTGTAAATAATAATTAAATAAAAATTTTGAAACATTTTTAATTAAACAAAAATATTTGAAAATTCAAAATATTTATTAAGACATCATTTAAAATGGTAAAAACACATAATTTGCAATATTCTTTAAATAATTCATAAAAATGATTTTGATAAACTTTTGCAGTAGACTTAGAAAAACACTTAGAAAATCATATATAAAAATTTAAAAGAAAATTTAATTCATAAATATTTTAAATACATCAATTTTAATATGTTTAAAGTTTGTCAAAATAGCATGCATGCCGATTTATAATTTTAACAAGAAAAAAAAACCCATAAAAAGTTTAAAGTCCAATGTCCAAAATTAACAACCCATTAAGTTCATAAACCATTTTATTAATAAAAATAATCGAGAGACTCCTCCACATATTTAATCCAAGTCCTATTCTCATAAATTATCTAAAAAGGTTATAAGAATAAAGTAGTGAGCTTTTAAGCTCAGTGTGAATTTCATAGGAAATTAAATAACAAAAGTCACATAGATATCATTCAAAATAATCATTTTTATGTATATGATCATGGCAATGCATGTTTTGAAAATCAGTTGTCCAGTTTCTTTTAAAATATCCTACCTTTCTCTTCTACACACCATAAGGAGTTCCAAAGAACTCATCCAACCAAAACACGCCAGCATATACGTTGATGGTACCACCAAATTTATAGACAAGCTTCTAACAAATGTAGGTTGTGGATAAACCAACTTGTAGGTTGTGGATGAACCACAAAATTTGCAGTTAAATACTGCCACATCTTCCTCCTACACATGTCCTAACCCCAATGCATCATGGCATACAAATCATATGGCAAAAATAATAAACATGATAATCTTCACAGTATTATCGGTCTCATGCACTAAATCCAGTCCCAACACTTTCTTCTCCCTTAACTTGGTCCAACACAACCTTGAAAATCAATAACATAACCTCTAAGCATGTCTTCGAGGATTTGGATAACCCTATTAGATTTCCCATCAGATTGAGGATGAAAAGTGGTGCTGAAACTCAACCTTGAACCAAGGGCTTCATGAAGTTTCTTCCAAAATTGAGACATAAACCTGGGATCCTGATCAGAGATGATGGGAATTGGTACCGTATGGAATCTCAAGATTTCAGAGATATACAGTTTCGCCAACTTTTACAATGAATAGTTGGTACATACTAGTAAAAAGTGGGCGAACTTGGTCAATCGATTAACAATCAACTACACAGAGTCTTTCTTTAAGGGTGTCAAGGATAAACCACTCACAAAATCCATGGTGACTCACTCCCATTTCCAAAGAGGAATCTGAATGGGTTGGAGTAAACCAGAAGGAAACTGTTGCTCAACCTTGACTTGTTGGCACATCAAGCATTTTACCACAAAGTTAGTCACATCATGCTTTAATCTTGGCCACCAATGCTACCAACGAAAATCTCGATACATCTTACTCCTTTTGGGGTGCATAACATAAGGACTACTATCCACTTCCCTCAAAATAGACTGCCTTAGCTCTGAATTCTATGGTACACAATATCTCCCATGAAAGTAAAAAACTCTTTTAAAATTCAAGGTAAAATTTGAAGTCATACCCTCCTCGATAAGTTTATCATGTGGTGCAAGAGATGTATCAGACAACTGCTTCATTTTCATCTCCTCTAGAAGAGTCAGTCGCACTTGAAATTCTGCGAGTAAACCACCATCCTCAAACAAACTCAATCTAGCAAATAGTGCTCTTAACTCACCCATCGCCTTCCTACTCAAGGCATTGGACACAACATTAGTTTTACCTGGATGATACTCGATGGTGTAGTCATTATCCTTTAAGAGCTCTATACAATGCCTTTGTCTCAAGTTCAACTCCTTCTAGGTAAAGAGGTATTTAAGACTCTTATGGTCAATAAAGATGATACACTTCTCTCCATAAAGATAATGTCTCCAAATCTTAAGAGAGAAGACCACTACATCCAACTCAAGGTCATGCGTATGATATAGTTGCACTCATGTGGTTTAAGTTGTCTCGAAGCATAGGCTACTACCTTCCCATCTTGCATCAGTACACATCCAAGTCTCGTATGAGAAGCATCGCTATAAACCATGTAATCTTTACTAGAATCGGGTTGAATCAATAAAAGAAATTGAGTTAGCAAAGCCTTAAGCTTCTTAAAACTAGCTTCCTATTCCTCAGCCCACACAAAAGGTACACTCTTCCTCAATAACTTCGTCATCGATGCAATAATCAAGGAAAAACCTTCAACGAACCTTCGGTAATACCTAGCAAGTCGAGAAAACTCCTAACCTCACTAACATTCTTAGGCTACTTCCAATCGAGAATAGCCTTAATTTTCTTGGGATCAACTCAAATACCCTCAGCAGATACCACATAACCCAAAAACATCACTTCTTAGAGCCAAAACTCACACTTGCTGAATTTCACATACAACTTCTTCTTATGCAAGGTTTAAAGGACTATCCTTAGGTGCTCCTCATGCTCCAATTCAAACATGGAATAGATCAGAATATCATCAATGAAGACTGCTACAAACTAATCTAGGTAAGGTTGAAAGACTTTATTCATGATATCCATGAAAGCGTCGGGAGCATTTGTGAGTCCAAAGGGCATCACTAAGAATTCATAGTGCCGATACTCAATCCTAAAGGTCATTTTCAAAATATCCACCTCTTTTACTTGCAATTGATAATAACCTAACCTCAAATCAATCTTAAAAAAAATAGTGGCACCTCTAAATTGATCAAAAGGGTCACTATCCATAGCAATGGGTACTTATTATTTATAGTCAGTTTGTTCAACTGACAATAATCGATGCAAAGCCTTATCGACCCATCTTTCTTCTTTACAAACAACATTAGAGCTCCTCATGATGATACACTCGGCCTTATAAAGCCACGATCTAGCAACTGTATTTTGAGCTCCTTAAGATCCTTCGATGCCATGCAGTAGGGTACAATGGACATTAGTTCTTTCCCATCCAACAATTCAATACCAAATTCAACCTCGCGTTCTAGAGGTAAACTGGACAACTCTTCTAGAAAGACGTCAAAAAATTCCTTTACCACATGGATGGTCTCCATCGCTACACTATCCAATTTCGTATCCAAGATGTATCCTAAATATGCCTCACACCCTCTACGAATAAACTAATTTGCTACCATGGAAAAGATCACATTCAATAGGAAATCCCTATGCTCCTCAATCATGATCACTTAACTGCCTTCCGGAGTCCTTATGGTAACCTGCTCTGTATCACAACTGAGACTAACTCGATGCTCACTCAACCAGTCCTTGCCCAAGATGAGGTTAAACTCTCCAAATGGAAACTCCATTAAATCAATAAGAAATACCACGCCTTAGACTTGCAACGAACATCTCTTATAAATTTTATTCACATGCCCTGTCCTAAGAGACTAAGTATAATTACATCACTTACATTTTTCTCTACCTGAATTTCCAGTTTATTAGCCATATTACAAGACACATACGAGTGGGTATATCTAATGCCAATAAGCGTAAAATACGAAATAACATTAATGGTAAAAGTACCTCCTATCACATTAGCCACATCTTGATCCACTCTGCATCTAGCCGTATAGACGAGTGCTGGCTATCTCGCATCTGCCCAGTTAGCACCTTAACCCGGTGCTTGCTGCCTTTGATCGACATTACCACCTCAGTTTTGACCTTGATCTTTATAAGGTTACAGTCCAACTCTCTAGTTTGAGGCTCGGTTGTAATAGCTCATTTTTCAATGGTGTCGAAAATAATGGTTTTGGGACCACAGACCCAACGAGAAAATTTTTATAAAGAGTGTTTAAATTAAATAAGTCAATAATAATTTTATATGGAATTTTGAATTGAAGAATATTAATTATTGAATTAAAATTTAGTATAAGTGGTTTGGTTCAAAGGTTAAGTGGTTTTAGGAAATGAGGTATCGAGACCTCGTTTCTAAAATCTAGGACCATAAATATTTTTATTAATTATTTACAAAGTCTTATTATATGTGAATTGAAGTCTGGTTAGGTAATTTTGATGATTAATTACTTAATTAAGGAAAAAGGAGTAAATTGTAAAAGAGGTAAAAGTAAAGGGACCAAAATAGTATTAAACCATGGTAAAAAAGTCTAAGCGGTGGTAACATGATTACCATCCACTAACTTTTGAGTTATTTATTCATTTAGTCCTATTTAGTTTAATATTAAATTCTAAACAAGTTTTTTTAATTGAAATTTAATATAATTGAAGAACCAATTATGAAATCAGACCCTCTTTAAATGGCCTAATAATAAAAATGATGTGAAACTCTTTAGATTTTGGTAAATTGCAATTACATCCTAATAAAATGAGGATTTACTAATTAGTTTATTATTAGTGTGATCGGGAATGGTGGTTTTGAGGCCACAACTTTGATGTGTCAGACCATAAATATTAATTATTTAATATTTATGAGGTCATTAGTGTCGTATTAAATTTTGGTTAAGGAATTTTATCGTTTAGATGGCTAATTAAGTTAAAAGGATTAAATTGAAAAAGGTGTGAAACTTGAATTCCATTATTTAAGGCATTAGATGCCAATTGGAAGGTAAGTTAAGGTCCTTAAATGATTATATAATCATTGGTATTATGAGTGGACAATTTTGACTCAAAATTTAGATACAAATTTAGTGTGAACAAAGGATAAAATGGTAAATGAAGGAAATGTAAGTTTTTAATTAAAATTAATGAATAAAGTCAATTTTATTTTAGCTTTATTCTTCTTTAATGAGATCAAAACCCTAGAGAAGGCCATGGAAGAGGTTTCGTCTAGCTTAGTCCTTTGGTTTGGGTAAGTAAACTCTGTCCGGTTTTTAGTAATTTTTATGTTTTTGAGTCAGTATTAGCTTAATCTAGCTAATCCAAGGACTAATTTGTGATTTTTTCAAATGTTATAAAATTTTCCATTGATGAATAAGCTTGTTCTTCAAATTTTATGGAAGATTTATAAGCTTGGTTGTTAGATTTGATGATTTTATAAAGTAATTTTTGGAAATTTTTATGTTAAAGGACTAAAATGTTAAAGGAATAAATTTGTAAGGACTTGAGGTGAAATATTGCAAAAGTTGGGCTATAGAAATGCTTTTAAACACTTGGTAAAGCTGGAATCTAAAATAAAATGGTTTATTTGCAAGTTTGAGCTAAAGGACTAAATTGAATAAAAGTTAAGGGTAATTTTGTAAAAATTACCCAAAAGGCTTATTCGCATAAAATGATTAAAATTTCATGTTGATTTAAATAATTGAATGAAAATTTTAATAGATCAAGATTGTGTCATCGATCGTGGAAAAGGAAAAATTACGGATTAGTTCTTAAAGTTCACTTTAACTGCAATTTCGTTCGATAAGTTCGTAATGTTAAAATTTGCATTTAAATAGTTTATTGCTTGTATTCTTTATGATTGTTGCAGAATAGGTTATGGTACGTGAAATTGAGAAAGATGAAAAAGAAAGAGATATCAAGTTTTGAGTCGGAGATTGAAACCGTTCCGATGGTAGAGATCTTGCATTTGTTGCAGATTCTCTACAGCATCGTGAGTAAATAAAATGTGAAATGAATCCAAGAAATGGCTTACAAGCCCTACGATGGCTGAGATTTATGCTTGATTTCATATTCTCATCAGCTTAGTGTTAGCGGCATCGTTAGGGAACAATTATATGTATAGATATCGTATCGATGGCTGAGGTACTGTATTGAACTTAAACTTGTATGCTAGCTTAATGTTATAAGTAGGATAATATGCATTGTAATGTAAAGGCATGTAAATTTATGGATACTTTTCATTTGTATTTGTGGTTATGTTATGGAACAAGTATTGTCATGTGATGATTTTGCTAGTTGTGTTCTTGGTCAATTATCTTAGGATGGATAATGTTGGGTAAACTTGGGAAACTTATATGTATTTGAATTCTGCACACTTGTTTCGGTACAACTCTTGCATGTATCGGTAGAAGTATAGGGTATTTGAACTTTGGTTACTCACTTGTATTGTTTCGGTATAAGTTTATGAGATATCAGTAGTTCTGTACATAGTAATATCGGTAGTCTGAACACTTGTATCGGTAGAAGCTATAGGGTAAAACTTCTTAGTTCTCTAGAGTTTATCATATCAGTAGAAATAATAATTGTATCGGTAGTAGTCATACTTGTATCGGTAGAACCTTCCCAACTACCGATAAGAAATTGCAGCTATTTTAAGTTGTTTACTAACTTGACTTCTACCAATACTTGTCCAACAAGTACTGGTAAATGTTCTCAGAATTGTGAAATGACATTTTTTTCCTAAATAGATTGTATTGTTATTTAAGTTCATAATTATTTTCGTGTATGATATATTAATTTATTTAATTATATGAAAATGAAGTGATATTGGAAATTATTCAACGGTAAATGATCGAAAAGACTCAAAACCCTAATCAACGATGGTGTCGGGTTTGGGTACTACATTGTGATAGTAAGAATGATTGATGTAGCTTGAATGATATTGTGGTGTTATGGTTAAACATGGAATATAGATGTCATGACATGTGATACGAATATTGATTCCTTCTTGCAAATGTATTGATGAGTATGTTTTGGGTTATAATTTGGTTAGCTAGTGATGAAGTTGTGTTTGAGATATAGGGCAATGTGATTCCTGATGGAAAATTTCCATACGTGATATTAAGTTCTTATGTGATTAAATTTGATTCCTGATTGATTGAAATGTTATAAATGAATGTATAAGATTAAATGGAGTTAATATTCTGAGTTGAAAGTTTGTAATTGTATAAATTGTGATTGATTTGTATGTATGAAAAAAACTCGTAAAGTTCTGTAAACCCTAAGACCCTAGATCGGAGATGGTTATGGTTTTTTTGTGTTACATTGGTTCTATCCTTGAGCTTGCATTTTATCATTAAGCTATGGACAGTCACGTATCTTATGGTCCAACGGCCCACACTTTAAGCATGCTCCTATGCACCTCCAACAATCCTTGGCTCGTTTAACGAGGCATAGAGCCTGACATTAGGGCTCGATTCTCTCTTTGTAGGAACCCTCGCCTTCTCCTTCTTTTTGCGATTGATGGCATTTCAAATGACATAGATTTTCTTCCCAATTTAATGTTTTAATTGTCTCTTTTGCATTTCATTTAGCATGCATCATTAGCATTTTACACTTAGTTTCCATATGTTCCAACTCATTGTTAGTTAATTTAAATTCTTGTTTTTTTTATCTATTTTTGTACTAATGTCGATGCAAGTAGCCGATATATTGCATCTTAATATTGTTAGCACAGGAACTCAGTCTAGAAGCTTAATGTTGAATGAATGCAACCATAAGATCAACTAGAAATTATGACCAAGAGATGTCGCTGCATTGAAACTGAACCTCGAACAACTAGAATCAAGCTGAATTCATAGTTGGAAGCACCAACATAAGAATTTCATAGATGTCACTGCAATTATGATTTTAGACTGTGCCCAGCGATACAGCGACAATCTGCAGATCTCTGAAGAACACACTAGAACTGCGTGAGTGCATAGCTAAAATCTAACTAATTTTGACAGCTGCGAGATCTAGATCTGGATTTAAAAATGAAGGCTATAACCCGTAACATTTTGGAGGTTATAAATAGATGA
The DNA here is from genome assembly GCA_039519145.1 of Kokia cookei. Classification (NCBI taxonomy): domain Eukaryota; kingdom Viridiplantae; phylum Streptophyta; class Magnoliopsida; order Malvales; family Malvaceae; genus Kokia; species Kokia cookei. The sequence continues at coordinate 27,185,820 of CM076909.1, forward strand.
ACAAAGAATGAAGAAATCATCAAGAGCGAAGGGATTTAATTCTGAAAATTCTATGTGAGTTGGAGATTTGAGCTAGAAATCGGGGAGTTGATGAAGCAAGTTTGAAACCACTTCTGACGAGAGGTGCTTGATGCAGAGCAAGAGGAATAGTTAGGGAGTAGGCCTAGTAGTCCAAAGATAGTAAGTTTCGTTGTACTCTTTAATTCTTCTTAAACGATGATGGATTTTGATGATATTAAATGAATACGAGTTTCTTTTAATGTTAAATAATTTTGATTCTTATTTTACACTGCTTATCTGTTTATTCTTGGATCTAACCGCTTTAAGCATGAGAGTGAAATTATAGTGCGTCGATATCGAGAGATGCGGTGACAGGTTGGGTTAACAAGTAAGTTAGGTGAGAGTTGCTTGGGACTGGGACAAACTCCAGTTACTTGTTCTTGAATACACATCGTTGCTCGCACTGAGAGGTGGAGTGATTGTGGATATTTAATTCGGGTTTAAGTAGAGAGTTGTTGTTGGTAGGAACTCAAAGGGACTTCATTACAGTGGCATTCCATCTATTTTTAACTTATTAGCACACCTAGCGTTGCGATTTAGGAAAATCAATGAATTATTTCTGTCCTTCTACACTTGATCATATTTACATTTTATGCATTTAATTATTCCGCACTCAACACTCAACACAATTGAATTTATTTTCAGTACACTGACATTTAACCTCTGAAGTTTAACTCTAATCGCGTTGACATTCCTGATTACTTTAGTATGCAGATCTGACATAAATGCATTGACATCAGTGCTCACATTACACTTAATTACAGTATTAGTTGCTTCGACATTTAAACATCAAGTACCCATTCCTTGTGGGATCGATATCTGATAGAATTGTTCTATCAACTATACTTGCATCAACGTGTGTCCGCTTTCACATTGCTGTGACGTAAAAACACCGATCAAGTTTTGGCGCCGTTGTTGGGGAATGACATTTGTTTGATGTTTACTTTTGTTGTTGCAATAAATTCTACTTACTTAGCTTTTAACTTTTACTAATTTGTTTATTTTTCTGTTGTTTTGTTTTCTAGTTTTGTAGGCATTGCATGTTCACATGGAGAAATCCTAAGGACATTGTAAGCTTTGATCTAGAGCTTGAGAGGACACTTAGGAGGAGAAGGCAAGAACAACGCTGGTAACAATAACAACAATAATTTGCCACTATTGCTGCCACAAGATGGAATTCCTCTAGTGCTTCCACAAATTGTTAACGATATACCACCACCACGTTCACAAGAAGAACAAGTGCGAAATAGGACAATAAGAGATTTTGTTGTGCCTATACTTGATGATTTACAACCAGGGGTTGTGAGACCAGCTATCCAAGCTGGAAATATTAAGCTGGAACCGGTGATGTTTCAGATGTTAAATTCAAATGGGCAATATTCTAGTTTTCCTCATGAAGACGCACGAGAACACTTAAAATCATTTTTGCTTATTTGTGCATCCTTTAGTCAACACGGTGTCCTTGATAATGCCTTAAAAATGCAATTATTTCCTTATTCGTTGCAGGGTAAAGCAAGAACATGGTTCTTGGGATTACTGATAGGATCAATTACATCTTGGAATGCATTAGCAACATAGTTTGTTTTGCGTTTCAATCCACCAACAATGAACGCAAGGTTGCGGAATGACATTACTACACATCATCAGTTGAATGATAAGAATTTATATACAACTTGAGAGCATTATAAAACATTGCTTCAATGCTGCCCAATGCACGGAATTCAGCGGGAGACCCAGATTGAAATATTTTACAATGGTTTGAATGCTCAGACAAGGAACCTTGTCGACGTATCGACTAATGGTCCCTTGTTAGATTGTACATACAATGAAGTTGTAAGAATTCTAGAGAGGATTGCTTAGAATGAATACCAATATCCTATTTCTCATTCTGCACAAGTAAAAACTAACCCTAGAGTTCTTGAGTTAGATGCTATTTCTGCTTTGTCAGTGCAGGTATCCTCATTGGCCAATATTATAAAGAATATGAAGGGAACAAATGACGTTGCTTCTATTCAAGTGTCCTAGCAATTGGATGCGTAGATATTTTCTTTTGAAATTTGCGGTGACAATTATAGTTATGAGGATTGCCCACAACATGTAGAAAATGCTTTCTACGTCAATAATATTTGGGGAGGTTCATTTGGTAACTCATACAACAACCGATCTCAACAACCTTGGAGGAATCAAAATGCTTCTACATTCAGATATGAAAATTCCTCAAATCAAGGGAGTTATAGACAAGGGAGTTATAATAGCAATCCACAGCAGACTTATAATCAGAATTCCCAGGTAAATTCTCGATCTGAACAAATACAGTCACATAACCAGATGCAACCACAATCTCGATTACAGCCACAATAGTCTATGCTGCCACATATGCAAGGACAACATCATCAACATCAACAGCAGCAATTTTCTCAACCTAAGTCAGATTCTATGGCTACTCTTGAGGCAATGATGCATGAGCATATCACAGGAACTGAAGCAATAGTGCAAGGCAACTCTTCTTCCATTAGAGCATTGGAAGCCTAGCTAGGGCAGTTGACTTCTAATTTAAGTATAAGGTCACTAGGCACTCTGCCTAGTGATACTGAGAATTCTACGTAGAGGGGAGGGAGCATTGCAAAGCAATCACGTTGAGGAGTGGCAAGCAAATGATGGGACCAAGCAATTCTGGCCAAGACCATGTCGACGCATTGGAACCACAAGAATAGGAAGAAGATGCAGCTAAAGAAAGTCAAGCAAAAGAAAATGAAGAGGAATCAAATGTAAGACCATCTATGCCCGCAGTTTTCCCAACTAAGTTATCGACGCAATTGCCAATGTCGACATCACCGAGTTTTCCACAACAACCCAATGTTACAATACCTTTGTCATTTATGCAAAGATTTAAAGAGAAATTCAATCACAAAGAATACCAAAAGTTTGTTTCTACTTTGAAACAATTGCACATTAATATACCTCTAATAAATGCTCTTGTGTAGATACCCGGTTATGGGAAATACATGAAGGAGCTGTTATCAAAGAAAAATAAATTGTCTAACATCTAGACGATTGCGCTCATAGAGGGCTGCAATGCTGTGCTTAAGAATAAGTTGCCAACCAAGATGAAAGATCTTTGCAGCTTCACAATCCCATGCTTCATTAGGAATCATTATTTAGGTAAGACTTTATGTGATTTGGGTGCAAGTATTAATCTTATGCCTCTGTCTACTTTCAAGAAATTAGGAATAGGTTCGATGAAGCCTACTATGGTGACATTGCAACTAGTAGATAGATCTTTAGCACAACCTGAAGGAAAAATTCAAGATGTTCTTGTCCAAGTTGATAAGTTGCTGTTCCCTTCTGATTTTATCATCCTAGACTTCAAAAAAGATAAGAAGGTACCCATAATTCTTGGGAGGCCATTTTTAGCAACGGGACAAACACTTATTGACGTGTTCAAGGGAGAACTTGTTATTCGTCATAATGATGACCATGTAACCTTCAAAGCGTTTGAAGCATCACCATTCGGACCTAAAGAACAATATAACCACATTGATGTGTTGGACGAGATTATTCTGGAAGAATATAATGTAAGAAGTTTAGCATTGTCTGATGACGATGCGACGACATCTACCATTGACATTCTAGATGACTGTGTCGACAAAGAGGAGGTTAACAATTGTGAGCTGCGTCAGAATTAGCAAATGGAGTCTTTGGATTTGTCTAACAAGACGATCCTAGTGTTTAAACCATCTATTAAGCAAGCTCTTACTTTGAAGTTGAAGCCTTTGCCGACGCATTTGAAATATGTCTTCCTTTGGTGACAACGAGACACTACCTGTTATTGTCAACATATCGCTTAACGCAATGCAAGAAGATAAGCTCATCGCAATTCTGAAAGAACGCAAAAGAGCCATAACCTGGAGCATCGCAGATATTAGAGGCATCAGTCCCTCTTTTTGCATGCATAAGATTAGGCTAGAAGATGAAAAGAAGCAATCAATTGAGTAGCAATGAAGACTCAATGAAAAGATGAAAGAAGTAGTGAAGAAGGAAATTAACAAATGGTTAGATGCGAACATTATATACCCTATTTTCGATAGTGATTAGGTGAGCCCTGTTCAATGTTTGCCTAAAAAGAGTGGTTTCATAGTTGTGACCAATAACAAGAATGAGTTAATCCCTACTCGCATCGCAACCGGATGGCGAGTATGCATGGATTACCGATGACTGAATGCGACCACAAAAAAGGATCATTTTCCACTACCTTTCATTGATCAGATGCTGGATAGGCAAGCTGGTAAAGCCTATTATTGTTTCTTAGATGGTTACTCTGGATACAACCAAATTGCTATTGCACCGGAGGATCAAGCAAAGACAACATTCACATGCTTTTTTGGAACATTTGCTTTTCGACGTATGCCGTTTGGGTTGTGTAATGTGCCAACAACATTCCAGAGGTGTATGATGGCAATATTTTCGGACATGATCAAGGATTCCTTAAAGGTATTCATGGATGATTTCTCTATCTATGGACAAAATTTCGATCAATGCCACAGTCTAGCGAGAGTTTTAAAGAGATGCGAGGACACAAATTTAGTTCTAAATTGGGAGAAATGCCACTTCATGGCAACTAAAGGCATTATCCTCGGGCATCAAATATCTTGTTAGGGCATTGAGGTTGATAAAGCAAAGGTAAAAATCATCGAAAAACTACCACCACCCACTTACGTAAAAGCAATAAGAAGCTTTCTTGGACATGCTGGCTTTTATAGAAGATTCATTCAAGATTTCTCCAAGATAGCTAAACCATTATGCTCACTGCTAGAGCAAAATAAAAAGTTTATGTTTGATGACATTTGTCTGGGCACATTCATGACAATAAAGAAGTAGCTAGAACAAGCCCCAATCATACGAAATGAACGCAGAAGAGGATCATAAAGTTGTCAAGTAACGGATCTACACTAAAGCTCTATACAAAAGTAATCTAAAATGAAAACAAAGAAAACAGATTAGATGACAAGAAGAATAATCAAATGAAAATTAAAACACAAGAAAGATGAATGGCTGGTAAAAGATCCAATAGAGAACGAAATTAAGGTTTCTTGGATGAAAGAAACCGTCCTTGGACCTCAAGAAAACGTCCGAACCAGATCTGAAAATTAGAACACAAAACATATTCGTTAGAAGTGATTTAAAAGATGAAAGCAAACTGTTTAGGCAAGAACGTTTGAAATAGCAAGAAAAGATTGAATCTCCTAATTTTTGATGTGTTCCTTGATGGATCAAGGTAGGAGAACGTCCCTCTTGAAGCAATTTAAACCTAGAACGAAAATAACTAAATCAGTAACCCTAAACAGCAAAAAATAAACTAGATCAAACTAGAACGACAAATTAAAGATAGAAAAGAAAAGATAACGCCCTAAGAAGCCTTGGAAACAATAAGAATCCACAACTCCCTTCAAAGGCTCTAATTTCCCCTCCAAGAAAGAGATCTTGGCAAGAAAAAGCTTGAAGATGATTCCCACAACCTAAAAGATTGTTAAAACAATTTCTAAAAAAAACTCAAGAGCAATTCTTGAAGAAAAAACTCAAAGAGAATTATTATTAACTCAAAATAATCAAAATCAAGTGTCTTTTCAAAGGAGGAACGACCGTGCTACTTATTGGCCCCCAAAATAAGCTTTCCTAACCCTAATAGAATTCTAACCATGACAGCTGATCAAATAAAATAAAAAACAAAATAAATTTAAGTGTGAATATGGGGAATTTCATCCAAAAGGCTTTGAATGGGCTCCTTGGGCTGAATCTTACATGATGACCCACTTATTAAAATAAAAATTGGTCCTACATTTAAATAATTTTCAATTTGGGCCACTTTAATATTTGGCTTGATATTCAATTAAATTACTTTCTAAACTTCAAGATGAACTTGTAGATATCTCAATGGGCCTTTTTAAAAGAACTTGGTCTTGTGATCCGTTTGCTCTCGAAATTGGCTCGTTCAAGGTCGTACAAGAAATCCAATGTGTCTTGGCTGTAAGATTCGATTTCTTTTTCCAAGAATTGAAATCTTGATTTTCTTGATTCTTCAAATTGTTTGAAATAGCATAATTGGACCAAGATTCGATTTCTTGATTTTCTTGAAAACAAGAAAGTGAATCTTGATTTTGTTTTTCGATCATGTGCACATCTAGGGCCTTGGTAATGAAGTCTTGGATGGTGCCATTCAATTTTGCCTGAATTTGCTTGGCTTTTGACCTCGTTATTGGTCCTTGAGGAAGATTGAGCCCATCATGTTCATATGCTAGATTTTGGACCTTGCGACTCGTATCACCCAATTGTTGTTGCACAGGACTGGACGCAACTGTTTGAACTAATGTGCGATACAAGCAACTTTGCTGTAGGAAATCTCCTAGGCCAAAGGAAAGAAAAGGTATTTCATTCTATTTACTATGCCAGTAAAACCATAATTGAAACACAGGTTAATTACACCATGACTGAGAAGGAGTTGCTACCAGTAGTCTTCGCATTTGACAAGTTTTGTACCTATCTTGTCGGTGCAAAGACTATAGTTTACACGAACCACTCAGCATTGAGATACCTTTTCAACAAAAAAGACGCAAAACCTAGACTCATCAGATGAATCCTACTCCTTCAAGAATTTGACATTGAAATCAGGGATAGGAAAGGATCTGAGAATCAGGTAGCTGACCACTTATCTCGATTGGAAGTTGGAAGTGAAGATGGGCAAATGTTCCAAATTGTTGAAGCATTTCTTGACGAGCAATTATTCTTTGTAGACGCATCACCATGGTATGTTAATGTCGTCAATTACCTTGTATGTGGGAAGCTACCCATGAGTGCTACTTGTCACAAGAAGATCAGGTTCATACGCGATGTTGCCAAATACCATTGGAATGAGCATACCTATTCAAGGTATGCGTCGATAATATCATTCGTCACTGTGTACCTAAAGAAGAAAAAATGTCAATCCTACGACACTGCCATGATGCCCCTTATGGAGGCCATTTTGGTGGAACAAGGACTACTCCAAAGGTCTTATAGTAAAATTTTATTAGCCCACATTGTTTCGAGATGCCCACAATTTCGTACAACAGTGTGATCATTGTCAATGCACTGGTTCCATATCTCGACACAACGAGATGCTCCAACAACCCATCATGGAGGTAGAGCTCTTCGATGTTTGGGGTATAGACTTTATGGGACCATTTCCAAACTCTTCTGGAAATGTGTTTAGTTAGTTGTTGTTGATTACATCTCAAAATGGATTGAAGCCATTGCGGTGCCAAATTGGACGGTGTTGAAGTTTTTTCACACATACATCCTCACGAGATTTGGAACATTGAGAGCGTTGATAAGTGACCACGACACTTATTTCTATAATAACCAAATGGCGACTACATTAAAACGATATGGTGTGAAGCATCGTATGGCTACCACATATCACCCACAAACCAATGGTCAAGCCAAAGTATCCAATCATAAAATTAAAGCATACTTGAGAAGGTGGTTAATCCATCTAGGAAGGATTGGTCTGCGCGGCTACATGACGCATTATGGGCACTTCGGACTGCCTACAAAACCCCGTTGGGGATGTCGCCATATCAACTAGTGAATTTGGACTATGACGTTGCTGGAAAGAAAAGATTGTTGTACATCATGAAATTAGAAGAAATCTGATGCCATTCTTATGAGAATACTACGATATACAAGGAAAAGACAAAGAGATGCATGACAACATTATCTTGCGTCAACAATTTCATCCTGGTCAGTTGGTACTTTTATTTAACTCACGTTTGAAATTGCATCCAAGAAAATTGCGATCGAGGTGGTCAAGTCCATTTAAAGTAGTCGAAGCATTCTAAAGCGGTGCAATGACAATCAAAAACGAAAAGGATGGACAACAATTTAAAGTAAATGGCCAACATCTTAAACATTATGTGAGTCCAGATTTTCGAGAACCAGAAGAAGCTGTTGACCTGGTAACATTTAAATAATGTCGACACATTTCTTTATTTCCTTTTATTTGTTTCACTTTTTGTTGTGTTATTTCAGATTCCTAGTAGAAATGAAAATCATCTTTTTGTCGATGAATTGAAGCATAGATTGTTGGTGTATTCTACGATGAGTCAGCATTACCATTTTAGCCAGAATCGTGTTGATTGATTTCTTTCTCTCCCAGCCATTGGATCAAAATAAAACGGTATGATCTACAACCTGGCAATTAATGGCTGTAGACACAACGTTTCCTCGTATTTTTCCAATAATCACGCCTAAGTTATAAAGCTTCCCCTTTGCAGTTACTTTTTCTCTTCACATCCGCCATTGTTACAACATTTCATCTTCTCCATTGTTTGCATATTTTCTTTTCTAGTCTCAAAGTAATCCTTTTTTGCAAAACTTCTTGAAATTATTTTATTCTCATCATGGAAAAAATCCATGCTCCAAGAAACACTCCCAAAACCCATTCAAAGAACACCCCAACCACTTTTATTGTGGCTCTGTCCATAGTACCAATGCCTTTATCCACAGGACCAATCTTATTTCTAATGATTGCGGCCAAAGACCGTTACCACATGTCATGTTAAAACATAATATCCATCCCGAACAAGGACTCCAACTTTCTCCACACCAGACCATGAGAAGCAAGTTCACCATACCATCAGTCGCCTCGGGTGGGAATATTTTTACGACCATCCTTCTAGCTACTCCCCCACATTGGTTAGGGAGTTTTATGCAAATCTGGTGGATCAAAAGCAAGACTTTGTCTTTGTACAAGAGGGGCTTGTTTCATGGAGCACTGCGTAGATCAACATACTGCTAAGGATTCTAGAACTGCTGGATGACCATGCACCATTTTTGCATCGTTTGGACGATGATTCTATGGCCTAGATGATGAAAGATCTCTGTATTGATGGTGCTACATGGATGAGCAATGGATTTCACAGCTATACAATGCATAGACGATACCTTACAACTTTTTGCAAGGGATGGTTTCATTTTATCAACAGCCGTGTTATGCCTTCGACCCATAGCACTAAAGCCGCATTTGATCGTATGTGTCTCTTGCATTCCATTCTACACCAGCGACACATCGACATCAATGACCTCATACACGCCTAGATCGCAGATGCTGCAGGAAAGCAAACTGGTATCCTTCCTTTTCCCTCTCACATTTTGCTGCTTTGTCAACACAAGGGTATTGTTCCCAAGGATGGTAAGGAGGTCTTGGACAATAAAGGTCTAATCAATGATATCTTTATTGAGAGATGACACGAGGCCAAGATACAAAAGTGGCCAAAAAAACCTCCAAGGAAAGGGATAAAGGAAAGGGTAAGAAGAAGGTTGACCAACCTGATGTGCCGATAAAGTCCCAAATGGCAAAGAAGTTGACCTTGATGGAACTACACTTGGATCGCATCGACATTCAATCCATCCATACTGATAGTATAGTGGACGACATGGATTTTCGGCTCTACAAGTTTTATGCCTACACTAAAGCCTAGAATGAGGCCCTTGTCGTTGCATTAAGCCAGATCAACAAGACTCCATTACCAGACTTCCCAACCTTCTCATAAATCTATCACTCAACGAAGTACTCGTCTTCCGAGCAACCTACTCCTGAAGGTAGGCCTGCACCTGCACCAATCCGGATTCATATTTTCGATGATGAGAAGGATGACAGGTACTCACAGACTGATGATGTTTATCATTGCCACATTGCCCACTTATTTGAAGATGAGTTTTCCAACAGTCTGGGAGCAAATATGGCTAAATAAGCAGTGGTTGTGGGGAAGGATGTCGACGCGGTGAACTGTGCCCACACTAGCCCAGTTGAACCTGATCAGTAGGTGGAAGCGGATGTGGACCAGGGCGAGGACAGTTGAAGGAGAAGGATCAAGAAGAAAAAGAAGGAAAGGAAGAAGAGAAAGAAGGAAAAGAACTTGCCGAGATGCAGGAGGAGAAGGAAACCGATGCCCCAACAATGATTGTTGAGGATGTTGTAGGGACATCCAGCGCAGATGAGGCTTGACCTACTGCTAGCCAGGCTGAAGTTGTCACTAGCAAGATAGAGAAACTGAATCATCTGGCTATTGTGCCTTATGTGGCACCACTCACGGAAATCCACCCATCAGAGTTGACAACTGATGAGGTCGCCACCCAACCCACCAAGGAGGAACAATCTGTCGAGCCGGTTGGATCAAAGGATAAAAAGAAAAAGAGGCACAAGGACAAGAAAAAGAAGAAACACCATAAAGAGGGAGATTGACCAAAGAAAAAGAAGAAGAAAACCAAAGTAACCTCTGCATCGGCTGCTATTGAATAATTTGGTACATTTCTTTTTAGTTAGTTTTCATGCATTATTATTATGTTTGCATTTTAATTGTCACTGCATTCCTTTTAGTTTAGTGCATTTTAGCTGAATTTCCATTATTTCTGTATAACTATTGTCAGTACATTGGGGACAATGCAGACATTAAGTTTGGGGGGGGGAAGATAATGTGAATGGTAAATGCAACTACACCTTCATGTTTGACTTTTATTTTGTTTCTTTAATTAATGAAAAATTACAAAATTTCAATAGAAATGTGCCCACAACTTTTATTTTGATGCGTAATTCTTTAATTGTTTGAATGCTGATGTGGAAATTGGATGAATATGAATGAATAATAAGTCTGCTATTTTTTAATGAATAATTGAAATTGCTTCAGTAATAGATGGACAGTGTTGGTGTTGAATCTTGAACTAACTAACCAGTACAGCGATATTGTATTAATAAAAGATGCTCCAATATGTGTGCATTGTGAATTTTAAGGGAGAAAACTCCACTGCAGACTTAGAAAAGAAAACTCATCTAGCCAAAGGCTGTAATTGCAAGAGTGTACGTCAGCGCAATTACATGCCTCCTGGGGGTTTGTTGCACCCTATCGTTACTGCCCAAGAACAAAGGTAGGGTAATGCAATGACATCTTTTAGTCACTTGAAAAACAAAAATGAGAAAAATAAGAAAGAAAAGAAAAAGAGAATAAATTGTTGAAATGGTTCAAGGAAGGATAAGATTCAATGCATAATACTAACATTGATGAAGTTGAAGTTTTATGTTGTTCATACCTATAAATTGTCAGAGCATCATTCTATTATATGAATGCAATTTAAACATTAGGAATTTAGAGAATTCAAGTTGTATGAATAATGATTGCGGTGACATTTCTAATTGTTACTTTGTTAATTTTTGTTTACTTGAGGACAAGTAAAACTCCAGTTTAAGGGTGTGATGGTATTTCAAATGACAAAGATTTTCTCCCCAATTTAATGTTTTAATTGTCTCTTTTTCATTTCTTTTAGCATGTATCATTAGCATTTTACACTTAGTTTTCATATTTTCCAACTCATTGTTTGTTTAAATTCTTGTTATTTTTATCTATTTTTATACTAATGTTGACGCAAGCAACCGATATATTGTGTCTTAATATTGTCAGCACAAGAACTCAGTCTAGAAGCTTAATGCTGGACAAATGCAGCCACAAGATCAGCTAGAAATTGCGACCAAGAGATGTCGCTACATTGAAACTAAACCTCGAATGAGTAGAATCAATCTGAATTCACAGTTGGAAGCACCAACACAAGAATTTCATGGATGTTGCTGCAATTATGATTTCAGAATATGCCCAACGATACAGCGACAATCTGCAGATCTCTGAAGAACACACTAGAACTGCGTGAGTGCACAATTGTAATCTAACTAATTTTAACAGCTGTAAGATCTAGATCTAGATCAAAAAATGAAGGTTGTAACCTGCAACATTTTGGAGGTTATAAATAGACGAACAAAGAATAAAGAAATCATCAAGAGTGAAGGGATTTAGTTTTGAAAATTCTGTGTGAATTGGAGATTTGAGCTAGAAATCGAGGAGCTGATGAAGCAAGTCTACAACCACTTCTAACGAGAGGTGCTTGATGCAGAGCAAGAGGAAAATTAGGGAGTTGGCTTAGTAGTCTAGAGATAGTAAGCTTCGTTGTACTCTTTAATTCTTCTTAAATGATGATGGATTTTGATGATATTAAATGAATATGAGAGTGTCTTTTAATGTTAAATCATTTTGATTCTTATTTTACACTGCTTAGCTACTTATTCTTAGATCTAACCGCTTTAAGCAAGAGAGTGAAATTGTAATGCGTCGACATCGAGAGATGCAGTGACAGGTTGGGTTAACAAGTAAGTTAGGCAAGTGCTACTTGGGACTGGGACAAACTCAATTACTTGTTATTGAATACACATTGTTGCTCGCAACGAGAGGTGGAGTGATTCTGGATATTTAAGTTAGGATTAAGTAGAGAATTATTGTTGGTAAGAACTCAAAGGGACTTCATTGCAGTGACATTCGATTTATATTTTACCTTGTCGATGCATCCAGCGTTGCGATTTACCAGAATCAATGAACCATTTCTGCCCTTTTACACTTGATCATATTTACATTTTATGCATTTAAATATTCAGCACTCAACACTCAACACAATTGGATTTATTTTCAGTACATTGACATTTAACCTTTTAAGTTTAACTCCAATTGTATTGACATTCCTGATTATTTTAGTGTGCATATCTGACATAAATGCACTGACATCAGTACTCACATTACTTAATTGCAGTATTAGTTGCTTCGACATTTAGACAGCGAGAACCCATTCCTCGTGGGATCGGTATCCGATAAAATTGTTCTATCAATTATACTTGCATCGACATGTGTCTGCTTGCACATTTCTGTGACGTAAAAACATCAATCAGTGCTTTATGTGCCTAACCTCTTCATAATTTTTAGCCTTCTCCATCAATGCTTTGAACTCAAATCGAGCGCACTTATCTTGCTCTTCGGCTACCATACCTGGAGCATATCGGCTAAGCCTCAGGAACTCAACATCATATTCAACCAAGGTCATGTCGCCCTGTCTTAGCTTTATAAACTCTAGCCTTCTAGCCTCAATGTACCTCGTGCCCATGTACTTCTTTTGGAAGGCATCCATAAAATAATCCCGCGTCAACAACTCAACTTAGGTACCTCTCACTATGGCTTGCCACCAGCGATAGGCTTCGTCTCGCCACAAGGGGTGCACTCCATGTTGTCTAAGATCCTCTCTGGTGCCTCTAGCCAGTATTTGACTACAGTGGGGGTCATCCCAGCAACACCCTTAGATAACTCAGCCCTACTTGAACGGAGCCTCTCAGCTATAGGCCCGTGACTATTAGCTCCAGTTTGGGCACCCACCACTTGCTCAAGAACTCATAGCATGGTTTGTGATACAACCTCATTCGCAGGTTCCTGCTGACTTTCCTCAACAGTGGGTGTGTGTTCTACATTCTCAGCCATTGGTTTGGGGTTCGTACTCATGATGCGAACGAGTCAATTTTTGTCCTTTGGCCCAACTCTCCACGAGTTCTCATCCCACTTGTCCTAACTCTGCAGGTACTCATTCTTTTCAATTTTATGAAAGTCTGTCAATAAAGATGTGTTATTATTTTTAATCACAATTTTATTTTGTTGATTTATACAAGTTTCACTTATCATTAGAGTTTGTCTCACACTAGAGTCTCTATTATTTTAACGTCTAAGTTTCCTATAGTTTCACTTATCTATAGCTTTCACAGATCTATAGTTTTCACAATGCTAACGATCACTTACCTCAGATTGGCTTCGGAGGGTCTTGGATTTCAATAATAAATCACATGTGGCATGTTTATTCCCAAAATACCCCTTTTTGTAATACATGCAATTTTTCAAACACATTTTACCCCAAAGTTCGAGTTTTGAATCAAACTTTGATACCACTAAATATAATCCTTCAAATCGAGCCTAGACGTTATGGCCCAATTTGAGTGATCACATGGGCCACGGAAATGGCCAAAATGCGCATTAAAAACAAACTGATTTTCTTTCTAAAAATCCATACTTAAAATCTCCTTTAAAGATGATAATTTTAAAAATAAAGTTTGAGAGAAATATATTAAATAATAATATCCAAAAAACATTATGATTGATTTTTGAAGACGTTCAATTTTATTCACATAAGTTAGCGAAAGTGAATTTTATTACGAAAATAGTAACATGTTTTGTCCTTATTAAAAACTCATGCCAACTTCTCAATTATCCATAGTTATGTAAATAAAAGCAACCATACCACAGTTCAAATAAAACCCACAAAAATAACATTCGAAATAAATAACAAGTCCATGAAAGTCCAAAAACCAATAAAACTGTTATATTTTTTTGAGGACCTCTCTATCGACCAATCCGAGTCTTAGCCGCGAGAATTATCTGAAAACACATAAAAATAACGTGGGTGAGCTTGAAGGCTTAGTGTGAGATTTCCCATAGTTTCCCATAGTTCAAATAATACCTTAATTCTCGATCATCAAGCAAATAATATCTCCCACAAAAGCATAGAACTCTAATAGAATTAAGCCCAAAGTCAATATTCTTACTGTCACATCCCCTGTTTTATTTATTTTCTTCCTAAAATGTAACCAAGGAAGTGAGTGGTATAGTTGTTAAGAGCTTTCATTAATTTCTCTAGGTCTTAGGTTTAAGTTTCCTCACCAACACCTTTTTATTTAATTTTTGTGATTTTCCCATGTGCTTAAAGCCCCTTCCCGTCCAACCTTTCGTGCCATAGTGAAGGGAAGGTTCTTTCCTTTTCTTTTGGTCAATGTACCTTTTTTTTAGAAACCATGATTACTTTTTCACTCTTTTGTCCTCCTAACTTATCATTCTCTTCATTTTTACCATATGAATGATTCATTAAACCTAGACATGTTGACCACAAATCTCTCCATCCATCTTATCACTCTTTTCCATTCATTGCCGCACCACCATATACTCCTCACCATTCACTCCATTTTCTCTCTTTTCTCTCTATTGTTTAACCTTCAACCTCTCATTTTTTTTCTCTCTTTTCTTTCTCCTCCATCGATTTCTTAGCTTTACACCACCACCACTTTACCATCGAACCACTACTTACCACCTCTCTCTTCTCCTTTTTCCTCCAACATCGCACCTAGCGCCGCCTTCCACCACCATGGCAACCACCATGCAACTCCACCTATTTTCTTTAATTTTTCTCTTCTTCTCTCTTCTCCTTTAAGTGACTGACCAAACCCATATCATATTTTCTTTCTCCACCATTGGAACACTACCTCTATCGTCGGACCGCCTTCGTCACCACTTTAGCACCACTGCAAACGGTTGTGATTTCTTCCTCTTTTCATTTTCATTTTCAACCTTCATTATTCTTTTAATTATCCAAAATTCTGTACTTGTTATTTTTAATTAATTATAAATTCTAAACTTTTTCATGGACTTATTTTAAAAAATAACCCTCCTCTTTAGATCATTCTTTCCCCTCCGATTCGTGATCAAAATGATCCGCTGATTATTCCATTTCAATCAAGATGGTGTAAGTTTAAAGGGTGAGTAGAAATATTTCTATCCTCCTTACTTTTTTCTCTTTGCTGAATACTATTAAGAGCTATAGTAAATTATTTTTCTTATGTTTTAGCGTCTCCAATGTCATGTTTATTGAAGGGTCGATCGACACCAACTCGATAGACGATTAACGTTGGAAACAAAATCACTAATCTGAGTGATTATTTCTAAGGGTAAGTGTTAATGGAAATCGATATTAACTATCGTACCAACCTTAATAACGATTGTCATTAAAATAAGATTTCCAATTGTTGTTCAATACGTAATCTAATTGTTAGATCCAAGTGTAGGCACTCTTAGAGAGTTGTTGCACATAGGATCTATGATCAGGTGTGAGTTTTAACACTAAAAAAAAATAAATCTATGTTATATATTGTTAAAATCATTATTATTATGTTTGATGAGGATACCTATGTATCTATAAAGAGAGATCAAATCTATCGATGTGGACTATGCCAAGTAAGTGATTCCAAACAGTACATGTCGTGAAAAGCATGTTGTGTGATCTTGATAAATATTATTGTTTTGAAATATATGAAAATCTCATTATCATGTTATGTGATCTTATAGCATAATATAACATCACTCACTTGGTCCGGTCACTAGATCCGAGCAAATAAATGTTACCACGGATAAACACCTTCATGAAACAATTTAAAGCTTTAAATTTCTATACTTTTTTTATAATATAATATATTAGCAAAATAAAATTTTACAATCTATATTTATTGAATTTCTGCCCATTAAGAGTTATCTTTTAATCAGAGACTTGAGTGTCGCTTTTAGTTTCATCGGAATCAGCTCGATTGGAATACATCTATTATCTATAAGACGGAACATAATCATATTAAGTCAGGAGACATCACTCTATAATAGGTTATAAAATGACATGTATTTCTAGACTCCATACAAGCTACGTTCAGTCCAAGAACCAACTAAATTGTAGCTTTGATACATATAAATGTTGCACCCCTCACCCTGTCCGGTCACCGGACCTGAGCGAATGAATGTTACCGCGGATAAACACCTTCATGAAACAATTTAAAGTCTTTAAATTTCTATACTATTTTTTATAATATAATATATTAGTAGAAATCAACTTTTAGAAATACCTTCAACTAACTCAATTTTTTAAAAGAGTTTTCGAAGTCTGAGGGACTTTTACCGATACTTAACTAGACATGTATCGGTATAGTTAAAGCTAGAATAACCTTGAAAAGGCTACAAAATTCTACCGATACAACTAAGAGTTCTATCGGTATAATTCTAACTTCTACCCAAAAAACTCATACTTCTACCAGAACAACAAACACTAGTGAGCAAAGAAATTTTTGGCTTGGGACTACTATCGAAACTTTGATCCAAACTACTGATACAAACAAGGTACTATCGATACTTTTAGATTACTACCGAAACAATTTATTTCAATTACTATTATTTAAACACCCAACCATACCACCTATATCTACTTTTATATGTTTAAATCATATAACACAACTCAAAACAAATTAAAACACTTAAATAACTCTTTTAACCTTATTACATGCCATTTATAACCATTAACCAAACGACCATAAATACTAGTATGATGAATGGATAGTATGGCGATACTCCGATGAAATTCCAACCGGTCGAGCCTACCGATGATCTACAAAACAAAAACAACACAATAAGCAACTAATGCTTAGTAAGCTCATATAAAGGATACTTATCTTATCAATCACATAATGTGAAACAACCAAGCATAATTTCTTTAATCCTGACCAATATTTCCTTTCCTATATATACACCACTTCACAAGATTAGTAGGTGTATTAATGAACATAAAATCCTTCCTAAGTTCATGAAACCTATTTCCATAAGCATTCAGGGTGAATATCATTTAATATCTTTATTCCAAGTATACAATTCAAATGTCACTCTTTTATACCTTAACATTCATGTTAATAATACGTATAAATACATTATATAACCACTTCATATATCCACTTTCATAATGACATTTCGTATAACTATTTCATCTAAGCATTTCATTTTACCAATTAACACATAATCATCATTAAGTCTTGAACTTACATTTCTTTGTTCCACAATACAACTTCACTAGATTTGTGGATATCACAAAAACATATAATTATAGCAAATAAAATAGAATATGTAATAATAAACCATCATTTCCCTTTTAATTCCACATATCATTATAATCCATTTCATGATTCAAAATCATGATTCATTTCATATTTTTATATAGTCATTTCAGTTTTATTACCCCATTCATATCATTGAAAGAATTTCACGATATAAGTCATTTATTCATATAATTCAAATATTACCTTTTTAATCTCAATACTCGCATTACGTTTTTTGTATAATTTATATGATTAAATACACCTGCAAGAAGCTTGTTAGGAATTAAGCTCGGTAACCATTGGCACGAAGCATGCTAAGCACTAAGCCCTATATACACCACATAAAGCTTGCTAGGTACAATGCTTGATAAATACTGACATAAAGTCTGCTAGGCACAAGCTCGATAAACATAGTAAAATCACTAAATTTTGTGATATACTTTATGCATTAACATTTATACAATATGGAACTAAAAGATTAAATCATTAACAAATAATAGAATCTAACTACTCATTTACTGTAACACTTCATTTGAACATTTTCATATCAGATAACTATTATTATTCCGATGGATCCTTGTAAAAGTATTCATTACGTAAGTCTAGAACGTATGACACTCGTCAACTAAATCCATATAAAACAAAAATAGATAGCTACTCTTAGCTAAATTCGTGTCTCATATTAACTCAAATTCGCAACACATGCAGGAACTCGATCCAGAACAGATGATCAGAAATAAATCTCACACATGAAACTTTTACTTGATCCATAGAAATTATTTAGTAAAATCCTTTTATACATCTTATAAATCGAATTATTTACCTTAATAACAACTTAATATGTATATAATTAAAATTGACAACATTAATATCAAATTTTAACCAAAGACATCACTAGAAAACTTACTTCACATTGTACCATTACGAGAACACATCCTTATAGTCCTTATTTATCAAACATAACATAAATAATAACTAACATATCATATAATTAATTGAATTCCTCTTTGTCACATGAAATCAATTATATCCTTTCTTTATTTCTAGTCATGAACCTCAATTATAATTTCATTTCAAACTCATATCTATATTTTTCGCATTTTCTAATCATAGTACTCAACTTATTCTAACTCATCACATACTTATCTCAAGTAGTCAAACTCAATTTCAACATAAATAAATATGTTTTAAGTTACGAAAATAACATATAATTAATTTAATAAATTCACAAACTTACCTCGACTAAAACAGTGACAAAAACAAGGCCAACGACTAGTCGATATTTTGATTTTTCCTTGATTAAAATCCGATTAACCCGTTTCTTGATTTGAATAATAATTCCCATCAATTTAATCATTCAAATAATATAGAATAATTAATACTAGCTTACAACCCATCTTAATGTAAATTTATAAATTTACCCTTAACATTTTAACTTTCATGCAATTAAGTCCTTAGGCTCATAACTTGTAAATTAAGCACAATTATAGAAAACCCGTGCTATCCAATTTTTTACCTAGTCCCTACACAAACCAATTTTATCAAAATTTTACAAAAAATTCATAAAATTTTACTATTTTAACAACTTATTCCCTAACTACAAAATTAAAAAAATTACTAAATAAAATAGTCCCTTTTCACTTCTAACTTAAAATTTATCAAATTAGTCCTTAAAGCTTTAACAACTCAAGAATGGTAACATTTAAAACATTTGACAGTATCGAAAAATAAAACATGGGTTAGCTAGATCAAGGTACTGGGATTTCAAAAACAAAAGAATTACAATAAAAGGACTAGTTTAAGTTTACCAATTGAAGCTTCAAACTAGAAAAACCCTAAGGTTTCCAACCTTTCCCCCCTCTGTTCGACATTCTGCAGGTTGAAGGAAAACAAAAATGTTTTCCTTCACCCAATCCCAACCATTTTATCATTTTATCTTTCTTTTCTTTTTATTATATTCTTTTTTAATTAAAAATTATCAACACAATAATGAGAGCCATATCTTCCCACCTAACGGCATTATTAACTTAAAAGGAGAATTTGCCACATTGGCCCTTCTTATTTATTTCAAATTATAATCCTTTTATAAATTACACTTTTATCACTTATGCAATTTAGTCCCATACTTAATTTAAGCATTACACAATTAAATTACCTATTTTAAAAATCAATTAGCCTACAAAACTCCGTAAATATATTCTTTAATTATTTACGGGTCCATTTTATAGATACAGAGTCTCGAAAATAAACTTTTGATACCCCTGACTTTGTGGTCGTTACCATATAATATCTAAAGTTGGCTATGAACAGCCACTAATCTTTTGACATGGTATTTTTTACCATTTAAATCCTCTTATTTCCCTTTTCATAGCTATTTGATACATTTAACTATAGGATTTAACTTTTGTAGTTTTTATGATTTAGTCCCTTTTTACTTAATTAACCATCAAATCATTAAAATTTCTGAACCAAACTAAAATATGCATATGCAGTAACTTCGTAAATATTTAATAAAAACGTTTACGAGCTCGTTTACATAAACGAGATCCCAAAATCTTGTTTTTCAAAACCACTTGAACTCAACCATTAATTCAAATAACATAAATTGTGAAATTAATATTTATTATTATACTGTATTTGACTCATAAATATTAAATAATAATATTTGTAAACTTACTCATCAGACTTGTGGCCTCGAAATCATTATTTTTGACACTACTAAAAAATGAGCTGTTGCAGCATATGCTATTTTCGCATGATTTATAAAATGTTAAAATTCGATACCATGTGTATATATGTGATTTGCATGTTAAGCATGCCTATGTGATTTTAAGTGAAAAAGTGATTTTGTGGCCATATCACATGCATGATGAAGGATATGTGAAAGGTGGAAGTATGTGATAGTTTATCTGCATTAATGTGAAAATGTTCACGATTTGATAATGTAGAAGTTTATCTACAAATGTGGTGGCTTGTCCACAATTTGATTATGTGGTAGTATATCTGCGATTTTGGTGGCTTGTCCATAATTTAATTATGTGGTAGTTTATCTACATTAATGTGATATTATTCATAAATTTTGTGTGTTATCAGATGGAGGAGTTTTGGAGAACTCAATTTGGTGTGTAGTAGAGATAGGTAGGACCATTTTCATAAAACCTGCATCGTTTTAAGAATGTGCATTGATATGATCATGCATAGCATAAATGTGAAATATTGAGTTATATGATACTGATATGATTGTTATGATTGTATAATGTATATGTTTATATGTTAGTGATTGAGTTTATGTTAATCTCACACTAGGCTTAAAAAGCTCACCCCTTTAGTGTTTTAACCTTTCAAGTAACACTCAAACGTAGGACTTGGATTCGACATTCGGTGGAGCCTTTTGGATGATTTTATCTTATGGTTACTAATTAATTTTAAATTATTTGGATTTTGGTTTATGGACTTTGGAATTTACTTTTATTTTGGGTTTTGATTCATTTTTATAATTTTAAGAACTATCATACATGCATGCAAATTATTAGATTTTACGTATTTTTATTTTGGAATTTATCTAAATTATTTACATTTTTACTTGGTTTTTAAATAAAATAATAACTCGAAAATTTTCTAAATACTTTTATGAAAATCCGCTGTGAAGTTATTTATAAAGATCATATTTATAATTATAATAGAAAATTCTTTATTTTAAATTACTTAAAACGATATTTCAAAAAATTGTCTCCTTTTTCAAGTAAATATATTTTATTAAGACTTTTTCAAAGAAATAAAATTAGTTGACCTTTAAAATCTTAAGCTTTCTCAAAACAACTCAAACCTAGTTATTTTCAATAAGCAAATAATTTTGAGCGTCGTTATAACTTTCGAGATTCGGCCATTACATTTAGGTCAAGTTTGGGGTATTACATTTAGTGGTATCAAAGTTCGGTTCAAAACTCAAACTATGTGTTTTACATTGGGTATGCATGTATATTTAAAAAGAGTTTTAGAAAATGCTTTTTTCTATTGAATTTAAAGATTTAAAACTCTAAAAATCTGAGTCTCTTGAAGCTGATCAAAGAAAAATACTCTTTACTTTAGATTATGAGATCATTAGATTTATGATAATATACTCCTAAATAGTAAAAGATTGTTTGATAATATTCAAGTGATAACATAGTACTTCTATAATTGTCAAAAAAAATTAATAAGAACCAAGCATTGTGAATAACTAATGAGTTCGAACATGTGGTGCACGTCTTCGTACGGCTCAAGAAGAATCATCTACTGCTCGAGTACCTACACCAGACCGTGGTGTCAGTGAGAACGATCCTGTAATGGGTAATGTGAGTGATGCGCACGAGGAATTTGATAATGAGGAGGCAAATCTTGAATTGTTGATGTTGAATTATCTAAAGCAATGTTGAGGGTTTTACAGCGAGTTGCTAGAGGTCGTAAGTCTATTGCTGAGAGACTTCGATTGAGTGGAGTCGAAGTGCTTAGGAGTGTTGCTGGGATGACCCCTATAGTAGCTGAGTACTGGATGGCATCTACTGAGAGGATTTTTGATTATCTATACTATACCCCAAAACAAAAACTTAAGGGTACAGTGCCTCTTCTAATAGATGAGGCATATTGTTCATGGCAATCCATTATTGAGGGTACCTAGATAGATAGGATTACTTGGGACTATTTCCAGACTGCCTTCTAGAAGAAGTATGTGGGCTCGAGGTATGTTGAAGCCCGAAGACTTGATTTTATAAAACTAAAGCAAGGGGAGTTTGAAAAGTGCATGAGATTCGAGAATAGGCTACAATATTATCTCTAGGTCCAAGTTTCTATGCTTCAGGAGATAGTTTTTGAGACCTTAGTAGAGAAGGTGAAGATTCTTGAAGAAGTTAAAGTGGCTGAGCAAGATAGAAAGGACAAGATCAAGACTTTAGTGAAAAGGGATTTTGGTTCGAGAAATTCTAATTTGTGTCTAGTAAATAAGGTTTATGATGATTGACCTTGGCAGTATCCAGTTGTTGTAGGTAATAGAGACCAGATTCGTGGTTATGCTCATTACGAGAAATCCCATAAGGAAGAGTGTTGGAGGAGAATGAGAGCATGCTTAAAATGTGGATCTATGGAGCATCAAATTAAGGATTGCCCGTAGATGAGGGGTTAGAGACAAGCACCGTAACCCCAACAAAATCAAAATGAAAGGGAGCATGGTAATAATAAAATTGGTAATGTTAGCCATAAGCCAACCGGTTAGGGGGCGAATCGTAATGATGCTAAACAACCCACCTTGGTTTATGTAGTGAGGCGTAGAAAAGATCATGGAATAGCTGATGTCATCATAGGTACTTTTATAATTAATTCTATACAATACTTTTCTTTGATAAATGTAGGATTAACCCATTCATATGTTGCTTGCTCTATGTTTGATAAACTAGGAATTATTATAGAAGATATTGTTAGTGATGTAATTATGCTTAGTCCCTTAGGACAATCCATGTTTTTAAATAAAATCTTTAGGATAAGTTCCTTAGAAATTCAGGGAGAATTGATTCTAACCGACTTGATAGAACTACCATTTGTAGAGTTCGACCTTATTTTAAGCATGAATTGGTTGAAGGAGATTCGAGTTAGCCTAGACTGTGATACAAAATGAGTTACCTTGAAGACTCCGAAAGGAAAGGAGATAATTATGATTGAGAGAATCGAGATTACTTGTCCAATGTAATGTCTACTTTGGTAGTCGAGAAGGTGGTTCATAAAGGGTGTTATGCTTACTTGACATACATTATAGATATGAATGCTGATGAGTTAGTGATTTAGAGCATCCGTTTAGTGAGGGAGTTTCCATATGT
Organism: Kokia cookei; assembly: GCA_039519145.1. Lineage (NCBI taxonomy): Eukaryota > Viridiplantae > Streptophyta > Magnoliopsida > Malvales > Malvaceae > Kokia > Kokia cookei. Next base: position 27,209,343 of record CM076909.1, read on the forward strand.
CTTTTCGAAGGAATTGCCTAGTTTACCTCCAAAATGTAAGGTTAATTTCGGGATCAAGTTACTACTTGGGATAGCTCCGGTGTCCATTACTCCTTATTGTATGGCACCTATGGAGCTTAAGGAGCTAAAGGATTGGTAAAGAAGAAGGATGGGTCCATGAGGCTCTGCATTGACTACCGCCAATTGAATAAGTTTGCTGTGAAGAACAAGTATCCTTTTCCAAGGATTGATGACCTTTTCAATCAATTTCGGGTACCACAGTCTTTTCCAAGATTGATCTAAGGTTAGGGAATTACCAATTGAAAGTGAAGAAAGTCGACATACCTAAGACTGTTTTCTCGGTATGGGAACTATGAATTCCTAGTGATTCCCTTCAGTCTTATGAATGCTCCTGTCACTTTTATAGTGCTCGTGAGCCAAATTTTTCAGCCTTATCTTGATCAATTTGTGGTGGCCTTTATTGACAACATTCCAATCTACTCTAAATTTGAGTTGGTGCATGACAAACACTTAAGGATAGTTCTACAAACTTTCTGTGTGAAAAAGTTGTATGCAAAGCTAAGTAAGTGTGAGTTTTGGATTCATGAGGTGATGTTTTCGAGACATGTTGTATCAACTGAGGGTATTTGTGTTGAGCCAAAGAAGATTGAGGCTATTATTAAATGGAAATAGCCTAGAAATGTCACTGAGTATGAATTTTCCTTGGACTTGCAAGATCTTATAAGAGGTTTGTTGAAGCATTCTCTTTGATTGTAGAACTGATGACTAAACTGTTGAGGAAGAGTGCGCCTTTCAAGTGGACCGAGGAACAACAAGCTAGTTTTGAAAAGCTTAAGACATTTTTGACCCAAGCGCCTGTTTTGATTCAACTCGAATCTGGGAAGGATGATTTGGGTTATAGTGATGCATCTCACATAGGTCTTGGTTGCATGTTGATTCAAGATGGTAAGTTAGTGGCTTATGCTTCGAGATAGCTTAAACCACACGAGTGTAACTACCGAACGCATGAGCTATCTCGAAGTATAAGCCCTTAAGATTTGGAGGCATTATTTGTATGGTGAGAAGTGTATTAATTACACGGATCACAAGAGCCTTAAGTACCTCCTTACTGATCTATCGTAATTTGACCTAGCAGATTAAACTAGTTTTCACATTTTAGGAGCTTGAAATTAGGCATTTTCATTATATTTACTTAGGATTTTGCTTAAGTTTTTATATAGTGAATAAAATATGTAAAAAATGCAAAACGGTGTCTTTTATTGACTTTAAGGCCAAGTGAGGCCTAGAGGTTGGTTAACAAACTTTGTGAGTGTGCAGGAGACCTTTAAAATATGATTTACACGAAAATTGATCACAATGTGACAACACGAGACAAGCGATGTCGCGACATAGGGACTAGAATAAAAGAAACCTGAAGTTATCTTCTATGTCGCGACTCAAGCCTAGTTTGTCGCGACAACGCTTGGAAAACACACCAAGGAGTAGACTGCTTTCCATATTGTGACACAAACCTTGTGTGTCATGACATCGACTCCTGAATGCGGGATTACACCGAGTGAGGGGCATTTTGGTCATCACAACACAACTTAAACCCGAAGAACGACAGTTAAACTAAGCTTAAGGAAAATGACCATCCAAATGCTATAAATAGGCCCCTCTAGCAGTTAGTTTCATACACCTTCTCTTTAGTTTAATTTCTCTCTTGTAATTTAGGTTTAGCCATTTTATTTCCTTAAGTTATTTCTATTTTCATTTTTATAGAAACGATATGTGTAACTTTCGCATAAACAATTGTGGATTCGTTCCAATAGATTACAATACAAATCCTTAAGTTTCTTATTTCAATTATATTTTCAATCTTGTTTATTATGTTCGATCTTTTTATTGAATATATAATGTTTCAAAAAAACCATGAGGAACTAATCTTTTTGTGGGGGATTAGGGAGTGAAACTATGATTATTTAATTATTGTACAAGGATTTTCAATGGTCAACTATTTGGAAAAGGAAGCACGTAAAACAAATCTTAAGCCTAACAACCCAAGAAAGTCATTTAAGTGGGAATCAAACCAAAATTGGTATTGCCCCTTTGTGAACACCTTTACCCCAAACCAATTTGGACTGTGAAGTCAGAAGATAAGTAGTCCTTGTTGACTCGTTATGTTAGTGGAAGATCGAAAGATCCTACTAAGGTAGTGAATAGTTGATTGACGAAAACCCCAAAAGCGACAATTAAGAAATTATACTAAAGCGAACTAATCCCCCATAAATCTGTTTATCGAATCTTCTTATCTCATTTCCTTTATTTTTATTTTATAATTGTGATTTTTATTTACAGAACTCCAAAATCTCTTATTTTATTTTCGTACTATAATCTTAAAATTAGTACTAATTAATTCTTGTTTGTGCAGCACTTGCTGAGATTCATCCGTCGAATGTTACTGTTGATGAAGCCAGTATCCAATCGACCATGGGGGAGCAATCCACCATACCGGTTGACCCAAAGGATAAAAAGCGAAAATGCAAGGAAAAGAAGAAGCGCAAAGATGAGCGACCCAAAAAGAATAAGTCCAAAGTAGCCACATCCTCGGCTGCGATACACTGAGTTAGTTTTTCTTTTTCATTACTTAGTTTAGTTGCATGCATTTCATATAGATGTCATTGCATTAGTTTAGTTGCATGCATTTCATATAAATGTCATTGCATTTTACTTTTCTCTGCATTTTATTTGTTAATGCATTTTGTATTGTGGCTGCATTTCCATATATTTTGTATAGTATTGTCAGTGCATTGGGGACAATGCAAACACTAAGTTTGGGAGGGGGAAATGTATGGAATGGAAATTTAACTGAACCCACAAGTTTAAGATTTTATTTTTCTTTTGAGTTAAATGAAAGTATGCAATATTATGAAAACTGTGTGACAACGATTTTTATTTGATGTATAAATCTTGAATGATGTGAGATGATAATGTATGATTTGGATGAATATGATTGAATATTGTATCCTACTATTTTTGGATGAACGGTTGAAATTACATTAGTAATAAATGAGTAGTATTATTCTTTGAATCTTGAATTAACTTACCACTTGCAGCTATGTATATAATTATATCTACTAATAAAAGACACTCCAATGTGGGTGCATTGTGACTTAATAAGGGGGAACACTCCACTGCAAGTGTTAGAAAAATTATCTAGCCAAAGACTATCACGTAAGAGTGTTTGTCGGTGCAATTACATGCTCCCTGGGGGTTTGTTGCACCCCATCGTTACTGCCAAGGAACAAGAGTATAGTAATTAAATGACAACTCTCAGTCGCATATATAAAAAATCAAGAATAAAAGAGAAAAAGAAAGAAAAGTTGATAAAAAAGAATATATATATATATATATGGCAATAAATGCTATATTGGTTAAGAAGATTTAAGATTTAAAGCATGATGCTAGCATTAGTGAAGTTGCAATTTTGATTATTCATACCTATAAATTGTCGGCGTAATGTTTATCATATGAATGCAATTTATACATCAGGATCTCAGAGAATTTAATAATTATTGAGGTAACAGGAATTTTGATATGACTTTTCTAGCTTTTATTTACTTGAGGACAAGTAAAAACTCAAGTTTGGGGGTGTGATAGCATTAGAAATGACCATTAAAATCTTCCTGATCAGTGTATACTTTGTTCCCTTTGTATTACATTTAGCATTCATTTTTAACATTTTATACTTAGTATTTGCATTTTCTGATCAGTGTTGTATGGTCTTACTTTCTTTCATTTTATCTCATTTGTGCTACTAGTGTCGCTTCATTTAGCATCAGTTTTGCATCTAAAGTTGTCAGCGTGGGAATCCACCTTAAAAGATCGGAGCAAGAAAGCATTCAGAGTTGTTGCCACAAGTTTGGTGTAGAATTGCAGCGAAATATGTCATCACATGATTATTTCTACATTACACTAGGGACTTTATGTTGCTAACATATCCAGAAGCACCAGTGTAATAGCCCGATTTTTCAGTGGGGTCAGAAACAGTGATTTTGAAATCACAAATCCGGTGAGTCGAGTCGTAAATTTATTTATTTTAATATTTATGGTGTTATATGCATCATATTAAATTTTGGTTTAGAAATTTAACTGATTAGATAGTTAATTGAATAGAAAGGACTAAATTGTAATAGGTGCAAAAACATAGATGTTTAATTGGAAGGACTAAATGAGTAAATTAACCATAGAGATTTTAGTGAGTGGATTTTCATGACTAATATTGACTTATAAATAGGATTAATTAGAGTTAAAGATGATTAAGTCAGTTATGCATGAAAGTTGTAAAATTTACAATTATGCCATTTAATATAAATATAAAATTTAAGAAGAAAAAAGGGTATTTTCACCCAAACTTCATCTTCTTCATGGCAAAACAAGAGAGGAATTAGGGTTTCCATTTTTGAATTTGTGTGCTTGATTTGGGTAAGCAAACCTTGATCATTTTTTGTATTTTTTATGTTTCCGAGTTCATATTAGCTTACCCTAGCTAATCTAGGGACTAATTTGTGAATCTGTCAAATGTCACAAAACTTGCCATTATTGGAAATGCTTCATCTTGAAAGCTTTATTGTCTTTACAGTCGATTGAGGCCTAAAGGTTAGCTAACATACTTTTTGAGTGTGCAGAACACCATTAGAAATTGAGCAATTGTGAAACTGATCACTATGTCATGACATAGGATGCTTTGTGTCACAATAAAAGGACCAGACTTGAAGATTAAGGGGACTGACTTCTTCATCGAGAAATACATAGGCTATGTCACGACAATGCCTACATGATGACACCAAATAAGGGGACTGACTTCTTCATCGCGACACAGGTCCTGGTGTGTCGCGATTTCGACCCCTGGACATGATTTCTACATCGAGTGAAGGGTGTTTTGATCTATAATGCCACTTAAACACGAAGAATGACAACTGGTCTAGGGTTGACGAAAATACTTGTCCAAGGCTATATAAATAGGTCCTCTAGCACTAGGGTTTCAAATACCTTTTCTTAGTTTTTAGTTTTTACTTTGTATTTCTATTTTAGAAATGAGATTGTAATTTTCGCATAAATGATCATGGAATTCTTTTCTGACAGATTTCCAATACAATTAAAGTTTCTTTTTCATTCATTTTTTTCAATTATATGTTTCCATATATTATTGTTTTGATGATGATCAAGAAAACCACGAGGAACTAAATTCCATTTTGGGGGTGGAAGTATGAATATTTAATTGTTGTATAAATAGGGATTTTCAATTGAATCAACTGTTTGGGAAAAGAAGAACGTGAAACAAACACTAGGCCTAACAACCCTAGAACATCATTTAGGTAGGAATGAACCTAAAATTGGTATTTCCTATCCATGAAGAGCTTTTCCCCAAACTGGTCTAGATTGTGACACCTAGCAATAAGTAGTCTCTATTAACTTTTTTATTGAAGTAAAATCTCAAAAAAACCAATAGTTGAAGAATTCATACTGAAGCGACCCAATCTCCTCAAAGTCGTTTATCGTATCTACATATCTCTTTCCTTTCCTTTCCTTTCCTTTCCTTTCCTTTCCTTTATTTTTATGTTTTACAATCACAACCTCTCTATTTCATTGTTGTACTATAAACCTTAAAAAGAGTACTAATTACTTATTTTCTCTGTAGGGATTTAAATCACTATTACTTCAAGCCTCCTTTGGGTACGATCCTCAGAATACTACCAAGTGTTCCACTATAACACATTATATTACAACTTGACCCATATTCTCGTGAAAGCCCTAAAATACACGCTGAACGGGAGTACGTTTAGAGGCGGTTAGGAGACATTGGTGTTATGGCAACCTGCTTTGGCTTGGCAACTTTCATTAGCGTTAAGGTCTTCTTTAGAGGTGTCAGGTTTTTCTTTCAAACTCGGGCTTACATTTAGTGTCTCATCCTTAAATTCAATTTTCTCATCATTGGTGGGCTCATACTCCTCTCCAAAAGATGGCTTACAGGATATAATACTTATTTTAATAGTATATTATTAATTTAATATTAAAGTGTTTATCTTAATATTAAATTTAACTTAATGTTTATCTTGTAGATAAATATTTTTTTATTTTAATAAGATTTAATATTAAATTTAATCTAATATTTATCTTGATAAATATTATGTTAATTTAATATTAAAGTTATTAAGTTTAATCATAGTTGAACTCTCTAAACCCTCCTTATATAAACAGAACCTTGGATCATTATTTTTAAGAGAGAAAACACACACTTGAATTCAAAAGAAAGTTGTAGAGAGAAAATTCTCCAAAGCGATTATTTCAGAAAATCTCTAGAGATATTTTTTGGTTTACAACTTGACCCAAAAGTTTAGAGGAATTTCAAAACTACCCCACTGATAATTTTGTGAAAATTTTTTGATTTAAAGCTAGCCCACACTCGGTAGACGTGAGCTTGAGGATAAGTGCTCATCCTAGATGAATAGAAAAAGGTACAATTTTGGTTAAGTGTTTATTACTTTAGATATCACAACTAAAGATCTTGTTTTGGAAAATATTTTAAAACTCTACTTTTTCCCTAAATTTATTTTTCGCTACATTTTTAAATCGTTTTTCCAACATTAGGAACTGTCGATAGTTCTAGTTCATTAGTATGTCTAACCTTTCTAGGAGGCATGATTAAACTAAGAATTAAAGCAAAATACCAAGCAAAATCCAATGAAACAGTAAAAATTTTGAGTTTGGAACCCTTAACCTTGAAGAAGTCATTGAATTCCTTATTGCATGCAATGGTTTGTTGTTCCTTTGAGTGTTCCTGTTCTTTGCCTCCTCAATGATGATTGAAAGCAAAAGAAATTTAAAAGAGGTTAAAGAGGTTCTTTCCCTCTTTTGAGTGGTTTTAAGGTTTTGGGGATTTTATGACAGTTGAGAGGTTTAAGAGGTTAAATTGTGTTTAAGTACAGAAGGATGTGGTTTAAGGTTAAAAATAAGGTGCTTTTAAGGTTGAAAATTGGGTGAATTGGGTGTTTTAATCGTCGGGTTGCGTAAACGGGTCGGGTCAACCCTACAAAAAATTGCAACGATGTTGGGACACAGGGGTTCTGTATCGCAACATCCCTATCATATTGGTGTTGTCGCAACACAAGGGTTTCATGTCATGACAAACCCGTCAGTTTGAATTTTTAGGGAGACTATTGCCTTCGTCGTGACATAGAGGTGTCGAGTCGTGACGTTAAAGTGTTTTTTCAACACCTGCATTTTGGACACAGTGTTGCAACATAGGGTTGTCGTGTTGCAACACTGACTCTATTTCATCCCAAATATTGCACTTTTATGGTGTCTCGGTTAGCAATAATCATAAAGCATGTATAAATCAAAATCTAAATAACAAAGTTAGCTAAATGTAAAATAATATACAAGAAAACTGCATTTTTGAAATTACATTTTTCTACCAAATTCATCCGACAATATCATCAATTTTTCGTTTTACATGTCACATCCTCCATTTTTATTATTTATTGGCGTAAGAATAAGAACAAGAAATTAAGTGGTTTAGTGGTTTAATGCTTATTAGCTATCCTAGTGGTCCTAAGTTCAAGTCCCCTTGTTCACACCTTTTCATCTATTTTTTTTTACATTTTTTCCATGTGATTTTTTATCTTGCCATCCACCCTATAGCTTCCATGGTTAAGAGGATTCCTTTCCTCCATTAGGGGTCAAACTTACCATAAGTTGAAGGAGCATGATCCTCTTTTCACCTCATGTCTCTTTCTCTTTCCATTTCATCTCACCCTTGCCATAGTAGAGGTTCATTTATCCTAAACCTAGTTAACCAATCTTTCCTCTCACTCACCCACCTATCATTTTTGTCCATCCTCCCTCTCCTCCATTTTCTCTCCATTCTCACCTATTTTCTCTCTTTTTGCAACACCACCACTATTTTTTCTTTCCACTTTTGCTTCCTTCCTCCACTGTGATCAAACCCTTCACCACCTACCATTGTGCCTCGTAACCACCATTCCTCCTCCTTTTCCTATCTCTTTTCCTTGTCGTCGTCGTAACGACCACTACAAACCACCGCAAATTTCTTTTCTCCTCCATTCATCTTCCTTTCATCGTAATATTTCACCTTTGTTTTGTCAAACCTTCACCATTTCTTTTACTACACCCTTAGCTAGATTACCGCTTCTCTCATCATCGGACTACCGTCGCCGTCATTGATGGATGAGTTTTCTTCTTTTTCTCCTCATTTCTTTACTATTCTTTTGTTTTGATTAATCTTATACCCTCTTATTTTAATAATTCTTTTAGATCACCCAACTCTCTGATCTCGTTTCTATACCGATCCATCGTCCATCTCGAATTGATCAAGTGTGTAAGTGTGGATTATTTGATCAAAAACTTCTCCTCTTGGTGATTTCCTCTCTTCGCTGAATGTTATAGTGGCAATAAAAATTATTTTTATTTATTTATTTACGTGTTAATACTATCCTTTACGCTTTTTGAAGGTCCAATCAATAATAATAGCATAGATCCTTAACTTTGGATCAGAGATTGTAAATTTGAGTGTGCAAATTGTGGGGTAAATGTTATAGTGAGATTTTTCATGACCAGTCTATTAATAACAAATACTTTCAATGGATTCTAACCAATAAGGATTATTTGTGTGTTTAGATACATCTTCCAGGTTTAAATCCAAGTGAAATCAATACTAGGGGATTATGGCATATTAGATCTATAAAAAAAAAAGGTGTGGGTTCAATTCAATTAGTTGTGTGTGATGTGTTTGTTTTTGTTATATTAATAATTTAATTATAATTAACTATGAGTACACTAAGTATTCAAAGAGGAGTTGAAAAACTCATCAAAGGGAAACTAAGTAAGTGACTCTAACTGAGTATATTTTATGAAACACATGATATATGATGTGATTATAACTATGATAATGATGTATGTGTAGATCTCATCCTCATGATATGTGATGCATGGCTTATGTGATACGTTAGATGAATTAAACATGTGATATCTATATACGAGTAACTTAATATTGAGATTTATGATCTAATGTGAAAAACATTTTAAAACATGTTAAAGTGATTTTAAAGTGTTATGTGATTATGTAAGCATGTTCACATGCCTAAGTGTAAAAGTGATTCATATGTGTTAAAAGGTGAAATTTCCATATCACATGCATTGGGTGGGTTTTGTGAAAGGTGGAAGTATGTGGTAGTTTTTTTGCAAATCAGTGGTGGCTTGTCAAAAAAGTGTTATCAGTGGCAATTTATCTACAAATTAGTGGTGGCTTGTCCACAAAGTGTTTTAGTGGCAATATATCTACATATGTGGTGTCTTGTCCACTTTATCAGTGGTAGTTTATCTACAAATCATTGGTGGCTTGTCCACAAATGGTGTTTCGATTCGACAAGTTTTGGGGAACTCGATATTGGTGTGTAGAGGAGATGGATAGGAAATTTTATAAAATGTGCATCGTTTTAAAAATATGCAATGACATGTTCATGCATAAGATTTATTGTTAGATCTTGTGATGGTTATGATGATTGATATTTTGATTTTTATGTGATTTTAATTGTGTTGATCTCACATTGAGCCTTTTAAAGCTCACCCACGTTACTTATGTGTTTCAGATAATCCACATTGTTAGGACTCAAATGCGGTCATTAGTGATGCTCTTGGAAATGGTTTTTTTATATGAATATGGATTTTTATTTATTTTTCAAACTTTTATGGACTTAATTGCTATTTGGGACTTTTTACGTTAAATTTTAGAACTGTGGCATGAGATTTTAAAATTTAAACATTAGACATTTTTTGTGGATCATTACTTACAAATTAAATAAATTGGTCTTTTTCCTAATAAAATTATTTTCACAAACTTAATTTATCAAATTTGAATTTAAAAATCACTAAGTTTTTTTTCCAATTAATAACAAATAATTTCTATCAAAGTTTTTGAAAATAAACTTATCATTTTTTAGAGAAATATTAATAACTCAAGCTTTCAAAGATGAACGAATTCACTTCAAAAAAGGTTTTCGCCAATTCTATGGCCCATGTAATTGCTTAGATTAGGTCGTAATGTCTAGGCCTAATTTGAGGGGTTACAGGACAATTCTTTCATTCTATATGCATTTGTCCATCGTCCATCATGCCATTCAACCTTGGTCCGCTTATCCCTTTCCTTGAACTTGTTTATTCTTCTACATGCATGAAAGGAAGTATTTCCCTAGACTTGGGATTTTTAGAAACAAATATTTCTTTACAGCGTTCTCCTAACTTCCTTCTACCTTTCTTGCTAGGTTGCAGGCTAAGTTTAAAGATTTCAGTCTCGCCATTGATTTTCATGGTCAATTCATTTTTTCTAAATCAATGGTAGACCTCGAAGTTGCTAGAAAAGGTCTTCCTAATAAGATTGGTATCTCACTATCTTTTTCAAAGTCTAAAACTACAAAATTTGTGGGGATAATGAAGTTGAGCAATTTGACGACCACATCTTTTGATACCCCTTTCGAGTGTATTGAAGACTTGTTAACCAACTATAGTGTTATATGAGTAGTTTTGAGATCTCCCAACCTGAGTTTTTCAAAAATAGATATAGGCATTAAATTAGTACTAGTTCCTAATTCACATAGAGCTCTATCAAAATGAATGCTCCCTATCTTTATAGGAATAATAAAACTTCTCGAGTCTTTTAATTTTTGGGGAATCTATCTTGAAATAATAGCACTAGAGGTGCTTAAATCAACTTGTTATCCTACCTTAATTTTCCTACGCCTAGACATAATATCCTTCAAAATTTTGTTGTACTTAGGAACTTTTTCAATTAATTCGATTAGAGGCAGGTTTACGTTTATTATTTTGAAGAAGTTTAGGAAACTTACAAACTCATCTTCATCTTGCTTTTGTCTTTCTTCTAGTCTTGAAGGGAATGGGATTTGTGTAACATCAGCATCTTTAATTATTTCTTTCTCTGAGTCCATTACTGGTGCAATTACCTAATCTGATTTTGGCTCATCTTCAGCCTCTAGGTATTTCTCCAGAGGATCATTGATAGTACTATGAACATCACAGCAATAATGTGCAAGCGAACACTGTCGATGCAAGTATAGTAGACAGACGTGAATCTATTAGATATCGATCCCACAAGGATGGTGTTTTTGTTGCTAAAATTTGTTGATGCTAAAGAGGTCAGAATAAGAAGAACTATCAAGAATAATGTCAGCACAATTAAATCAAAGACTACAAATAAAAGAATTAAAACTATTAGAGCAAATATTGTAATACTGTGTTATAATATGTTAGAGCAATTGAATAAGAAAATCTAATAAAGGAGTGAAGGAATTTTTTCATTGCAATTTAAGAAAATTAATGAAGTAAAATAATGATAAAGAAATAGGGGATCCCTAACTTGATAAGTTGACAAACACTAAATGTGACTACAAGGTTGGTAGATAAATTGTCGTCGCACTTAAGTTCTATGAGATCTCACTACTTTCGACTTCCCTTATTATCAAAGACCTAAACACTCGCATTAACCACACCTTCTAGTACTGACAATGCTTTGCATTCGTGAACAAGTGGCTAGAATTCCTTCGTGCCTTAAGCAACTTTTGTTGTCTTGCTTGTTAATTTAACTTGTCACTGCACCTTCCAATGACCGTGACTGCAATCATACTTCCGTGGTTAAAATAATTAAATCCAAAGATAAACAGTTGACGATTTGAGCAAAAAACAAAATAGATCTAACATTAAGAGGTACTTCCATACACAATTAAAGATCATAATTTATCAACATTTAAGAGGAAATAAAGAACAAGTTGAAGCATTTTATTCCTAGCCTACTAGAACTATTCCGTAAATGGTCCTCTTGTGTCGTACTTAGAACACTCCTCGTCAGGAGTATATGCAGCCTTCTTATCTACGTTAAGTTCCTTCGACTGGTCTCAAGCCTCCATAACTGAAAAGCTCAAAAGTTAGGTTGAAGAAGATAATATTGCAAAGTGGGAGACTAAAGGAAGAAGAGACACCTTTCTCTTTTCTTGTGAGTGTTTATATTTAGCCCAAATTGTATAGGTGTCTATTCTGCAAAATTGAGCTATAAAAGTTGGTTATACCAGATTGGACAGCTCACACATTTCTGTTCTTATCAAATAGCTATCAGATGCGACGATAATTTTGAGCGTAATTCTGGACACATATATTCTTGGGTGCAATTTAAGAATACTTATGTAGTGATAGTTCTGGATGCAAGTTGAAGAATATTTATGTAGCGACAGTTTTTGGTGCAATCTGGAAGTGCTCATGCGGCGACAGTTTTGGGCTCAAATTTGGATGTTATTTTGCAGCGACTACTCTGTACACCTTCATGCATTTATCCTTCTAGACAGGTTCTTGCAGTGACATCTCAAGATGCAATACTGAACACTAAATGTGGCGACAATAGAAGAAAAAGTGAAATAAAATGAAAGAAAATTAAACGAAACATCACTGATTTAGAAAATGCAATTACTAAATATAAAATTCTAAAAAAGCATGCTAAACATGATATAATTGGAACAATTTATATAATAAATGAGGAGAAAACATATGTTCTTTTTAGTACCATCACTCATCAGTATTCTCCACATTTACTTTCAGAGTAGGGTTTCTGGGCCACTCAATACTTTGCCTAATCGAAGCGCTATTGCTTTCAAATGCTCGTTACCATCCCTCCGAGGATTATCTTCTATATTGCTTGGAATACCTATGCCAATTTTTCTTTGCATGTCACCCATTATGCTCATCAATTGGCTCATTTGCTCTTCAAGTTTGGTCAATGTTCTAGTTGAGTTGGTACACTCAAATTGTTGTTTTACATCCATTCTCATGGACTGCATCTTCCCTTTAATACGATCCAAGCGTTAACAACATACAATATGGTCATTTGGGTTGGCCCTTTCTTGAGGTTTCTATAGATAAGAAGGTTGATAGTTAGTATTTTTGGCTTGGATTGCATTATTACCTCCTCTTTGTGATCCTCCCCATCTCAGGTTTGGGTGATCTCGATAGTCGGGGTTATAAGTATTTGAATAAGGGTTTTCACCCCTATTCTCGATATATTTGTAATCGCAACCACTCAAGTAAACCGTGGTGTGAGCATTTTAGGATCAACATTTTGAAACATTCCCAAGCCTCATGAAAGCTTTCTCCTTCCAATTTTTGGAAGGTGGCTATTTCTCTTCTCAACTAGACTATATTGCTCATAAGGAAAAACTTCTACAAGAATTTTCCTACCAATTCATCCCATGTAGTGATGGATCTTGGTGCCTATGACTCTAGCCAAGAAAAGCATTATCAATTAGTGAAAAGGGGAACAACCGAAGATGAATAGCATCATCAGTGACCTCATTGTACTTGAAAGTATCACAGAGTTGAAGAAATCATTTCAAATGTTGATTTGGGTCTTTCGTCATTGTGCCTCAAAATTACAGATTATTTTGAATCATATGGATCATTACTAGTTTGATATAGAAATTATTAACTATTATCACCGGTCTGGTAATGCTTCATTGAACCATGTTCTTATTTGGTAATGCATAATCTCTTAGAGTTCGCTCATTGCGTGCCATTGATAGATTTGCGAGTAATTGTGGTGGTGGTGGATCTTCTATGTTGTGATTTTTAGCTTGTTGAACAATGAATTATCTTGCGATAAGTTTTCAACAGTTGGCGACAGATTTTCCATCTACGACTGTTGTTGCTATTATTGTTAATGGTTTCTGCGGATTAGTTTTTCGAGATATATGACTAGCTCAATAGGTGTTCCCCTACTATGAGTCATACACTAACCCAAAACAATAAAGTTAATTAACAAATAAACAAGAATAATAAAATAAGATAAACTGCATCTATAATCTAAAGATTTCCTAAATATTCCTATTTGAATGCAAAAATTAAAATCAACTTGTAATGTTGCCCCCTCGGTAATGGCGCCAACAACTTGACGGCCTCCGAGTGTACGAACGTCTTGAGTGTGAGTACTAAAACAAAAGAAATAAATAAATGAGGGGTGTTCGCAAGTATATAGGTCAGGTTGTAATATAGAATTGTGTTACAACGAAACACTTGGGAAAGTTATTTCGAGGATCGTACCTAAGGGAGGCTTAGCACTAAGTCAACTTTAATCTAAACATAATAAGATTTAATTAGTAATTTAACCAAGTTATATTACGAAACATAAATAATGATATTTTTTGGTTTTGTGAAATAATAAAAGAAATAAAATACGAAGAGTAAAGAAGAAGGAAAACAAGAATGTAATTTGTTTAGATCTGGTTATAGGATGATCAGCTCGCTTCGGCATGCTTCATCAACTTTTACTTCGAGCTTTTCGTCAATCAACTAGTCATTACCCTAGCAAGATCTTCTAATACGTCCACTGGAATAATGAGTCAGTAGGGACTACTTATCTTTTGACCTCACAGTCCAAACCGACTAGGGGTTAAGGTGTTTAAGAATGGGTCAAACAAATTTTGGGTTAATTTTCACCTTGATGACTTCTTACGTTATGACCGAATCTCGAAAGTTACATTAAAAACATTGGAAAAGTTACCTTCTTGTTAACAAAATAACTAGGTTCCAATACTTTTTATGAAAAATTTTAAAATATAAATACTAAGCGAGTTTATTTTTGCAAAATACTTATTAAAACACAATTATTTGAAAAAGCGACATTTTTATCGTAATGTCGTTTTGAGTTATTTAAAACAAAGAATTTTGCATTTTAATTATTTAATAAAATGGTTTTAAATATAAAAAACTTTCGCAAAGGACTTTTTAGACAAACTTAGAAAAATCGCAAGTTAATAACTTGTTTAAAAATCAAGTAAAATCGTAACCAAATTAAATAAACTCAATAATTGAAAATGCTTGAAATCTCATATGTTTGCATGAAAGCATGGAAGTTCTAATGTTATAAAAAATTAACCAACAACCAGCATTAAAAGAAATGTCCAAATTCCAAAAATAACAATCAAATAGTTTTAAAAAATTCATTATCAAAACCCATTCGAGAAGCCCCACCGAATGTTGAATCCAAGCCTTAAGTTCGAGTATTACCTGAAAGGTTATTACACTAAAGGGGTGATCTTTTAAAACCCAGTGTGAGTCTTTTAACCAGTGACCGCATTACTCCTTGTGTTCAATTTAACCGAAATTATAAAAAAACATGGGATGTTACAATTCTACCCTCCTTAAAATAAATTTGGTCCTCGAATTTTACTTGGTTTAAAGAGCTGGGGGTATTGATGTCACATCGCATCCTCACCATCCTAAATGGCTTCACTAGAACCATGATTTCACCATAATACTTTTACTAGTGAAATCTATTTCCTCCTCAACACTTTGATCACACGATTTAAAATCTGAATCAGTTCCTTGTCAAAGGACAAGTTTTGATGCAACTCAATCTCCTCAACCGAAACCACATGAGATAGGTATGATCAATAACGCGTCAACATATATACATGAAACACATCATGAATGCAATCTAATTACGTGGTAACTCCAACTGATATGTCACTAGTCCAACCTTCTTAAGAATGCGATAAAGTCCAATGAATCTCAGACTCAACTTTCTTTTACGACCAAATCTCAATATTTTCTTCTACGACGACACTTTAAGGAATACTTGATCACTGACACTGATCGCATCTAAAACGTCACAACAAAGTGCAAGCGAACACACGTCGATGCAAGTATAGTTGATAGACAATTCTATCGGATATCGATCCCATTGGGAATGGGTTCTTGATGTTCAGATGTCGAAGCAGCTAATACTAGAATTTAGATGAAATGTGAGTAAAGATGTCAAAGCAATTAAGTTAGATCTGCACACTGAAATTGTTAATACTATCAATGCAATCAAAGTTAAATGCCAAAGGTTAAATGTTAGAGCAACGGAAAGTAAATCAAAATGTGTTGAGTGATAAGTGTTGAATATTTAAATGCACAATTCAAGAATTACGCATAAAAACAATTCAAATTCGACATGGTCCTAATTAAAACTACTTGGTTCAGCCGTCTGCTTCCCACTCCTAAGCGTAATAGCCTTGCAATGCTCCTTCCCCCTCTGCGTTAGATTCTCAGTATCACTAGGCAGAGTACTCGGCAACCTCGTGCTGAGATTAGAAGCCAACTATCCTAGCTGGGCTTCCAATGCTCGGATGGAAGAAGAGTTTCCTTATACTATTACTTCAATTCGCATGATATGCTCGTGCATCAATGCCTCAAGAGCAGCCATAGGATCTAACTTAGGTTGAGAAAACTACTACTATTGATGCTGATAATGCTATCTTTGCATATGTGGCAGTTCAAACTATTGTGGTTCTAATCAAGATGTGGCTGCATCTGACTATGTGCCTGCATTTGTTCAGAATGAGAATTTACATGAGAATTCTGATTATAATTCTGTTGTTGGTTACTATTATAACTCCCTTGTCTATAACCCCCTTGATTTGAGGAATTTCCATATCGAAATGTGGAAGCGTTTTGATTCCCCCAAGGTTGTTGAGCTCGGTTGTTGTATGAGTTACCATATGAACCTACTCTGATGTTGTTGACATAGAATGCATTTTTCGCTTGTTGTAGATAGTCCTCATAACTATGGTTGTCGCCGTAAATTTCGTAGGAAAATATCAGCGCATCCAATTGTTAGGCCACTTGAATAGGAGCAACGTCACTTGTCCCTTTCATATTCTTTATGATGTTGGCCAACGAGGATACCTGAGCACTCAAAGCAGTAATGGCATCTAATTCAAGAACTCTAGGGTTATTTTTTACTTGTGCAGAACGAGAGATTGGATATTGGTAGTCATTCTGAGTAATCCTCTAAATTTCTTATAGCTTCATTGTATGTACAATCCAACAAGAGACCATTAGAAGATGTGTCGACAAGATTCCTTGGCTAGGTATTCAAACCATTATAGAATATTTCAATAAGGGTCTCTTGCTGAATACCATGCATTGGGTAGCGTTGAAGCAATGTATTGTAATGCTCCTAGGTTGTATGTAAGTTCTCATCATCCAGCTAATGATATGCAATAATATCATTCCGTAACCTTGCGTTCATTGTTGGCGGATTGAAACGCAAAACAAACTGCATTGCTAGCACATTCCAAGATGTAATGGATCCAGCTGGCAATCCCAAGAACCATGTTCTCGCTTTACCCTGCAACGAATAAGGAAATAATTGCATTTTCAAGGCATCATCAAGGACAGCAATGTTGACTAAAGGATGTACAAATAAGTAGAAATGATTTTAAATGTTCTCTTGCGTCTTCATAAGGCAAACCCGATTTTAGCTCAAAATTACCAGCCTAAATAGCTGGTCTCACAACCCCTGGTTGTAAATCATCAAGGATAGGCACAACAAAATCTCTTATTGTCCTATTTTGCACTTGTTCAGCTTGTGGTGGTGGTTGTGGTATATCATTAACAATTTGTGGCAGCATTGGAGGAACTCCATATTGTGGCAGCAATGGTGGTAAATTATTGTTATTGTTGTTACCAGCCATTTTCCTTTATTCTTGTCTTTCCCTCCTAAGTGTTCTCTCAAGTTCAGGATCAAAGCTTACAATATCCTTAGAATTTCTTCTTGTGGACATGCAACTTTTAAATAAATAAAAGAAAATCAACAAAAGAAAATTAGACGGATTAGTAAAAACAAAAAATTAAAAAATAAATAATTGCTACTATAATAGTAAACATCAAACAAACGCCAATCCCCGGTAATGGCTTGATAGACAATTCTATCGGATATTGATCCCACAGGGATGAGTTCTTGATGTTCAGATGTTGAAGCAACTAATACTGGAATTTATATGAAATGTGAGTAAAGATGTCAGGTAATTAACTCAGATTTGCACACTGAAATTGTTAATATTGTCAATGCAATCATAGTTAAATGCCAAAGGTTAAATGTCAGAGCAACGGAAAGTAAATCAAAATGTGTTGAGTGATAAGTGTTGAATATTAAATGCAGAAAATATAAATGTTATCAAGTGCGAAGATTTGGAGTGGATCACTGATTTTTCTAAGTCACAACGTAGGATGCGTCGACAAGGTTTTGAATAGATAAATTGTCGTAGCAATGAAGCTCCAATGAATTCTTACCAATAACAATTCCCTGTTCAGTCACGACTCAAGTACCCACAATTACTCCACCTCTCGGTGTGAACAACGTTGTGTACCCAAGAACAAGTGATCAGAATCTCTTCTAATCCCAAGCAGCTCTCGCCTAACTTACTTATTAATCTAACTTGTCACCACATCTCTCGATGTCGGTAGACTGCAAATCCATTCTCATGTTTGATGCAGTTAGATTTAGGAAGAAACAGATAAAAAGCATTAAATATGAATCAAAGTGATCAAATACTGAAAGATACTCTCGTATTCATTCAAATATTAATAATAGTTCATCATCCATAAGAAAGAAGTTAATGAATACATCGAAATATACTATCTCTAGGCTACTCGGATTACCCCGTAACTGCTTCTCTTACTCAGCATCAAGCTCTCCTCGTCAGGAGTTGTTGCTCGTTGGCTCAGTCAACTCACCGGTCTCCAACAATAAATTTTAAAATAACAAAGTAATTTGCAAATTTAATTCTTCAACTCTTGATGATTTTTCCTCCTCTTCTTTCTGCTATTTATAGCCTTCAAAAGTTACAGGTTTCATCCTCCACTATTCTCAGATCTAGATCTAAATTTTTACAGCTGTCAAAGTTAGTTACAGTACAGCTATAAGTTAGTTACAGTACAGCTATGCACTCATTCATATTTGATGTTTTCTTTAGAGATCTGCAGGTTGTTGCTGTATTACTGGGCTCAATCTGAGATCGTTAATTGCGCTGACAACTTGTAATTTTCCTACGCTGGTGCTTCCATGTGTGAATTCAGCTTGAGTTTACTCATTCGAGGTTTAGGTTCTGTACGGTGATATCTCTGGTCACAATTCCAAGATGATCTTGTGGCTGCATTCTTCTTCTAGTATTAATCTTCTAGGCTGAGTTCCTGCGCTGACAATTCTAAGGTGCAATACATCAACTACTTGTGGCAATATTTGTACAAAAAGATAAAATTCAAGAATTTAAACTAAACTACAATGAGTTAGAAATTATAAAAACTAAATATGAAATGCTTATAATGCACGCTAAATAAGGTACAAAAGAGACAATTACAACACCAATTTAGGGAGAAAATATATGTCATTTATAATGCTATCAGACACTAAATTCTATATCCCTCCTTTTCAAATCAGAATAAGATTTTTGATGATCTGATGCCGCTCTTAATCGATCCTGAATCAGCTTCATATTACTCTCGGTCTCCTAAACTAAATCTAAGCCCAAGACTTTCTTTTCCCCCAACTCAGTCCAACATAACGGAGATAGACATTTACGACCATAAAGACCTTCAAAGGGAGCCATCTGAATGCTTGACTAAAAGCTATTACTGTACACAAATTTAACAAGTGGTAAATGTTCCTTCCAATTGCCTCGAAAATCAATTATACAACCCCTCAGCATATCTCCAAGGACTTGTATAACCTTCTTAGACTTTCCATCGGATTGTAGATGAAAAGTTGTACTGAAGTTCAAATTCGTGCCAAGAGCCTCATGCAACTTCTTCCAAAATCGAGACATGAAACGAGGACCTGATCAAAGATGATCGATATTGGTACCCCATGAAGCCTCACAATTTCATAAATATACAGTTTAGCTAACTTAAATAATGAATAATATGTGCGAACAGAGAGAAAATGAGTTGATTTGGTTAGTCTATCCATAATTACATAGAATGAACCTTTCTTAGAAGGCGTCGAAGGTGGCCCACTAAAAAAGTCCATAGTCACTCATTCCCACTTCCACTTAGGAATCTGAATAGGTTGTAGCAAACTAGAAGAAACTTGGTGCTTAGCTTTAACTTGCTAGCACGCCAAACATTTAACCATGAACTCAATCACATCTCGCTTTAGTCACAGCTACCACTACTATTCCCAAAGATCTCGATACATTTATTCCCTCCAAGATGCATAGTGTAAGGGCTACTATGCTCTTCCAACAGAATGGACTATCTCAATTCACTATCCAAAGGTACATAATATCTTCCACGGTAACACAAAATTCCCTCTAAATTAAACCCTAAGTCTATAGTCTTAACTTCTTCAATTTGCATGACACATGGCACGAGAGACGAATCTAAAGGCTATTTCGAGTTGATCTCATCCACCAAAGTAGGTCTCACTTGTAAATCTGCAAGCAAACCTCCATCCTCATGCAAACTCAATCTGGCAAACGTCGCCTTCAATTCAATCTTTGACCTCCTACTTAATGCATCAACCATAACATATGCCTTACCTGGATGGTACTCAATAGTGCAGTCATAGTCCTTAAGCAACTCTATCCATCTCTTTTGCCTCAAGTTTAACTCCTTTTGGGTGATAAGATACTTAAGGCTCTTGTGATCCATGCAAATAATACACTTCTCACCATAAAGATAGTGTCTCCAAATCTTAAGAGTGAATACTACCACAGCTAACTCGAGATCATGAGTAGGGTAGTTACACTCTTGCCGTTTAAGTTGTCTCAAGGCATAGGCCACGAATTTTCCTTTTTGCATCAACATGCAACCAAGACTTGTGTGAGATGCATAACTATAATCCACTTACTCCATCTCAGACTCGGGCTGAATAAAAATAGGTGCTTGAGTCAACATTGATTTAAGTTTCTCGAAACTAACTTGCTGCTCCTTGATCCACTTGAAAGGGGCACTCTTTTTCAACAATTTGGTCATGGGAGCTGCAATCAGAGAGAAACCTTTCACAAACCTGTTGTAATAAACCGCAATGCCAAGAAAGCTTCGAATCTCACTAACATTCTTAAGCTCCTTCCATTATAGAATAGCCTCGATCTTCTTTGGATCAACACGGATACCCTCAATTGAAACTACGTGACCAAAAACATCACCTCACGGAGCCAAAACTTGTACTTACTTAACTTAGCATATAGCTTTTTCTCATGGAGAGTTTGTAGAACTACTCTCAAATCCTCCTCATGCTCAGCTTCAGTCTTAGAATAAATCAGGATGTCGTCGATGAAGAACACCACAAACTGATCTAGATAGGGTTGGAAAACTTGGTTGATAAGGTCCATAATTGTAGTTGATGCATTAGTAAGACCAAAAGGCATCACTAAGAACTCATAATGGCCGTATCGAGTTCTGAAAGTAGTATCAGGTATAGAAACTTCTCTCATCTTAAGCTGATAATCACCAAGACCTGTGTCACGATGTAGCAGTCAGTACACTTCTTCTTTGGACATCTTCAGGGGTATGTCGCGAAACTCTCGAACTGTGTCATGACATCGAAGGTAGTTTCAAGATTTATTCATTCTGGTCCCCTTGTTGCGACATCAAAGTCTTTGTTTCGTCACCTAGCAATCAGTATCGATAGAGAATGCCTTCTATTGCACATTCACAAAGTGTGTTAGCTCACCCTTAGGCCTCATTCGGCCCCTAAGGTCAATAAAAGACTCAATTTTACACTTTTTACACATTTTATTGAATTTCCTAAAACGTACTAAAATGGAATTAAATCCTAACAATAATGCTCAATTTCAAGCTCCTAAAGCCTGAAAACTAGTTTAATCTGTTATGTCAAATTACGATAGATCAACCCCTTTAGACGACTCCACAGAGACAAACACTGACTCGATATACAAAGACCCTTCTTATAATGACTTGCTCATGACAGACATATTCATGTTTTTAGACATATATACACATGCATATCATTCAGATTCATACTTCATACATTACTTTCCGTAATCATCACAATACACTTTCTTAGCTTCTATTTCATGGTATTATACTACTTTACAGAAGTTTCTAAAACATAATTTATACATTCAAAAGTCGATTTAGTGACTCACTTGGTGGTCCTGATAGTAGTTTAGACTCTTGATCCAACAGTTGAAAAAGACTGCAACAACCATTAATTTATAAGATAGAGGAATATCATCAAAGCCCATATAATAATCCCCTAGCCTTATTTCAACTTAAAAAACCCTATCCCTTCCAAGTAATCATGTAAAACCATGTTCTCTTAATAAAAAAGGGTCATAGATCTTACCTCAATGTGGAGAAATCGCTAGTAAAACCCAAGATTCTAGCCCTAACATGGAGAAATCCCCTTCCTATTCCTCTAGCCTCTAGATAGTAGCATTTAGAAATGAGGGAAAGAGATTTCTTATTCTATTCAACATATTATTTATATAACTTTTGGCCTTATTGAAACTAAAAAAGTGTCACCTTTTTACTTAATTATCTTGTCAAGGTTTACAACTTCCAAGAAAACTACTCAATTATCTCTTTAGCCTTTAACTTTTCACATTTGGTTGGTTCCTAACCAATTTACCTTATAACTTAACTGGCATCGGGCCATAGTTATGGAGTGCACTTGCTACTAACATATACTCATACCTAAAAATTCATTTTGCTTAACCATAAGTCTTATTTTGTCTAATATAGAAATCTAACATGGAACCTTTATTGTTTCATGTTCCTATTGGAGTCTACCAACTCTAAACGCCAAAAAGGGCCTCTGGGTGAATACTACTTCGTCAACATACTTCTTTAAGACTATGCACCGGATCTCTTGTATTTGGCAGAACCAAAGTGCTCTAAGCATATTCATAAAACTTTTATATTTGGCCCAAATCTTACTCTATACGCTCCCAAGAGTTACTCCATGTGCCTTGCTGCCATGAATGATATTCGTTCACCATGCTTCATGAAGCGGGATGTTACAGAGCATGAGTAGCTAAACCTCAAAAGAGGTTAGTTGATAGAGATGTGGGTAAACGAAAATCATTGGACAAAGGACTAAATCATATTACATGGGACTAAATCGAATAGACCTAAGAACTTAGGAAGTGATGCCCTTAAGGGAAAATCTAGGCAAGTGAGAACGGAAGGTAATCTTGTCGTGCACCCGTTTATTAGTCTCATATTAACCAGTGAGATCAAAAGATAAATCTAACCTAATTCATCTAAGTTGGTAAATTGAGATTGGAAGATAAAATGGAGCCACTAAGTAAATTTCGTGATTTAAGTCCCTTTTTCGAGGTTCAGTGAATCACATTGAAATCAACCAACCCTAATTAGTTATTTATTAGATAGTTTGTATCACCCTTAACCTATCTCTCTCGTTAGAATAGGGTTACGAAGTGTCACTATACGATTTGAAAACATTTAACTTCAAACAAAAATAATTATTCAAAACATATTCAAACACATTCAAAACATACCAAAACACTCACATATCATTCAATCTAAATGTTTATCCAATGTATCATCATTGGCACCACAAATTAAACATCCAATCAAACTCATACTCAAAGTTTATATGACATTACCTTTAAGACATACTAAAAGCCTCCATTACCATACATCCATTTACCATATAACAAGCATCACAAAAAACATTTAACTAATGACCAAAAGCACTTCAAGTCTCAAACATAATCCAAAGATACCAAACATATATATATATATATACAACTACAAAGCTAACTCAAACTAACTTATAAGCAACATAATCATAAACAAATTAACTTATAGACTCTTAATACATGCAATTTATAAACCAACAACAAAATAACTGAATAGTCTACCAAGATGAAGAATGGATAGTGTGAATGTACTCCGACTAGATTCCAACTGATCGAGCTTTCCGATGACCTACAAGGCGAAGAAAACAACTACATAAGTAACTAGTGCTTAGTAAGCTCATATAATCTTAAACTTTAACTTACCAAAAAGAATGTAACTTAACCAATTTACAGTATAATTCAATATCTTGATCATAAGTTCATTAACTACCTATACACATCACAAATCCCACACGGTTAGTGAGTTCATTTATAATACATGTAACTTTATTGTGTTTTCAAACATATACCCAAAAAACACATTTGGTACATAACTCAGCTATCACATATTCACTTAACATTTAATATCTTTATTTCAAGTATTTATTTCAATTATCCCTTTTTACATATTTATATTCCAACAAGTACTTCATATAAACACTTCATATAACCATTTCATATATCTATTTTCATATAAACATTTCGTATAGTCGTTTCATAAAATCATTTAACACTTAATCATTATGTATAAATCCATTCATTAAAACATGTACATATATTACTATCCTATACAACACAAACCTCATAAGTTTAGTAAATGTAACAATGAAATTATTTGATACACTAGCATGAAGCCTACTAAGCTCAAGGCCCATTAAGATACACCGGCACGAAGCCTGCTAGGCACGAAGCCTGCTAAAATACACCAACACTAAGCTTGCCAGGAATAAAGCCCGATAATATACACCGGCACTAAGCCTGCTATGCAAATAGCTCGATAAAATACATTGGCACTAAGTTTTCTAGGCACAAAGTCCGATAATTACACTAGCACTAAGCGTGCTAGTCACAAAGCCCGATAAATACACCACCATAACAACTCAATTCTATTATATATTTCCAACAATCAACATTTAATATTACAATTTCGAAACTAAATGAGTAAAACCATTAACAAAGAATTTAATATAACAATATGTATACATAATACGAACTTACCTCGATTAAAACAGTTACAAAAACAAAACCGACGACTAATTTGATACTTTAGCTTTTCCTCGATTTAGATCTAATTGGCCTGTTTCTTGATCTAAATAATAATTTTTATTCAATTAATCCACTCAAACAGCTTGAATAAGCAGTTTTATAAATTAAGTCCTTCCATCATCATTTTACAAAATTACCCCAACATTTTTCCTTTCATATAAATTAGTTCCTAAATTCGAAACTTGAAAATTTACCATTTTTAGCTAATAATCACGCTAGCCAAATTTCTTAGGAATTCTAATCAACCCATATTTATCACCATTTCACATTAGCACTAATGAATTTTACTCTTTTAACAAATTAATCCTTTAACATTAATATTACTAACCCTAAAATTAGTTAGATTAAGCTAATACGAACTCAAAAACATAAAATTCATGAAAAACGGTGAATAAATTACATACCATGCATAAAAACCAAGCTTGGTCAAAAGCTTCATGTCCTCTAGTATAATTTTTCGGTTTAAAACAAAAGAAGGAGGAAGATGATGATAATGGTTTGTCATCTTTTAATTTAATTTACAACTTACCTAATTACAAAATTAACCTTTCAAATTAAAAAATCACCAAATGTCAAGCCACAACCGTTCACTAACTAATGGCATGGGATATTTACCATTTAAGTCCACTCGTTCATCTTTCCTTAGCCATTTGACAACTTTAACTAATAGAAACTTACTTTTTTAACTTTTACGATTTAGTTCTTTTTACTTAATTAATTATCTAAACTTTAAATTTTCCAGACCAAACTTCAATACACCTATTTAGTAACTCCGTAAATGTTTAATAAAAATATTTCCAGGCTTGGTTTATAGAAATGAGGTCCCAGTACCTGATCGGCCTGTAAACGTCACAGAAATTATGTACAAGTGGACATTGTCAATGCAAGTATAGTAGATAGAGATGAATCTATCGGATATCAATCCCACGAGGATGGAGTTCTTGTTGCTTAAATTTGTCGAAGCAATTAGAGTCTAACTAAAAAGAATTGTTAGGAGTAATGTCGACTCAATTTAGTTAAGACTTCACAAATAAAATAGTTAAATTTGTCAATGCAAATATTATAACACCCAAAACCCGAACACCGTCGCTGATTAGGATTTTCGGTGCCTTACTCTTCATTCCACTGTTCATCATTTCCAACAATTTAAGAAACTTCTATCGCTACCTGATGGTCAAATATCGGTAGTAGTCAAGCCAATAAACAGTTTAGAAAGTGTGCAGATTTCTATCGATACCTGTGCAAGTTCTACCGATACAAGTATAATTTCTACATATACAAGTCATGCAACTACCGATACTAAAAACTCCAGAGAGCTATAATTCTCACCCTGCAACTTCTATTGATACATGCATACAAACTACTGATACATCAATACGTATAATTACTGATACTTTCAA
This sequence comes from Kokia cookei, assembly GCA_039519145.1. Taxonomy (NCBI): domain Eukaryota; kingdom Viridiplantae; phylum Streptophyta; class Magnoliopsida; order Malvales; family Malvaceae; genus Kokia; species Kokia cookei. The sequence goes on from CM076909.1 coordinate 27,235,501, forward strand.
TCCAACTACCGATACAACTCAAGTCAATGAACAACCTCTCTCCCACCCTGTACTTCTACTGATACATGCAAAACTTCTATCGGAACAAATATGCAAGATTTCAAGAACTATGTCAAACAAAGGTTTAACAACTCAATTTATGCATTAAGCCATCACTCAACTTACAAAATATCCAAGTCTTTACATAGCATTCTAAACTCATCCCCAAATTTGCACTTCATGAATAATCACACTCAACATAATAAGGTTTATCATTTCCAAATACAAAACAAAAGATAATGTCATCCTAGTACATGCCAAATAACCAAGTGATGTAAATACTACCGAACAAACTCCCAGGGTAGTGTGATGTCTTCAAAATGATCCGATCTTCAAGTCGCAAAATGAAATCTACAAAACAACAACAAGTTCACTGGTAAGCTTCATAGCTTAATAAGTTCGTAAGGTTCATCAATTTACCAAGTCTTAAATGATAAGCAACTCTATAAATCTGTCGTGCCAGGACAACTAAACTTCAAAGATCGTTATTCGTTTTATTCCCTGTTGACTCAAGGTCAAGATGCTCATTTACTCCCTATTGACCTATAGGTCATGCCTATTACCATTATACGATGTTATTCTTAGCCATCGATGTGGTATATTTGTTCCCTACGATGCTGTTCATACTAAGTTGACGAGAAAATGCAACAAGCATAAATCTCAGCCATCGTAGGGCCTATAATCCATTCATGGATTCTATTCACCTTACGATGACTCACGATGCTAAAGAGAATTCGCAACAAATACAGGATCTCATCCATCGGACCATTTTCTATCTTTGGCGCAAGGTCGGGAAATCCTCATCTCATCGTTTCGAATTTTCTCGTTTACAACAATCATTAGAGAAACAGTTATAAGCAGTTGTTAATAAGAATTTAACATTACGAATTTATCGGACTAAATTGCAATACCGGTTTAACTTCACGGACTACTCCACCAATTTTCCTTTTTCGCGATCTAAGACACGATCATAGTCTACATCCACAAATCATCCAATTCTTACATTAAATCACACAATTAAGTCATTCAACACAATTTAGTCCTTTTTAGGAAAATTACCATTTTACCCCTGATATTTTCCTTTTATTCAATCTAGTCCTTTCAACACGAACCATGCAAAATAACCATTCTCTCACATCACCAACCATATCCAAATTCTCTAGGGTGTCTATCCAACCCATTCACACATTTATTTTCACAACAATACTTGTAATTTCATCATTTTCACATTTTGGTCCTTAAGTTAGATTAAGCTAATATGGACTCAAAAACATGGAGATCACTAAAAACGTGTGAAAAATCACGTACCTATGGTTGAATCTTCTTGGCCGAACCTAGGCTTCCTTCTTTAGGGTTTTTCTTTCTTTTCTTCTGTTTCAAAATGAAGAAGACAACCTAAATTCTATTATTTTTACCTATTATCACTTAATTACTAAATTTACCTATTTACCTTTATTATAAATCATCAAATTTAGCATTTTCTCATGCTCATTACCATCCACCTAACTTCATCATTGTTTAATTACTACATAAGTATTTCACCTTTCTTTTAGGTTAGCATCTAACTCTTTATTCAATAGAACTCAACTTCCGTACCTTTTACGATTTAATCTTTTCTATTCAATTAACTATCTAAACAATAAAATTTTAAACCAAAATCTAATACGATGCATATATCATCATAAATATTAAAATAAATAAATTTACGACTCGACTTAACGGAGTTGTGATCCCAAAATCACTGTTTTTGACACCACTGAAAATCGGGTTGTTACAACTCTTCCCCCTTAGGGAAATTTCGTCCTGAAATTTCTTACAAGTAAACAAGTTAGGGTACTGTGATCTCATTGAAGCCTCTATCTCTCAGGTGGCTTCCTCTAACTCATGACGATTCCATAATACTTTCACTAGCTGTACTCTTTTGTTCCTCAGTTCTTTACTTTGTGAGCCAGTATTCTAAATGGTTCTTTTGAATACGAAAAATTTGGCTGTATCTCAACATCACAATGTGTAATCACATGAGAAGGATCTGATCTATACCGTCTCAACATCGAAACATGAAATACATTATGAATCTTCTCTAGTTTCTACAGTAAAATCAAATTATATGCTACAGGACCAACCCGCTTAATGATCTTGTACGGCCCGATATATCGTGGACTTAACTTTCCCTATCTGCCAAATCGTAACACCTTTTTCCAAGGTGAAACTCTTAGAAAAACTTGGTCTCCTACAGCAAATTCTATATCTTTTCTCTTAAGATTTGCGTAAGACTTTTGTCGGTCAGATTCTGCTTTCAAACAATCATGAATTACTTGCACTTTGTCCTTAGCCTCATAAACTAAGTTGGTTCCAATCAACATAGGCTTGCTCAATTCTGACCAATAAAAAGGTGTTCTGCATTTCCGACTGTATAACGCTTTAAACAGTGTCATTTTAATGCTGGACTGTTAGTTATTTCTTCCAGCTTCCCTCAAACTCAAGTATACAGCATCGTAGCATATCTTCAAGAATCTGTATCACTCGCTCTGACTGACCATCTGTTTATGGATGATATACAATACTGAAATTCAGCTTGTTTCCTAAAGCTTCATGTAGATTACCCCAAAATCTCAAGGTAAAGCGTGGATCCCTGTCGGAGATGATAGAGGCTGGTACTTCGTGTAGTCGCACAATCTCGAACACGTATAGCTCGACCAGTTTCTCAAGTGAATAATCTACCCGAATGGGGATGAAATGAGCTAACTTGGTCAATCTATTTACAATTACCCAGATTGAATCTTTCTTTCTCGGTGTTATCAGAAGTCCTATGACAAAATCCTTTGTGACTCGTTCCCATTTCTACTCTGGGATGGAAATCGACTGTAGCAACCCAGATGGCACCTGGTGTTCTGCTTTCACTTGCTGACATACAAGACATCTAGTCACAAACTCTGAAATCTCTCATTGCATACCTGGCCACCAATACAATTTCTTCAAGTCATTATAAATTTTCACACTTCCCGAATGTATGGAATAAGTGCTACTATGAGCTTCCGTCAAAATGTCTCGTCTCAAATCCGCATCGTTCAGGATACATACTCTGCCTCTGTAATACAACCTACCCTCTATATCAACTGTAAATCCTATAGTAGCATCACTCTATATCTATTCCCTTTTAGTTATAAGCTTTGGATCTTTTCTTTGTAATTCTTGAATCCACTGTAGAAATAACAACCTCATCCTAAGCTCCACGGTGATAGAACCATCATGTTCTAATGACAGGTGGGCATTCATTGCTCTCAAAGTAAACATCGATTTCTGACTCAAGGCATCAGCAATAACATTGGCTTTACCTGAATGATAGTCGATTACAAGGTCATAGTCTTTTAACAGCTCTAACCATCTACGCTGTCACAGATTCAAGTCCTTTTGTGTCGTCAAATATCTCAAGCTCTTGTGATCAGTAAATACATGGCATCGTTCCTCGTAAAGGTAGTGACGCCAAATCTTTAATGTAAAGACTATAGCAGCTAACTCCAGATCATGAGTCAAATAATTCTTTTCATATGATTTTAACTGTCGAAAGGCATAAGCTACCACTTTCCCATCTTACATCGAAACACATGCCAATCCGTTTAAAGATGCATTGCTGTAAACAACAAACTCTTTTCTCGACTCTGGCTGCATTAGGATTAGAGCTTTAGTTAACAACTTTTTCAACTGAACAAAACTTCGCTAACACTCTTCAGACCACACGAACTGAATATTTTTCTACAGTAACCTCGTCATCGGCAAGGCTATGATGGAAAAGTCTCTCACAAACCGACGGTAATAACCTGTTAACCTTAAGAAACTCCATACCTCAGAAACATTCTTTAGCACTTTCCAATCAAGGATAACTAAAACCTTACTAGGATCAACTTGGATTCCCTTTGATGATACAACATGACCCAGAAAACCCACTTCTCGCAACTAGAACTCACACTTGCTAAACTTCGCATACAACTGTTTCTCTCACAAAATCTGTAACACTTCTCTCAAATATTAGGTATGTTCTGATTTAGTCTTAGAGTAAATCAATATGCCATCAATAAACACAACCACAAACCTATCCAACTGAGGCTAAAATACTTTGTTTATCAAGTCCATAAATGATCCATGGGCTTTAGTCAACCCAAATGGCATAACCAAAAATTCATAATGACCATACCGAGTTCTGAATGTCGTTTTCATTATATCACAATCTTTCACTTGCATCCGATAGTAACCTGACCGAAGGTCTATTTTGGAGAATATGGTTGCACCTTTTTGCTGACCAAATAATTCATCGATCCGAGCCAACGGCCACTTGTTCTTTATTGTCACCTTATTTAACTGCATGTAATCTACACACATCCGCATCGATCCATCCTTTTTTCATGAATAACACGGGCGTATCCCAAGGTGATAGATTGGGTCGTATGAACCCTCTGTCTAATAATTCTTGCAGGTGAGCTTTTAACTCTTTCAATTTGATCGGTGCCATTTTATACGGTGGAATTGAGATCGGAGCGGTACTAGGTAGTAAATCTATACCAAACTCCACCTTTGTGACTAGTGACAATCTCGGTAACTCTTCTGGAAACACATCTATATACTCTTTAACAATTGGTACCTGATTTAACTTTGTGCCCGTTCCCCGTGTATCAAGTATGTATGCCAAGAATGCTTTACAGCCTCTACGAACCATCTTTTGTGATATAGCCGAAACTAGTTTCACTATTCAATCTATTGGACTCCACTGTAATTACTTCACTTGTCAGACATTTCAAACTAATCTGTCTTTGCTTACAATTTACTATTACATCGTGCTCGCATAACTAATCTATACCTAAGATCATGTTAAATTCGATTAATGGCAATAGCATTAGATCAATAGAAAATTCACAGCCCTGGACTTTTAGTGGATATTTACGACATATCAAATTAACAATGACACTATGACCGAACGGGTTTGTGACTTACACATCAAATTCAGTCAGCTCTACTGGCAATTTCTAATCAGTTGCTAATGCAGTGCATATATATGAATGGGTCGAGCCTGAATCAATCAAAGCACACACAATATCATTAAAAAGGTAAAATATACCGGTCCCAACATCGAGTGGGGTAGCCTTTTCTCTAGCTCTGATGGCATATGTTCATGTAGGTGCATGTACCTCAAACCGGGTTACATTACCCTTGTTTGTCACCTCCAAAGTCATCGAGCAGTTTCACATGAAATGGTTTGTACCCCTACATTGGTAACAAGCCCCTTTTATCTTTAATCATTCGCCCGTATGGTATCTTCTGCAATGATCACATGATGGGTTCGGCACATTTTGGAAACTAGCTACACTAGCTGCAGGAGGATTCTGGAATTTAGACTCCAGTGGTCCCGATCTACTCTTGCTAAAAAATACGGGTGGAACTATCCCACGAGTTTCATTTTCTCTAAATTTCTTCGGTGAAGGCATAGAAAAAGTTCTGGTGACACTCTTCTTTCTCGATTCTCGAAACCTCTTCTCTTTTTACCTCTTATTGTGGTAAATTTCTTCCATATTTTGAGCTCTATCCGCAAGAACCACAAACGGTCGCAGCTCGAATCCTCTTACCATCATCTTGATTTCGTCATTCAGCCCGTCTTTGAAACAAACGCACATTACCTCATCTGTCAGTACAATCTCACGAGCATACTAACTAAGTTGTACAAATTCTCGCTCATATTTTGCCACTGTTTTATTTCCCTATCTCAAATCTATAAACTCTTTCTTTCTCTTTTCCAAGAACCTTTTGCTGACATATTTCTTTTTGAATTTTGATTGGAAAATTTCCCAAGTAACTTCATTCTCAAGTATCACTACTAAAATCATCGTCCACCAATTGTAAGCCTCGTCCTTCAATAACGAAGCTGCATACCTCAAGTAGTTTTCTAGAGCACAAGTCATCTCATTTAGGACTCTTAATGTGTTTTCCAACCAATATTCAGCTTTGGAAGGATCGTCTTCTATGTTTCCTCGAAATTTTTCTGCACCATATTTTTTAACCTTGTCCGTCGGGATACGACGTCACTGTTCCACCACTGGAGGAGGTGGAGGCATAGCGGGAGGTACTACCGATCGGGTGGCAGGTTGTACAACAGGAGGTGGAGGAAGTGGTGCCATTGGGTTGTCCTCATAAACTCCGAGAACTACTGACCCATCAGTCCGAAAAATATATTCTTTGCTCCGTTTTCGGTCATCGCTAATATCAGCGCCCCATGACTAGCTCCAGAATCATTAGTTGGGACATTACTGTTCACCTCATTAGTTTCCTTTCTTTTTGAATCAGACATCTCACTTTTATTGCAAGGACTATGATTAGATCGGATCTATTTATATCACACTATCAAAAGTTCATTTGGCATGTACTTCTAAAACATATAACACTATCATTAAAGCCCAAGAAACAACTAAATCGAAAGCTTCAATACCACTAAATGTAACACCCAAAAGCCGAACATTGTTATCAGTTAGGATTTTTGGTGTCTTTCTATCCATTCCACTGTTCATCTTTAGTACCATATTTTTCAAATTTATTTATTAAAGTTATCACTTCACATATTAATTATATGTGATCATTTAAACATAAACACAATTCAATAAGGGTAAAAATGACATTTCCAATAATTTAGGAAACTTCTACCAGTACCTGATGGTCAAGTATTGGTAGTAGTCAAACCAGTAAACAGTTCAAAAACTGTGTAGATTTGTACCGATACATGTATAATTTCTACCGATACAACTCATCAACTATCGTTACTAAAAACTCCAAAAAGCTATAATTCTCACCCTGCAACTTCTACCGATACATGCATACAAACTGCTAATACATCAATACACATAATTACCTATACTTGCAATCCAACTACCGATACAACTCAAGTTAGTGAACAACCTCTCTCACACCCTGTACTTCTATCGATACATGCAAAACTTCTACCAGAACAAGTATGCAGGATTTCAAGAAATATGTCAAACAAAGGTTTAACAACTCAATTTATGCTTTAAGCCATCACACAACTTACAAAAATATCCAAGTCTTTACATAGCATTCTAAATTCATCCTCAAATTTGTACTTCATGCATAATCACACTCAACATAATAAGGATTATCATTTCTAAATACAAAACAAAAGATAATGTCATCCTAGTACATGCCAAATTACCAAGCGATGTAAATACTACTAAATGAACTCCCGAGATAGTGTTATGTCTTCAAGATGATCCGATCTTCAAGTCATAAAATGAAATCTACAAAACAACAACAAGTTCACTGGTAAGCTTCATAGCTTAATAAGTTCGCAAGGTTCATCAATTTACTGAGTCTTAAGTGATAAGCAACTCTATAAATCTATCATGCCAAGACATCTGAACTTCAGAGATCGTTATTCGTTTTACTTCCTGTTGACTCAAGGTCAAGATGCTCATTTACTCCCTATTGACCCAGAGGTCATGGCTGTTACCATTATACGATGTTATTCTTAGCCATCGATACGATATATTTGTTTCCTACGATGCTGCTCATACTAAGCTGACAAGAAAATGCAACAAGCATAAATCTCAGCCATCGTAGGGCCTGTAATCCATTCATGGATTCTATTCACCTTACAGTGACTCACGATGTTGAAGAGAATCTGTAACAAATGCAGGATATCAAGCATCAGACCATTTTCTATCTTTGGCGCAAGGTCAGGAAATCCTCATCTCGTTTCGAACTTTCGTGTTTACAACAATCATTAGAGAAACAATTATAAGCAGTTGTTAATAAGAATTTAACATTACGAACTTACCGGACTAATTTGCAATAAAGGTTTAACTTCAGAGACTACTCCTTCAATTTTCCTTTTTCGTGATCTAAGACACGATCGTAGTCTTCATCCACAAATCATCCAATTCTTACATTAAATCACACAATTAAGTTATTCAACACAATTTAGTCCTTTTTAGGAAAATTACCATTTTACCCCTGATATTTTCCTTTTATTCAATCTAGTCCTTTCAACACAAAACATGCAAAATAATCATTCTCTCACATCACCAACCATAGTCAAATTCTCTAGGGTGTCTATCCAACCCCTTCACACATATATTTTCACAACAATACTTGTAATTTCATCATTTTCACATTTTGGTCCTTAAACCCTAATTTTATCAAAAATCTCTTTACAAAAAGATTTAATCCAAGCATTAAACATTCAAATTTTTCAAAAGCTTTCAAGAACAAGCATTTTCAACAATGGAAAGTTTCATAACATTTGACAGATTCACAAATTAGTCCTTCCATAAACTAGATTAAGCTAATACGGACTCAAAAACAAAAAGATCACTAAAAATGGGTGAAAAATCACCTACCTATGGTTGAATCTTCTTGGCCGAACCTAGGCTTCCTTCTTTAGGGTTTTTCTTTCTTTTCTTTTGTTTCAAAATGAAGAAGACAACCTAAATTCTATTATTTTTACCTATTATCCCTTAATTACTAAATTTACCTATTTGCCCTTATTATAAATCATCAAATTTAGCATTTTCTCTTGCCTATTGCCGTCTACCTAACTTCATCATGGTTTAATTACCACATAAGTATTTCACCTTTTTGTTAGGTTAGCGTCTAACACTTTATTCAATAGAACTCAACTTTCGTACCTTTTACGATTTTATCCTTTCTATTCAATTAACTATCTAAACAATAAAATTTTTTAACCAAAATTTAATACAATGCATATATCAGCATAATTATTAAAATAAATAAATTTACAACTCAACTCGTTGGAGTTGTGATCCTGGATTGTTATAGAAGATGTTGTAAATGTAAATTCAAAAAACTAAAAGAAATAGATCAAGTGTAAAGAAATAGGGGGATCCCTAACTTCACAAGTTGGCAACACTAAATGTGACTACAACATAACTGATAGATGAATTGTCATCGCAATTAAGTTCAAATGAGATTTTACTACTATCAACTTCTCTGTTTAACAAAAACTTAAGGACTCACAATTACCACACCTTTCAGTACTGGTAATGCTTCGCAGTCAAGAACAAGTGGCCAGAATTCCTTCTTGCCTCAAGCAACTTTCGTTGTCTTGCTTGTTAATCTAACTTGTCACCACACCTTCCAGTGACTGTGACTACAATCGCACTTCCGTGGTCAAAACAGTTAAATCCAAATATAAACATATGAGAATAATTGAGTAGAAATCAAAATAGATCTAACATTAATAGATACTTCCGTATACAATTAATAGTCAATAAAATTCATCAACATTCAAGAGGGATTAAAGAATAAATTAAAGTATGCTATTTCTAGTCTACTAGAATTCTTTTGTAATTGCTCCTCTTGCGTCGCACCTAGGCACTCCTCGTCAGGAGTAGTTGCCTTCTTGTTGTGTCAGTTTACCTTCTTGGGAATCAAGCTTCCATGGCAGCTGACTTTGAGAAAGAATGAGAAAATTTGTGGAATTGAATTCTTCACATCTTGATTATGATCTTCTCTCACTTCCCTTTATTTATAATCATTCCACAGCACAGGTCTATCCCTCTTATCAGATCTAACCTCCCCTTTTGCAGCTGTATAAGTTTGTTATTGCCAGCTATGCACTCTCGCAGATCTGGTTTGTGCATTAGGCAATTATAGATTGTCGCGACATCTCTGGATGCAAATTATGATTTAAATTTGCTACGACAACGTGGCATTCTCCTGCACTAGTGCTTCTGAATGTGTTAGCAGTGTAAAATCCCTGATAAAATGTAGAAGCATTTATGTGGTGACATCTTTAGCCGCAATTCTTAATCAAACTTGTGATCGTAACTCTAAATGCTTTCCCATTCTGTTCTTCTAATGTGGATTTCTGTGCTAACGACTTTAAATGCAAAACTGATACTCAATACAGAGACATTAGTAGCACAAAAGGAATAAAATGAAAGAAAGTAAGACCATGCAACACTGATTTAGAAAATGCAAATACTAAGTATGAAATGCTAAAAATGTAAGCTAAATATGATAGAAAAGGAACAAATTATACACTAATTCAAGGAGAAATTAAGTAACATTTCTAATGCTATCACACCCCTAAACTTGAGTTTTTACTTGTCCTCAAGTCAATAAAAGCTAGCAAAGTTATATCCAAATTCTTGTCCCCACAATCATCATTCTAGCAACTTATATTCTCTAGAATCTTAATGTATAAATTGCATTCATATGCTGGAATATTGCGCCAACAATTTATAGGCATGAATAATCAGAATTGCAACTTCACTAATGCTAGCATCACGCTTTAAATCTCAAATCTTCTTAACCAATACAGTATTTATTGTATAATAATATGCATATTTTTTTTCGTTTTATCAACTTTTCTTTCTTTAACTTTTTTTTTCTGTGATTGAGAGATGTCATTGCATTAATATACTTTTGTTCTTGGGCAGTAACTATAGGGTGCAACAAACCCCCAGGGAGCATATAATTGCGCCGACACACACTCTTGCAATGACAGCCTTTGGCTAAATAGTTTTTCTAACACTTGCAGTGGAGTGTTCCCCCTTGTTAAGTCACAATGCACCCACATTGGAGTGTCTTTTTTTAGTAGATATAATTATAAACAAAGTTGCAAAATGACAAGTTAATTCAAGATTCAAAGAACAATACTATTCATTTATTACTAAAGCAATTTCAACCATTCATCCAAAAATTCAGCATTCAATCACATTCATCCAATTCACGCATTAGCATTCCAAATATTCAAGATTTAAGCATCAAATGAAAAAATTTGTGGTCACATTTTTCTTAATTATGCATACTTTCATTCACTAAAAAGACAAATATATTATTAAACATGTGGGTGTAATTGCATTTCCATTCCAAACTTCCCCCCAAACTTAATGTCTGCATTGTCCCTAATGCACTGAGAATACTATACAAATATTAATGGAAATGCAACTACAATGCAAATGTGAGAATAAGTAAAATGCAGAGACAATAAAAATGTAATAACAATTAGATGAAATGCATGCAACTAAACTAACTACTGTAAAGTAAACTAACTCAATGTGTTGCAGCCGAAGATGTGGCTGCTTTGGACTTCTTTTTCTTCTTAGGGCGCTCCTCTTTGCTTTTTTTTTTGCCTTTCATTTGCGCCTCTTCTCTTTTGGGTCAACCGGTGGAGTTGATTTCTCCTCCATTACTGGTTGAGTGTCGGCTTCATCGACAGTCACGTTCGATGGCTAGATCTCAGCAGTGGTGCCAAATATGGCACAATTGCCAGAGGATTGGAATCCTTATTGTCGAATTTCATTACCTCGGCTAGCTCGCCTTAAATGGTGCCAATTGTTCAAAAAATGCACCCACACTAGCAGGTACGTCGACAAATTTCTTCGATAAATTTGTTTGGGCAACGTCTTCTTCTTCTTCTTCTTCTTCTTCCTTCTCTTCTTTTTCATCTTTTTTTCTTTTCTCTTCTTTTGCTTCAATACCCACAGAAGCAATTGGTGTGTGCTCTTCCGCAACAGCAGCCTCTCTCTCCACCATAGTGGCCCCCAAATTGTTCAAGAGTTCGTCGTCAAAGAGGCTGGCTATCGATGGATGGATCTCAGTAAGTGGTGCCAAATATGGCACAATAGCTAGAGGATTGGAATCCTCATTACCGGATGTGACTGCCTCAGCCAGCTCACCCCAAATACTTCCAATTATTTAACAGATGCACCCACACTGGTAGGTGCATCGAGAAATTTCTCCGACAAATTTATCAAGGCAATGTCTTCCTCTTCTTCTTTTTCTTCTTCTTCTTCTTCTTCTTCTTCCTTCTCTTCTTTTTCATCTTCTTTTCTTTTCTCTTCTTCTACTTTAATACCAACAGAAGCAATAGGTGTGTGCTCTTCAACAACAGCCTCTCCCTCCGTCATAGTGGCCCCCAAACTATTCGAGAGTTCATCGTTAAAGAGGTTGGCTATGTTTCAAAAGCAATCTTCCATTTCCTTGGATTGCACCTCTTGATCCTCATCATCAGAGATGTGGATTGGACGGATTGAGTTCTTCCTTTTGAAGCATGATGCTCTGATGATGGAGTGGCTTTATTGATAATAGGAGGGAACACAGGGAATTCTAGCATCGGATTTCTACTCAAATTGCTTAATGCGCTGACAATAGCAGTGTTTCATGCCCTAGTATAGGCATAGAATAAGTTTTGTCTGAACTACATCTCATCTATTGCGCCGACAAGTTTGATTTGTTTGATGCTCATCCGATCAACAAACTTTTCAATCTCATCAAGCTTCCTCCAAATCTGAGGATCTGTGAGCGCACGGGTTTTTAGTGTCCTTCTTTTTCCCATTCCCTTTTCCTTCTTTTGTTGCACGTCCTTCACCATAGGGGTTTCCTGCCCCTTGTCATCCTTTCCACTGAAATATCATTAATTGACCCTTTGTTTTCCAAAGTCTCTTCCCCTTCATGAGGCTCAATGCTCCTCTGTTTACACAACATCATGATAAGAGAAGGGAAAGGCAAGATACCTATTTGTTTGGTGGCGACTTTAGCGATTTCTTGATGAAGGATTACGCCGACATCAATTCATCATCCCTTGAGTATAGAATGCAACAAGCACATTCTGTCCAGCGTTGCAGTAGCACTATGGATGGATGGCATGAGATGGTAGTTGATGAAATGAAACCACACCTTGCTTTGGATAGTGAGGTAGCAAAGGTGCATCGTGTAATTGCTTGGATTGTTGCCAAAGCTTCGTGAAATTTACTCCAGAACCTAGAAGTAACACTCAGATACATGTAACTCTACTAGCTTTCCAAGTGAGCAATCCATTCTGACGAGAATAAAATGAGTCGATTTTCATCAGACTAAATAAAACAATTCAGTCCAAGTCTTCCTTTCTCATTGTCAAAGGTAGTTCAGATACAAAATCTATCGTCACTCACTCTCATTCCCGTTAAAAATCATAACATACCATAATAATTCAAATAGAACTTGATATTTAGCTTTGACATATTGACATATTAGACATCTCATTACAAACTTTGAAATTTCACATTTTATTCTTGAGCATCAATAACACTGTCTCAAACCATTATACATTTTGTCGCGGCCTGGTTTAGATCTAATAGATGCTCTATGAACCTTTGAAAAATATCCTATAAGACCTCAGAATTGTTCAGCACGTATATTCAAATATTTTCTTTGCATTTCAAAAATTCTCTGAAGAATTTTATAGTTTAACATTCGACTCTTTGATAATCAACCCAACATAATTCAAGGTCATCTAGGTGAAGCATTACGATTAATAATGAATTCCTCTTTGGACATAGGTTGAAACAGTTGCCTGACTTGACTAAAGAAATTCTACATTTTCCTATAATAGCTTCATCAACGGCAACATAATTATCAAGAAATTCCTAATGAATTTTATGTCGTCGAAAAACCTAGACCATCAACATTACAAGGGTATTAGGTAATTCGTAAAGCTTTGCTAAAACTCATAATATCCGTAACAAGTTCTGAACATTGTTTTTGGCACATCCATATTTGTAACTCACAACTAACAATAACCAGATCAGTAATCTATCTTCAAGAACATTGTAGTACTTTTCAACTAATCGTATAGGTCTTCAATACTAAACAACAAATGTTTACTACTTATCATAACTTTATTCAACTACTAGTAATCTATACACCAGCTCATTGAAAAAGTGATACTCCGTTGAATAAAATATTCGACAATTAATTCTTGCAATAGATCTTTTAGTTCTTTTAATTTGGTTGGAGTCATCTGTACGGAGCAATCGAGATTAGAGCAGTCTTTGGCATTAGTTTTATAGCAAACTCAACTTCTCGCTTTGGCGGTAAATCCAATAATTCCTTGGGAAAAACTCTAACATCTCCAATCAATCTGTTTTCATCAATAATTCCCTATAACATCATTAACAGTCAACCAATTCATTCACAAAATAATGTCAAATTCATTAAAGGCAATAACATTATATCAGCAGGAAAGTCATAACCCTGAATTCTTAGTTAATCCATTCTTTTGATACAATCGCAATTAAAGTTAACCATTACAGAAAAACATCTTTTAACAGTGACCCAGTACATCTCAAATAATCTTAAAAAAGACACAACATTTCATCCAACACTCTTTATGTGTTTTCTAACCAATACTCGGCTCTAGCCGAATCATCACTTATTTTACCGCTAAACTCTTTAGTTCCACACTTTTAGACTGAGAATAAGGAGGTGGAGGTCGTTGATCCACGAAATTGACTCTTAAATACACATTAAACATGTCATTCATCTTATCGAAAAATATACTATGAACCTTTCCTCTAGGCCCCTAAAACTCGAGCACATTATGTGCAACCACTTGATCGGTGGCCGGAACATAACTCTCAGCTTCATAGGAATTAGCTCGATTTGATGACACCTTTTATCTATATGAAAAACAGAATCCATTTGAGTCAAGAGACATCACACTATCATAGGTTATAAAATAACATGTATTTCTAGATTCTATGCATGCTACGTTCGGTTTGAGAACCGACTAAACCGTAGCTTTGATACCACTAAATGTAACCCTTAACACGTCTCTATTACTAGATTAAGGTTATAGAGTGTCACAATATGATTTGAAACATTTAACTTCAAACAAAAACTATTATTCAAACATGTTCAAAGCATACCAAAACACACACATATCATTCAATCTAAATGTCTATCCAATATATCATCATTGGTACGACAAATTAAACATCCAATCAAACTCATACTTAAAGTTTACATGACATTACCTTAAGACATATTAAAACCTCCATTACCATGCATCCATTTACCATATATCAAACTAATCACAAAAAGGCATTTATCAAATGACCAAAAGCACATCAAGTCTAAAACATAATCCAAAGATACCAAACATATATATACAACTACAAAGCTTACTAAAACTAACTTATAAACAACATCATCATAAGAAAATTAACTTATAGACTCCTAGTACATGTCATTTTTAACCCGACAACAAAATAACTAAATCTACTACTGAGATGAAGAATGGATAGTGTGAATGTACTCTAACTAGATTCTGACTGATCGAGCTTTTCAATGACTTACAAGGCAAAGAAAACAACTACATAAGCAACTAGTGCTTAGTAAGCTCGTATTATCTTAAACTTTAACTTAACAAAAAGAATGTAACTTAACCAATTTACAACATAATTCAATATCTCAGTCATAAGTTCATTAACTACTTATACACATAAAAAATCTCTCATGATTAGTAAGTTCATATATAATACATGTAACTTTATTGTGTTTTCAAATATATACCCAAAAACACATTTGGTACATAACTCAGCCATCACATAGTCACTTAGCATTTAATATCTTTATTTCAAGTATTCATTTCAATTATCCTTCTTTTACATATTTATATTCCAAAAAATACTTCATATAACCGTTTCATATATCTATTTCCATATAAACAATTCATATAGTCGTTTCATAAAATCATTTAACACATAATCATTATGTATAAATTTATTCGTTAAAACATGTACATATATTACTGTCTTATACAACACAACACTCATAAGGTTAGTAAATGTAACATTGAAATAATTTGATACACCGGCACGAAGACTGCTAGGGTTAAGACCTGTTAAAATATACCGACACGAAGCCTGCTAGGCACAAAGCCTGATCTAAAACACCAACACTAAGCTTGCTAGGCACAATGCTTGATAAAATACACCAACATTGAGCCTGTTAGGCACAAAGCCCGATAAAATACACCAACACTAAGCCTACTAGGTACAAAGTGATACGACCATGGTCCGAGACTCACTAAGTGCTAACAAGGAACCTTTAGAGCTGCCTTTAGGACCTATAACTCGAGCATGAGCCAAACGTTTCAAGGAGGCTGTTTCGGCTCTAATTGCTTGAGCTTAGGGAGAAACCGTTGCAGGGCTTATCGATCAATCTTGGACAAGTCAACTAAGTTGGCCTTGCAACCTCCTACAAGTTCATCCAGCTCATTAGTAGCTCATTGAACTCAACTTCAGCTCTTTTTTAACTTAGCATTATTTTGCTAAAATAAATATTTAATTTGTTTTAATTAATTTAGTTATTTAGTTTAAGTTATTAAATGTGTCATAATTTGGACATTTTTATTAAATAGGGTTTTAATGTGTCTTAGTTTGATTCATATTAAATAGTTGTTTTTAATGTTTCTTATTTTGATACATATTTAATAGTTGTTTTTAAGGTGTCTAAGTTTGAGACAAATTAATTTCATTTTTGAATTAATATGTCCTAGCCCAAATTAATTAGCTGATTAATGTGTTTCAGGTACATGCAATTAGCTCATTAATATATTTCAGGTACATGTATGGATGACTTGAATATGGTGTGTTGTTTATTGAAATGCTCCAATCACCTCTTCGTGTATGCCAAGAGCCATTGAGTTGCTGATTTGTCTTCCCAAAGCTGTCCATTTAGTTGCTTAAGTGCTTTCACATTTGCTACAGGTTCCTTTCACACTCATGGCTGTTCAAATTCGTGTGTTCACACTCCAAGGCTGTTGAAGTGTCCCAAGCTGCCATTTAAAGTCCAAGACTCTCCAAATATTCAAGGCAGCCCTTTAAAAGCCTTTCACACCTCTTGGCTGAATCTAGCCTAGTTCATTCAGCTCCATTCAGCTCCTTACTTAATTTCATTTAATTTAAGCTAATTGGAAACATCAAGGGACTTATCTAATGGCATTACCAATGCTAGAGAAGGTTCAAGGAAGTTTCCAGCTCCATTAAGCTGAACACATGCTACCCATTCGGTTCCCTAAGTGTCTATTCAGCTAGCCATGTAATTGAGCTATAAATATGAAGCTCTTTAGTTGTATTGCAGACTTTTTGATACTTTGATGATTTTTGATATCTTAGTGAGTTTATTCAACTCTCAATTTTCTTTAAGACTCAAGTTGACTTATCTTTCTTGCTAGTGGCGTCATCCTTGTTTCTTTGAACTTATCACTCTTAAACCGAGTGTGGTGTTCACCTTTGATACCTTTGGTTCCTATCTCTTCATAGGTAGTGGGTCAAGGTCCTTTCTATCACCCTTCCATCACCTTAAGTGTCTTATAAGTCTCGGGTCAATACTCCTTCATAGTATTGGTTCATTCTTGACCTTAAGCTTACTTATCCACTATAACTTTCCATCTTTGCCTTACTTCGTTTCATTCCTAGCCAAACTACATCCATACTTAGCCGAATTCCTTCAAACTCAAACTCAGAACGATACTTCTCCATTTAACGATAGGGCACAACTACGACTCGAATACTTTCACAAACTCGAGATCTTATCACAAAGCCTAATAAATACACCGGCACTAAGCCTGCTAAGCACAAAGCCCGATAAATACACCACCATAACAATTCAATTCTATTAAATATTTTCTGCAATCAACATTCAATATTACAATACCTAAACAAAATGAGTAAAACCGTTAACAAAGAATTTAATATAACAATATGTATACATAATACGAACTTACCTCGACTAAAATGGTTGCAAAAACAAAACTAACGATTAATCCGACACTTTAGCTTTTCCTCGATTTAGATCCGATTATCCCGTTTCTTGATATAATAATAATTTTCATTCAATTAATCAGATCAAACAACTTAAATAAGAAGATTTATACAATTAAGTCCTTCCATCATCATTTTACAAAATTACCCCAATATTTTTCCTTTTAAACAAATTAGTCCCTAAATTAAAAAATTACAAATTTACCATTTTTTGCTAATAATCATGCTAGCTGAATTTCATTTCACATTAATATAAATGAATTTTACTCTTTTAAGAAATTAATCCTTTAACATTAATATTACTAAAATTTACTTGACAAAATAATTCTAATTAGCTAACAACCTTAATAATCTATCTACCAAGTTCAAAACGCATTCAAATCATTCATGGTAGGTCCCTATAATTTTAAAAATTTCACAAACTAACCCCCGGGTTAGTTAGATTAAGATAATACGAACTCAAAAACATAAACTTCATGAAACATGATGAAGAAATTACATACCATGCATGAAAACCATGCTTGGCCGAAAGCTTCCTATCGTCTACTATGGTGTTTCGATTTAAAAAAGAAAGAAAGGAGGAAGATGATGATAATGGTTTATCATCTTTTAATTCAATTTCCAATTTACCTAATTACAAAATTAACCTTTCAAATTTAAAAAAATTCACAAAATGTCAAGCCCCAACCGTCCACTAACTAATGGAATGGTATATTTTCAATTCACCTATTTAGTAACTCCGTAAATGTTTAATAAAATTATTTATAGGCTTGAATTATAGAAAGGAGGTCTTGGTACCTCATTTTCCAAAGTCACTTGACTTTAAGGACAAACCACTTGAACTTAATTATTCGTCTAAATAACAAAATTGATTGAATCAAAATTCCATATAATAATAAATTTGACTCGTAAATATTTGATAATAATATTTACGGAGTCACTCATCGAATTTGTGGTCTCGAAACCACTATTTTTGACACCATTAAAAATAGGCCGTTACATAGTCCTTTAATTTTACATTCTTTGCAATTTAGTTTTTGGAGTAGAATATTTAATTTTCTTGCAACCTTACTTCTTTATGAATTGTCGTACTATAAAATCATGTGAGTAGTTGCTTAGACTCTATTGTGTTTACTAGTTATCACTCAATCATCATCTCTCTTGGGTTCAGATCCTTGGAATACTTCAGTGTTTCATTGTAACATTATAAATATTACAATTAACTTGTACGCTTGTAGTAATATCGGACTTTAATTTTTTTTTATAAATTCATTTTCATATCACACATGTACGATGCCAGTCATATATATATGTATAAGGATATGATATTTTACATGATTTGACAGATCACATGCATCATGCCAATAAGTTATAATAATTACTCCTCATTACAATTGACTTTTGGTCATGAGCCAAATATAACCCATTTTAGAAGTTTTGAATGTGTGATGTATGTTCAAATTGCTCCACCACAATACACAAAATGGGAATTTAAAGAAAGTTGAGAATATATTAATTATGAGTCTCCTTGTATTATTAGATGTTTTGAATGAATTGGAGATTCAATTATGAAATGAATTGTTATTACTATTTTGGTTTGACAATTTTCCCAACATTAGGGGGAGAGAAGTAATAGTTGGATGAAATAATTACTTGGATGAATAATTATTATCTAGATTCTCATAAAAAGCAATTTGAACTAAAAGTTTAAAAGATAATTCATTTTATTGCAAGTTAACTGCCAAAAGTATTTATTAAACTAATAAGAATAATCAATTCTTATATACTAGTTGATGTGATGAAGTCCCAGTAGGACAACCTTTTTAGAATAAATTGAAAGTAATGTATGCCTAGAAAATGATAGATTGATTGGTTCCAAATATAAAATTCTAGTATAATAAAAATAAATCAAGATGGTCTTACAGTGGAGACGAGTGCTCTTGAAGAGACCTAGACATAACTAATCATTAAAACCTTGGATGAAATTTAAGTACCTGAAGATGGAACTACTGAAAATAAAAAGATCTTGATAAGTTATGTCAATAAGTAAAAATATGGAACGGTGAAAAATAAAAGTTGTCGATAATAGTTTTGCATGAAATAATATTATTGAGATAATGAAAAAAATAAGAATTTTGAATAAATTTATTGAAAAATATATACATAAAATAGATTGAGCAAAATATTAAATTTGTGAAGTTTTTGGACTAGTAGTCCAAATATCTAGAAATTTGTTGAAAAATATATACATAAAATAGATTGAGCAAAATAGAAAGACACAACTCAAGTAGAATTAAATTTGTGAAGTTTTTGGACTAGTAGTCCAAATATCTAGAGGTATAAAGCCAATGAAGGTACAAATGAAGTAATTCTGCGAAAAAGAAATAAATATGAAGTTTTTCATTAAGGCTTGACATTGATTATGAAAATATATTTTTTTGTGGTGGATGCAATAATATTTAGATATATTATTAGTCTGACAATTCATAAAAATGTGATATACGTCTAATAATAGTTGTTACAATTTTTATATGAATCACTATCTAGTGAAATTTATATTAAAATATTTGAAAGATTTAGAATGCTAGAAGCATATATAAATTATTAGGAAATTGTTCAATATATTTTCGTAAATATTTATTGAATTGACTTGAACATATATATTTTTATAGAAGGATCATGATAAAAGTTTAATATGATTATTATTCGAACTCCTAAAAAGATCAAAACATATTTTCTTAAAAATTTCTCCTCAATTATGGTTTTCAAAAAAATGGTACTATAAATACTTAACAGTTAAGCATTTACATTGTCATCTGAAAAGCTAACATTCAAGATTAAATACGCATAATTTGAGATATTATGTGATAATCATGAGTAAACTAAATGCATGTTGTACTTTTTTCCTAAATCAAGGTTTTATCCTATTGAATTGTCTTGGTAAAATTTTTAATAAAACAACATTTTATGCATATTATAAATATATTCACTAATTTTTTTTTCAAAATTTGTATCTTAATAAGATTTTATCTATAAATATAAACTTTAAAAAAGCCTTTGAGAATCTCTACTTTTTAACACTATTTATTCTCCATTTCATAACAAAAACAATGTTATAACATTTGTAAAATGGCAAAATGGTCGTTTGATTGGGGATACTCAGTCCAATAGTTATTTATTTGCAAAAATAATAATACCTTTAATTGATCACGTATACTATTATCCCACTGATTCCGCGGCTTTTTCCTTTCACCTTGGCCGTCACTTACTTCAACGCCTTATTTTCTCCTTATATAAACTCTAAAATCTAGTTCCTTTGTATTAAAACATCAATTATATTTCCTTTTTTCATTGATTTTTCCCCTTAATTTCCATTGACAGTTATAAGCCAAAATTCTTTGCTTAATGCAGAAACAATGAAGCAGTAAAGATAGTTAAAAATTCTCTTTCAGATCTCTTCAGTTTTGGATTTTCTGGTAAATTTCGTTTTCTTTGTTTGTTGTAGATCTAGTTGGATTTTGACTAGATCTGGTTGTTTCTGACTATAATTTTGAAATATGTAGTTACTTGTTTATATATGCAAGTGTTTGCTTTTATTTCTTTTAGATCTTATTGGAGCTGCATTTTTTTAAATCAATCATTAGCTTTTCGTTGAAATATAGTTTTGAACTTTTTATTTTGAAAATAAATTTCAGGTGTGGAATTTTGAAGTATTGACTAGAAAGGAAGGGAATAGTGAGTGATCATGGCGTTAGGGAAATATGGTAGAGTAGATAATAATAATAATAGGAAGTCGTCTTCGAGTTATTGTTCCACTGTCACTATTGTGGTTTTCGTGGGTTTATGTTTAGTTGGGATTTGGATGTTGACGTCGTCCTCGGTTGTCCCTGTTCAAACCGGGAACGATCCGGCTGAAGAAAAGAAAAATCAGTTTGAAGATCAGGTTACACCGGTAACCAGTGATAACAATGACAGCAGTAACACCTCAAACTTTGAAGATAACCGCGGAGATTTACCTGATGATGCCACCAAAGGGGACACGAACGTGAGTTTAGCTGAAAATGATGGTAAAGGTAGCTTGATTACACAAGAAAATCAGGATAATACTGAAGAGAATAAAATGGATGAGTTTAAAAAGGATGATGAGCAGTCAACTTCTGAAGGTGGAGAGAAAAGTGGTGACAACTCGGGTGGACCAGGGGATTCCCAAGAGAATTCTGATGACAAGAAATCTGATTCGGATGAGAATGACAAGAAATCTGGTTCCGATGAGAATGACAAGAAATCTGAAGAGAACAATGAGAAATCTGATCTCGATGATGGTGACAAGAAACAAGATGAAAGCTCCTCTGAGACTAAGGGAGATCAGGCGGATAATCAGTTAGAAGAGAAGGTTGATCAAAATGATAATATGGATTTGGAAAAAAGCTCTGATGAAGCAAAAAATGATGCTCAGCTGAAAAACCAGAGCTCAAATGAAGTTTTCCCATCTGGTGCTCAATCTGAACTTTTGAATGAAACCGTGACCCAAACTGGATCGTTCTCTACTCAGGCGACAGAATCAAAGATTGAAAAGGAAACTCAGTTATCATCCAAGAAATATAGTTGGAAGCTGTGCAATTCCACTGCGGGGCCTGATTATATCCCATGCCTTGACAATTTGGAAGCAATCAGGCATCTACCTTCTACTAAACATTATGAACATCGAGAGAGGCACTGTCCGGAAGAACCACCAACCTGCCTTGACCCTCTTCCTGAAGGATATAAGCGTCCAATTGAGTGGCCAAAAAGCAGGGAGAAGGTACTTTAACTTAACATGTGCTAGTTCATTTTTTGGCTCTGATATTTGGCTTGATTGGATGCTGTAACAAATATTTTCCTGCTGCTGCAGATTTGGTACTACAATGTTCCCCATACCAAATTGGCGCAAATTAAGGGGCATCAAAATTGGGTGAAAGTTACTGGAGAATACCTCACATTTCCTGGTGGTGGAACCCAGTTTAAGCACGGTGCGCTTCATTATATCGACTTCTTAGAAGAGGTGAGTGCTCCTAATGAGTATTGTCTTCACATATTTGTGCTCTATTATTACAGTGGTAATTCTTATCATACGTGATCAATTGTTATGATATATCAGTTATTTTTCTTGTAAGGCATCTGGAAATTTGATTTCTGTAATCTATCATCATATATTAGTTTATTCATGGTTGATATTTTATCCTCTTGCAATTTGTTCTCTCGATATGTGCTTAATTTTTTACTTCTTGTTCTTCAGTCTGTGCCTGATGTAGCTTGGGGAAAACGGTCTCGCGTGGTATTGGATGTTGGATGTGGGGTTGCCAGCTTTGGAGGTTTTCTTTTTGACAGAAGTGTTGTTGCCATGTCCTTTGCACCAAAAGATGAACATGAAGCTCAAGTACAATTTGCACTTGAAAGGGGTATTCCTGCTGTGTCTGCTGTGATGGGTACTAAGAGACTTCCCTACCCTGGCAGAGTATTTGATATTGTTCATTGTGCACGATGTAGAGTTCCATGGCACATAGAAGGTACTTACAACCTTACTTTCAAGTATTTAGTGAGTCATAGTAATCAGTCACTGGAGTGTATCTTACGAATTTTCAGTGCTTGAATATTCACCGGTCTTAGCAATATGCAGGTGGTAAACTCCTCTTGGAGCTGAACCGTGTCCTGCGACCTGGTGGTTTCTTTATGTGGTCTGCTACTCCTATTTATCAGGACAAGACTGAAGATGTTGAAATCTGGGAAGGTATATAATTACATTGAACCATCTCTGGGTCTTGTGTGAGAAACCTATCGTGTCTAACAACTGCTCAATTTATATGTGGATTTTCTGCAGCTATGGTTGAACTAACAAAATCTATGTGCTGGGAGCTTGTAAACAAAACTAGTAAGGATGCAGTAAATGGGGTGGCTGTAGCAGCATTTAGGAAGCCTACTTCTAACGACTGCTATGAGCAACGGTCAAAACAAGAGCCTTCACTCTGTCCTGAGTCTGATGATCCAAATGCCGCATGGTATTATTTCTTTGACTCACATGTAAAAGCTATATTCTGGCTAAAAACAAAAACAAATTAATACTTTGCAAGATGACACTAGAAATAGCCACTGACTTACTATCAATATGCTAACTTGCATTCAGTAAAGCTATAGTGAATACATATGTGTATATGTATTGGTATTACGAGCAGAAAGTGTACCATCTTTCCAATAAGAATGTCTTTAGGCATTTTACTATACTTTAGACTAAATTTAGATCTCTTGCAATATAGCTATCAAAACAGCCATTTGATTTTATTCTTATTTACAGGAATGTGCCCCTGCAAGCTTGCATGCACAAAGTGCCAGTAGATGCTTCAGAACGTGGTTCTCAGTGGCCTGAGCAATGGCCTGAAAGGTTGGAAAAATCACCTTATTGGTTGAGTTCCCAAGTTGGAGTTTACGGCAAAGCAGCTCCAGAGGATTTTGCTGCAGACATTGAGCACTGGAAACGGGTGGTAACTAAGTCATACCTAAATGGAATGGGAATAAGCTGGTCATCTGTCAGAAATGTCATGGACATGAATGCTGTTTATGGAGGGTATGCAACAAATATACATATATATCCCTATATTTCCATGAAGTAGGAAGGATATAACGGTTTGAAAGTTAACACTTTCTGTTCTATTGCTTCATCTTCTTTCCTTGATTCTGACTGTGGTATGCTTGCAGATTTGCTGCTGCACTCAAAGATTTGAGTATCTTCTTTCCTTGATTCTGACTGTGGTATGCTTGCAGATTTGCTGCTGCACTCAAAGATTTGAGTTTATGGGTCATGAATGTGGTCCCAATTGACTCTCCAGATACGCTTCCCATAATATATGAAAGAGGTCTATTTGGCATGTATCATGATTGGTGTGAATCGTTTAGCACCTATCCACGGTCTTACGATCTTCTCCATGCCGACCATCTATTCTCAAAGCTTAAAAAGAGGTTTGTATCGATATTTTTCTCTTTCTGACTCCACTTACACTTACCTTGATTTACTACTATGTCTCCTATATTTTTGTTGATGGCTCCTCCCAATATTAAAGTAATTATCACCTTTCAACCATGATCCCAAAATATATTTTTTTTCATTTTTCTTTGAATAATCAAATCATCAACATTCCGTTCTGTTCCATTAGCCTTTATATCATATAAGGATTAGTATTGAATCCCCATTTATGGTGGAAGATTTTTCCTGAGAAGACATTTTCTGTAATACGATATTCACCATCTGCTCCTGCCTAACTATGCAATGGTTTATGGACATGTAGGTGCAATTTGGTGGCCATTGTTGCAGAGGTTGACAGAATACTAAGACCAGAAGGGAAACTTATTGTTCGAGACAACGTTGAGACCATTAATGAGCTTGAGAATATGTTAAAGTCTATGCAGTGGGAAGTGCGAATGACGTACTCGAAGGACAAGGAAGGCCTGCTCTGTGTCCAGAAATCCATGTGGCGACCTAAGGATGTGGAGACGATCAAATATGCCATTGCTTAGGCAAATGCTATCTGTTAATTGATGATGATGTTTGTCGGCACGATTAGGTATTCTTTTTGTTAAGGTTTTGCTAATTGCAATTCATGGTGATTGATACTCTAAGCCTTTGTAGGAGGCTTGGCTTGTATCATGTTAAATAGGGTTTTTCTTTAGTATTGCATACGTTGCTTTTGTTTTTTATTCCTTTATCTTATTAGTTTGGTGTCCAAATCTTCATGTAATGTACTGTAGACTTTTAATTTAATTCCAAATCTTCATCGTTTATTCAACTTGAACTAGAGTTTATTTTTGGGTAAATTACATAAATAATCACTCAATTTTGGGGTAGTTGATAAAACAATCATCATAGTTTTATTTTAATCACACAACTTTAGAAAAATAGCAAAATAGTCATTAAAGTTATAATAGTGACAAATTAGTCACTTATCAATATATTCTATTATTGTCTTAACGGGACAATTGACATGGCCAGTTAATTAGCTAATGTGGTTAGTTAATTTGTCAAGTTGGACGAGGCAGAGTTTTAATTCACTCACTCAATTGAATACTATTGTTATGCGATTAGCGGAGATTTACTTAACATGTCACACAACTTTTTTATGCGAAGTAGGATGAAACTTAATCTCCCACCTCGATTACTCAATCAGTCATGTTTTAAGTTGTGTTCATAACCACGGAATCATCAGATTTTTTTTATTGGAAAGAGAATTTTAATTTTTGAGGACTAAGAAAAATAATCCAGTGTCAAAAATAAGTTTTGACAAGTACTTAACAGTTATGAAAATAAATTTAGCACACATTCGTATTAAATGTCTTCTTTGCATTTAGATTCAATCGACTTTACTATAAACAAGATAGAGTTAACTTCATTAATCATAATTATTTCAGCCTAATAGAAATAAAATAGTGGAGATGAAATCAACATAGAAAAATCATAATTAACTCAGTAGACAAGAATCTTGCTCGCGCGTCAAACAGTGGGTAATTCCTGGTCAAAATCTTGGGCATGAAATGAGGTAAGATATACTAAAATAAATAAATGTGAGAAAAAAACAAGCACAAGACAGCAACAGTAAACACAATAGCAAAAATAAAAAAAATGAGGAATGTCTCCGCCCTACTTAAAACGCATTGCCTTAATGTGCAAAATAATATTAACAAATATGATGAAAAAGAAAAGGTTTAAAATACTCCCCATGTCATTTTCGTTAGTGTTTTCGCCACCAGTTTCCAAATTTAATTTTTCGTTTTCTTGATTCTCCTAGACAGAAGAAAAGAGTATAAAATTTATTAACATGCAAGAAAATAAAGAAAATAAATAAATTAAAAAATTAGGTTTCCTCCTAACAAGCGCTTGTTTAACGTCATTAGCTCGACGATCCGAACTAGTATTGGGGCTGTTCCAGATGATTTTTTTTGATTGTATGGGCTTGGAAATTCTCATAAAATTGGTTCAACTTTTGACCATTGACTGTGAACCGTTTTCCTAACTCTTCACTTTCTATTTCAACTGCACCATGAGTGAATAATTTAGTTACAATAAAGGGTTCTAACCATCTAGATCGAAGCTTACTGGGGAAAACTTTTAACATAGAGTTATAAAGTAACACTTTTTTTCCTAATGATAAATGCTTCTGGGATATTATCTTGTCACAGAACAATTTTGTTTTATCCTTATAGATTCGAGCATTCTCATAGGCATCATTTTGAATTTCCTCCAATTCTTAGATGTCTAATTTCCTTGCTCTTCCCGTAGGTTCCAATTCAATATTACATTGTTGTACAGCCCAGTAAGCCTTATGTTCCAATTCTATCGGAAGGTCGCAAGCCTTGCCAAAAACAAGTAGGTATGGGGACATACCAATTGGTCCCTTATATGCTGTCTTATAGACCCAAAGTGCATCATTTAGTCGAAGACTCCAATCCTTTCGGTTAGGCTGAACCGTTTTCTCGAAAATGGTCTTGATTTCTCAGTTCAAGACCTCCGCTTGGTTGTTCATTTGAGGGTGATAGGCCATAGCTACACAGTGGTGAACTCCGTATTTTTTCATGAGTGCCTCCATCACTTTATTGTAAAAATGGGTTCTACGATCGTTGATCAAGGCTCGAGGTGTACCAAACTTGGAAAAAATAGATCGTTTTAGAAACTCCACGACAGTTTTAGCATTATCATTGTGAGTAGGCTTTGCTTCTATCTACTTAGAAACATAGTCTATCGCCAGAATTATATACACATTTCCAAATGAAGAAATAAATGGACCCATGAAATCGATGCCCCATACATAAAAAATCTCGATACATGAATTGGGGATAGGGACATTTGATTTCGCCTGATTATGTTACCTATATGTTGGCATATAACGCAAGATTTACAGAAATCATATACATCTCGAAAAAAATGGGTTAATATAGCCCACACTCCAATATCTTATGACTTGTCTGTTTAGGGCTAAATGACTTCCACAAGCATGCGTATGATAAAATGTAAGTATAGAGGCTACCTTAATTTCTAAACCAGGTCGTCGTATTACCTGATTCGAGCAATGTTTCCACAAGTATGGGTTGTCCCAAATATAATATTGAGCTTCTCTTTTAAGTTTGTCCCTCATGGGATGAGATACCCCAGTGGGTAATGAACCTGTAGCAAGGAAGTTTACCATATCCGTATACCATGGGAAACTCGTCCTTTATAAGAGTGTCATCATGAGGTGTTTTTAACCTACTCAAGTGGTCAACCACCAAGTTTTTGCATCCCTTCTTATCTCGAATCTCGTTGTTGAATCCTTGGAGTAGTAAAATCCACCTCATTAGCCTCGGTTTCGCTTCCCTCTTTGCTATCAAATACCTAAGGGTTGCATGGTCAGAAAAAATAACCACTTTAGATCCCAGTAGATGAGACCGAAATTTATCCAAAGCAAATACAATATCTAAAAGTTCTTTTTCTATGGTAGTGTAATTACTTTGTACAACATCTAAGGTTTTTAAGGCATAACAAATAACATGGGGCTCTTTATCTATCTTTTTCCCCAACACGGCTCTCACACTTTGCTCACTTGCATCGCACATGATTTCAAAGGGATAATTCCAATTTGGCGCTTGCACTCTAAGAGCGGAGACCAACTTTCATTTTAGTGTGTTAAAAGCCTCCTTGCATTTTGGGCTAAACTCAAATTTCTTATCTTTTTGCAATAATTTGCACAGTGGTTCAACTACTTTTGAGAAGTTCTTTATAATGCATTTGTAAAATCCTGCATGGCCAAGGAAAGAACGAATTTCCCTTACAGTTAAAGAATATGGAAAAAGAATTTATAATATAAGTTTTGGCCTTATCAATCTCAATCCCTTTAGATGAAACTATATGTCCTAGAATTAAACCTTTATCTACCATAAAATGACATTTCTCATAATTCAAGACAAAATTAAATTCTATGCATCTACTTAAAGTTTTCGTGAGGTTTTTAAGGCATTCATCAAAAGAGTCCCCATGCAAAGTAAAATCATCCATAAAAAATTCAATAATGTTTTCTACGTATTTAGAAAATATACTCATCATGCATCTTTAGAAGGTGGCCAATGCGTTACAAAGTTTGAATAGGATTCTCCTATATGCAAATGTGTAGAATGGGCATGAAAATGTAGTCTTTTCTTGGTCCTCGAGTGCGATAGAGATTTGGAAAAAACTTGAACATCCATTAAGACAGCAATAATTAGTTTTCTCAGCTAAACGTTCTAGCATTTGATCTATAAAAGTAAGAGGGAAATGGTGTTTTCTAGTATAAGAATTCAACTTCCTATAATCAATGCAGACACGCCATCCATTCTGCACTAGAATGGGTACTAGATCGCCCTCAGCATTTTTCTTTACTGTCACGCCAATTTTCTTGGGCACGACTTGCACCGGACTTACCCAAATACTTTCAGAAATGGGGTAAATCATGTCAGCATCTAGCAATTTAATAATATCCTTTTTACCACATCTATCATATTTGGGTTCAATCCTATTTACGCCTCTTGCTTTGTTTCATATTTTTCCTTCAGGAAAATATTGTTTGTGCATGTCAAGGGGCTTATCCCTTTTAAGTTGGAAATGGTCCAACTGATTGCCTCTTTATGGTCCTTTAGTACTTGCATTAAAGTTTCCTCTTTGAAATTGGAAAGTTTATTTGAAACTATAATCAGTAAGGTCTTATCGTTCCCCAAAAATACGAACTTGAGATACTCAAGAAGTGGTTTTAATTACAAATGTGATGCCTGGATAACAAAAGGTAGAAGTTTAGTGTTCATAGAAGGCAATAATTCATTAACAAATTCACAAATTGGTTCTAAATTGAAATTTTCATCAAACAATGTTTCAAGTTCATTTCCAAGAAGTGACTC
Source organism: Kokia cookei (assembly GCA_039519145.1). Classification (NCBI taxonomy): domain Eukaryota; kingdom Viridiplantae; phylum Streptophyta; class Magnoliopsida; order Malvales; family Malvaceae; genus Kokia; species Kokia cookei. The sequence continues at coordinate 27,265,071 of CM076909.1, forward strand.
AAAAGTTTCTTCACTAAGGATTCAACTATGTCGACACAGTTTGCATTCAAAATTTCACTAGGGTGACTAATAGCGTCGTAAATGTTAAACTTCATGATCTTCCCGTAAAACTCCATCGTGAGGGTTTTGCTACATACTTCAATCTTAGTACTTGAAGTACTAAGGAAAGGTCGCCCCAACAAGATGTCCGAAGACCCAGGAGTGTTTCCTCTTCCATTTTAACCACATAAAAGTCCGCATGAAAGATAAGTCCGTTGACTTTCACTAATACGTCCTAAAGGACTTCTTTGGGATGCACAATAAACTTGTCCGCCAATTCGATGATAACACCTGTTTCCTTCAAAAAACCCATGTTAAGAGATTCATAAATGGAAAACAACGTTACATTTATAGAGGCCCCTAAATCACACATAGTTTTTTTAACTCCTAAGTGGCTTATTTTACTTGGTATTACAAACATGCCCTTATATTTAAATTTTGCTGGCATCCTTTGATGCAACGCCACATATACATTTTCACCAACACTAGGGTATGCATTAGTTTTATGTTCGGGTGCTGCATAAATTTTGCATAGTCGGGCTAGTCCTGCTTTTCCTGCAAAAAGAGAGTTCACGATATTAGTAAGTCTATCAACTTTATCTTCTAAAGTTGAATTACTTAGCTGATGAACCCTTCTGGTGGCTTTAGGATTCGCTCGAAATTGTTGATTATTTGTAGCCATTGTGGATATCAAGTCCCTTTCCTGTTGGGGGGTCATGTGGACTAATGCCCCTCCATTAGCGGAATTTATCGTATTCATTTCCATGGGCTTTAAGCCCTCATAGAAATATTGGAGAAGAGTCTATTCTGTTATCTCATGTTGTGGGCAACTTGCACACAACTTCTTAAATTGCTTCCAGTAGTCGTAAAAAGAGTCTACATCATTTTACCTTATCCTGACAATCTCCCTCCTTAACTCAGCTGCGCACGATGCTAGGAAATATCTATTGAGAAACAAACGGGAAAGACCAGCCTAGGTTGTGACAGATCTAGGAGGTAAATAAAATAACCACTCCTTAGTAGAGTTTGTTTTTTATTTATTTATCAAAAAACAGGCCACCAAGGCCACCCATTTATTCAAAAGAATTAGAAATAACAAAATTATGGATCTCACTTAGAGCATCCATATAAAAGATAGAATTACAATGATCCTCAGTTACATCTTGAGGTTTCATACTATCACAAACCATATGAAACTCTTTTAGATGTTTGTGTGGATTTTCATTTTGTAATCCATAAAAAGTCGGCAACAACTGTACTATTCTTGAATTAAGTTCAAAATTAATATTCATAGTAGGATACGCAATGCATAACGACTGTTGATCTGTAAGAGCTTCGACGGTTTGTCAAATTTTTTGAGCCATAGGTTGTTATCCCGAATTTGGGTTTACGTTAACCCTAGCGTTAGGCACTTCTTTCGGTGGATCGACTCTTACTATTTTATTCTCTAGTGTTTGAGTAAGGTTTTCGTTAACCCTAGACTCGACTTCATCACCTGCTTCTATTTTCGACGGTGTAATATTCTTAGTTTCTACCATCTCTGACTGCCATTTTCGTAGCTTCGTTTCCTTGCGATTAGCTCTTGCAATCTTTTCAACTTCTGGATAACGAAAAGAATAGTACAAGGGAAGTAGGGTCAAATCCTCAAAGACTGGATCGTTATAGGTTCTTGTTCCTTGAAATCTTTGGCGCAGTCGTTCATGACCTGGAAAAAAAAGAATTAAGAATATGGATGGGTTGAGATAAAATAAATCGGAATCGCAATTGTGAAAAAAAATAGAGTTGAGAAAAGGGTTTTTTCTATTTAAGGGATTCCAACCTCTAGTTATCTCGATCCTCCTTAGGTTTAATCATAGACCTCTAGATGGTTTTTCTCATGACCGAATAAGCCAATTATAGTGGAAGAGGATGATCTGCCAGTTTCATACCTAACAGATTGAACTAATTTTCACACTTGAAGAACTTGACACCAAGTATTTTCGTTATGTTTTTGATAGGATTTAGTTTAGATTTCTTATTTGAATAAATTATATAACCTAAGTGTTAAAATGTCGTTTTATTTGTCTTTAAGGCCAAATGAGGCTTAAAGGTTAGCTAATGTACCTGGTAAGTGTGTAGAAGACCACAACAACTGTAACAATAGGAGACTAATCACTTTGTCATAACATAGGCTAAGCTACATCGCAACTAAGGGACCGGACTTAAGGAACTCGAAGACTGACTTCTTTGTCGTGACATACATGGGCTATGTCGTGACATACATGGGCTATGTCGTGACATACATGGGCTATGTCGTGACAATGCCCGTAGGATTACACTTCACATGTAGATTGATGTCTTTGTCGCGACATAGGACCTGGTGTGTCGCGACATAGGACCTGGTGTGTCGCGACATCGACCCTTGGACGTAGATCTCACACTAAATGAAGGGCGTTTTGGTCTTTACAATGCCATTTAAACACAAGGAACGGCAACTGACCTAGGGTTGAGGAAAAATAACCATCTAAAGCTATAAATAGGACCTTTAGCACTAGGGTTTTACACACAATTTTGTAGAGTTTAGTTTTATTTGTATTTTTAGTTTTGAAACGAGATTGTAGAAGTTTGCATAAATGTTTGTGGAGTTTTTCTCGATAGATTGCTTAATACAATTCTAGTTTTTTTTTTTCATTCTCTTCTTCACTTATATGTTTTCATATATTATTTTATTAACGAATAAAGAAACCATGAGGAATTAATTCCATTTTGGGGAATTAGGGAGTGGACTTTTGAATAAGTAATTGTTGTTTTACAAGGTTTTTACCTTTTGGATCAGCTATTTTGGAAAGGAAGAGCATCGAACAAACACTAGGTCTCACAACCCTAAAAAGTTAGCTAGGTGGGAATGAACCCAAAATTGGTATTGCCCATCCGTGAACACCTTTTCCCTAAACCGGTTTAGATTGTGACATCTAGCGATAAGTAATCGCTATCGACTTGCTATACCGGTAAAAGATCGAGAGATCCAATTGGGGTTGTGACAAGTTGATTGGAGGAAAATCCCTAAAACCCAACAATTGAGGAACTCATATGAAAACGACCTAAAATCCCCAAAGCCATTTATAAGATTTCTACAACTCAATCTTTTGCCTTTATTTTCTATTCTATTTTATCTTTTTATTTTTATGCTCTCAAAACATTATTTTATTTTTATACTATAAACCCTAAAATAAGTACTAATTAATTTTACTCTTTGTAGGGCTTTGATTTACTATCGCTTTAAGCCTCTGATCGCGTTATTAACGTCACAGCAAATATTTGCAAGCGTACACTATCGATGCAAGTATAGTAGACAGAAGTGAATCTGTCGAATATCTATCCCACAGAGATGGCTGTTTATGTTTAAATCTATCGAAGCAGTTTGAGTTAAAATGAAAAGAACTGTTAAGAGTAATGTCAATGCAAGCTGGTTAAAACTACACAGGTTAAGAGTTAAATCTTATCAGTACAAATGTAATATAAAATGTCAAAGTAAATTAATAGAAAATGGATTGATTGTTGAGATGTTGTAATGTAAATTCAAAAATATAAAAGAAATAAATCAAGTGTAAAGAATTGGAGGGGATCACTGACTTTACAAGTTGGCAACGCTAAATGTAACTACAATGTAACTAATAAATGAATTGTCATCGCAGTTACGTCTCAATGAGATCTTATTGCTATCAAACTCTCTGTTTAACAAAGACCCAAGTACTCACAATTACCACAGTGCTGGTACTGCTTTGTACTCAAGAATAAGTAATCAGAATTCCTTCTTGCCTCAAGCAACTTCCATTGTCTTGCTTGTTAATCTAACTTGTCACTGCACCTTCCAGTGTCCGTGACTGCAATCGCACTTTTGTGGTCAAAACAGTTAAATCCAAATATAAACAGATGAGAAAAATTAAGTAGAAATCAAAGGAAATCTAACATTAATAGATACTTCTGTATACAATCAATAGTCAATAGAATTCACTGACATTTAAGAGGGATTAAAGAATGAAATTGAAGCATGCTATTCCTAGTCTACTAGAATTCTCCCTTAATTGATCCTCCTACGTCGCACCTAGCACTTCTTGTCAGAAGCAGTTGCTTCCTTGTTGCATCAGGTTAACATCCTTTGAAATCAAGCTTCCATGGCAGCTGTCTATGGGAATGAATGAGAGAAATTATAGATCTAAATTCTTCATAGCTTGATATTGATCTTCTCTTTTTTCCTTCTATTTATAATCACTGGCAATAATAGATCTTCCTCCCTTTTCAGATGTAACTCCTTTTTTTATAGCTGTAAAGTTTGTTATTGCCAGCTATTCACTCACGCAGATTTGATTTGTTCATTAGGCAGTTGCAGATTGTCGCGATATTGCTAGGTGTAAATTATGATTTAATTTGCTGCGACAACTTGTCATTCTCCTGCGCTGGTGCTTCTGGATATGTTAGCAGCATAAAATCCTTGATAAAATGTAGAAGCATTTATGTGATGACATATTTGACCGCAATTTTGGATCAAACTTATGACCGCAACTCTGAATGACGTAAAACTAGTACTAAATACAGCGACATTAGTAGCACAAAAGAGATAAAATGAAAGAAAGTAAGATCAAATAACACTGAGTTAGAAAATGCAAATACTAAGTATGAAATGCTAAAAATGTATGCTAAATATGATACAAAAGGAACAAATTACACACTAATTTAAGGACAAATTAAGTGTCATTTCTAATGCTATCACACCCTCAAACTTGAGTTTTTACTTGTCCTCAAGTAAATAAAAGTTAGTAAAGTTATATCCAAATTCTTGTCACCACATTAATCATTCTAGCAACTTATATTCTTTGAAATCCTAATGTATAAATTATATTCATATGCTGAAATATTGAGCTGACAATTTATAGGCATGAATAATAAAAATTGCAACTTTACTAATGCTAGCATCATACTTTAAATCTTAAATCTTCTTAACTAATACAACATTTATTGTATAATAATACACACACACACACACACACACACACACACAAACACATATATATATATTCTTCTTAACCAATTTATATTCTTCTTTTATCAACTTTTCTTTCTTTAATTCTTTCTATTTCCTTTTATGCGACTGAGAGATGTCATTGCATTACTAAACTTTTGTTCCTGGGCAGTAACAATGGGGGTGCAACAAACCCCCAGGGAGCATGCAATTGCGCCGACATACACTCTTGTAGTGACAACCTTTGGCTAGATAATTTTTCTAACACTTGCAGTGGAGTGTTCCCCCTTGTTGAGTCACAAACACCCACATTAGAGTATCTTTTATGTAGTAAATATAATTATATACATAGCTGCAAGATGGTAAGTTAATTCAATATTTAAAGAATGATACTACTTATTTATTACTAATGCAATCTCAACCATTCATCCAAAAATAGAAGGATTCAACATTCAATCACATTCATTCAATTAACGCATTAGCATTCCAAATAATTCAAGAATTTACGCATCAAATGAAAAATTGTGGTCACATTTTTCTTAACTTTTGCATACTTTCATTCAACTAAAAAGACAAATATATTCCTAAACTTATGGGTGTAATTGCATTTCCATTCCCAACTTCCCCCCAAATTTAATGTCTGCATTGTCCCCAATGCACTGACAATACTATACAAATAATAATGGAAATGCAACTACAATGCAAATGCTAGAACAAATAAAATGCAGAGACAATAAATATGCAATGAAAATTAAAAGAAATGCATGCAACTAACTACTGAAAAGTAAACTAACTCATTGTGTTGCAGCCTCGGAAGTGGCTGCTTTGGACTTTTTTTCTTCTTAGGGCACTCCTCTTTTTGTTTCTTTTGTGCCTTTCATTTGTGCCTCCTCTCTTTTGGTTTAACCGATGGAGTTGATTGCTCCTCCATTGCTGGTTGAATGTTGGCTTCATTGATAGCACTTTCGATGGATGGATCTCAGCAAGTGGTGCCAAGTATAGCATTATAGCCAGAGGATTGGATCCTCATTGTCGGATGTGACTGCCTCGACCCAGCTCATCCCAGATGGCACAAATTGCTCAATAGATGTACCCACATTGGCGGGTGCGTCGATAAATTCCTTCATAAATTTGTCGAGGTAACGTCTTCTTATTTTTCTTCTTCTGCCTCAATACACACAGAAGTAATTGGTGTGTGCTCTTTCGCAGTAGTAGCCTCTCTCTTTGCCATAGTGGCCCCAAACTATTCGACAGTTCATCTTTAAAGAGGTTGGCTATGTTTCGGAAGTAATCTTCCATTTCCTTAGATTACGCTTCTTGATCCTCATCATCAGGGATGTGGATTCTATTTGGGGACTGGACGGACTTGGTTATGCTTTCTAAACCATGTTGTTATGATGATAGACTGGATTCATTAATAATAGGAGGGAACACAGGGAATTCAAGCATCGAATTTCTGCTCAAACCTCTTAATACGCTAACAATAGTAGTATTTCATGCCCTAGTATAGGCATGGAATAAGTTCTATCTGAACTGTATCTTGTCGATTGCATCGATAAGTTTGATTTGTCTGCTGCTCATCCGATCAACAAACTTTTCAATCTCATGAAGCTTTCTCCAAATATGAGGATCTGAGGGTGCATGGGTCTGAGTATTTTTCTATTTCCCTTTCCCCTTTTCCTTTTTTGGCGGGACCTCCTTCACCATAAGGGTTTCCTGCCCCTTTACCATCCTTTCCACCGAAATATCATTAATCGGCCCTTTGTTTTCCAAAGTCTCCTCCCCTTTGCGAGGCACAATGCCCCTCTATTTACACAGCATCATTATCAAAGAAGGGTAAGGTAGGATACCTATTTGTTTGGTGGTAGCTTCAGTGATTTCTTGATGTAGGATTGTGCCGACATCAATTCATCGTCCCTTCAGTATAGAATGCAACAAGTACATTCTGTTTAGAGTTGCAGTCGTACTGTGGGTAGATGGCAGGAGACGATAGTTTATAAAATGAAACCACACCTTGCTTTGAACAATAAGGTAGCAACTGTGCATGGTGTAGTTGTTTGGATTGTTTCTAGTCCAAACCACGCCAACGACATAAAAATTGTTCAGTAAAAGCTCTGCACCTTCCTCTGTCAAGTTTTTCAAGAACTCAACGTGTTCATTCTCTGCCTCAGCAATATTGAAGAGAGCATTTATGTGGTCAACGCTCTAGAGCACTAAACCTTCACGAACAAATATGAATTCCTGTTCTGGATCAACCAGGTTAGCATAAAATTCCCTTACCATGGAGGGAGAGTACCCGGTCAGATGGTCACAAAATTGCTTCCATCCCAAATGAGAAATTATTTTGGTAACCTGCTTCCCTAATGTCAGTTGCGGGGACAACTGAAATCCTTGCTCTGGATGACAGTTCCTTTTCAATATCACTTCTTGATAACGGTCCTTCGTCGCTTTCAATAGAAATAGAACATGCTCCTTGGGTTGTGGTTGGTCGGTGTTTCTAACCATAGTAGTCGAGGATTCAGCCACTGATTTGGATAGGGTTTTCACTCCGTGAGTTCTTGCCATGACTACTGAAATAAAGAGAGTGCGAATATTTTGAAAAAAAAAAAAGGTTGAAGTCAAAGAAAATACAGTAACAATGGTGGTTGTGAGTGCGAGACAATATTTAACACAAAAATGGAGTTTTATAAACGATGGAGGCGAAGAGACGTAATGATTGCTGAGAGTATACTGTGCCTGCTGCCAATAAATGCTAGGACACAGATCGTACTATTTTGAAATGATCTAACGGTTAGGGATTGGGGTGAATCAATCATCGTGATTCTTGCCCGGAACATTTTGCTGAGTCATCAATGTAATGTATCGACAAGTGGTGGTATCATGTGCGTCTACAAAAAGGGGATATTTTATTCCTACATAAAACTAAAGAAAACGAATTAAAAGAAAACAAAAGACAAAAAGTAAATATAAAAAATTGCAATGACATTCTTAAGTAAATGTGAGCAGGTTAATGGTCTCGTTTTGTTCGTTGATGCCTCGGCTGCGGTATTGCTTCAACTGTTAAGCATTCACTTTAAATTGGTGCCTATCGTTCAAATCCTTGATTGTCACCGCACCATATGGAAATTCTTCGATAACTTTAAAAGGTCTTTACCATCTTGAGCGTAATTTTCCTGGATGCAATTTTAAACTTGAGTTAAATAAAAGCACTAACTGACCAGATGAAAATTGTTGCCGCAAAATGATGTTGTCATGTCATCTTTTAGTTTTTTCTTTGTAAATGGCAGCATTTTCATAAGCATTACGTCAAATTTATTCTAGTTCTGAAATGTCCAACAATTTTTTTTCTAGCAACATCATAGTCCATGTTCACTTGTTTGATTGCCCACATGGCCTTATGTTCAAGTTCTACTGGCAAGTGATAAGATTTCCCAAAAACTAGCTGATATGGTGACATCCCTAATGGTGTTTTGTATGAAGTGCGAAGCGCCCACAACACATCATTCAACCGCAAAGACCAATCTCATCGAGATAGGTTAACCACCTTCTCAAGAATACCCTTGATTTGTTGATTGGATACTTCCGTTTGTCCATTTGTTTACGAATGAAATGTAGTTGCCATGCGATGTTTCACACCGTAACATTTCAAAGCTGTCGCCACCTAATTGCAATGGTAATGAGTGCCTTGGTTACTTATTAATGCTCGAGGTGTTCCGAATCATGTATGGATATATATGTGAAAGAAATTTGACATCGTCCGAGCATCGTCCTTTGGAACAACATTCCCTCGATCCATTTGGAGACAGTCAACAGCAACCAGAATATACACATTTCCAAAAGTATTTGGAAATAGACCCATAAAATCTATACCCCAAACATCTAATAACTCAACCTCCATGATAGGCTGTTGAATCATCTCATTGCGTCGAGATACAAAACCAGTGCATTGACATTTGTTACACTGTTCAACAAAATTATGGGTATCGCGAAACAATGTTGGCCAGTAAAGTCTTGATTGTAAGACCTTTGCAGCAATCCTAACTCCACCAAAGTGGCCTCCATAAGGAACATCATTTCTTCCTCAGAAACGCAACGATGAATGATGTTGTCAACGCATACCTTGAATAGGTATGGCTTATTCTAATGATATTTCACAGCATCCCAAAGAAATCTGACCTTTCTATGACCTGTTGCACTCAATGGTAGTTTTTTACATACTAGATAATTGACGACATCTGCATACCATGAAGATGCATCGATAAAGAATAATTTCTCATCTGGAAATGCGTTGACAATTTGTGATTTTCCATCCTCGCTTCCAAATTCCAAACGAGATAGGTGGTCTGCTACTTGGTTTTCTGATCCTTTCCTATCCTTAATCTCAACATCAAATTCTTGTAGTAAAAGGATACATCTAATTAGCCTAGGTTTTGTATCTTTCTTAGCAAAAAGGTATTTCAAAGCAGAATGATCAGTATACACTATAATTTTTGCGCCGGCAAGATATGAACGAAATTTGTCAAATGCAAAAACTACTGCCAGTAACTCTTTCTCAGTGGTTGTGTAATCACCTGCACTTCAGTTAGTGTCTTACTAGCATAATAAATTGAGTGAAATACCTTATCCTTTCTTTGTCCAAGCATAACACCTAAAAAATAATCGCTCGTATCGCTCATTACCTCGAACAGTTGCGACCAATCTAGTGCGACGATAATGGGTGCCTACACTAGCTGCTGTTTAATCCTTAGAAATGCTTCCAAAAAAACTTCATCAAACAAAAACTTTTTATTTTGCTCCAACAAGGAACAGAGTGGTTTTGCTATTTTGGAGAAGTCTCAGATGAATCTTCTATAAAATCCGGCATGGCCGAGAAAACTCCTTATTCCCTTTACATTATTCGGTGGAAGTAGTTTTTTAATGATTTCCACCTTCGCTTTATCCACTTCAATGCCCTGACAAATATTCGATGACTAAGGACAATTTCTTCAGTTGCCATGAAGTGGCATTTTTCCCAGTTCAGAACCAAGTTGGTGTCCTCGTATCTTTTCAACACTTTTGCTAAATTGTCAGCACATATATCAAAATTTTGCCCATACATAGAGAAATCATCTATAAATACCTCTAATGAATCCTCAATCAAATCCGAGAAGATGGCCATCATGCACCTCTAGAATGTGGCCGAGGCATTACACAAACCAAATGGCATTCGTCGAAAGGAAAAGGTTCCAAATGGGCAAGTAAAAGTCGTATTTGCTTAATCTTCCGGCGCGATTGCAATCTAGTTGTATCCAGAATATCCATCAAGAAAATAGTATTCTTTTAAATGAAAATAGTCCATACACACTCGCCAACTTGTAGCAATGCGAGTAGGGATTAGCTCATTTTTATTGTTACTTACCACTGTGATGCTACTCTTCTTAGGCACACATTGGATCGGGCTTACCCATCTGCTATTCTAAATTGGGTAGATTATGCCTGCGTCTAACCATTTGATAATCTCCTTCTTCACTACTTCCTTGATTTTCTCATTCAGTCTTTATTGTTGCTCAATTGACTGCTTTCCTTCTTCTTCTAACCTAATTTTATGCATACAAAAAGAGGGACTAATGCCTCTGATGTCTGTTATGCTCCAGGCGATGGCTCTTTTGTGCTGCTTCAATATTCTGATTAATTTTTCTTCTTGGTTTGCGATGAGACTTGCATCGACAATTACAGGCAATGTATCATTGTCACCTAGGAAAACATATTTCAGGTGTGTTGGCAATGGCTTTAACTCCAGAGTCAGAGCTTCTTCAATCGATGGTTTAAAAACAAGGATCGTCTGATTAGTCAGATCCAAAGATTCCAATTGCCAGCCATGTTTCAGCTAACACATTAGCCTTAACTTTGTGGTCACATTTAGGTGGGATATTGTCATCAGCTGTCACTGCATATTCTTTCGGTACTGCTGAACTTCGTTCATTAAATTCTTCTATAATTAACTCATTCAGAATATCAATATGGTGACATTATTCCTCACTTTGTGATGGAGATGCTTCGAAAACACTAAACGTGACATGTTCATCACTATGACGCATAATCAACTCGCCCTTGAAAACATCTATAAGAGTGCGTCCGTTGCTAGAAATGGGCGTCCCAAAATAATGGGCACCTTCTTATCAGCTTCACAATCAAGTATAATGAAGTTGGTCGGGAACACAAACTTATCAACATGGACTAGGACATCTTTAATCTATCCTTTAGGTTGTGCCAAAGATCTGTCTGCAAGTTGTAATGTCACCGCAGTGGGCTTCAAATGACCAATCCATAATTTCCTGAAAGTTGACAATGGTATAAGGTTAATGATAGCTCCTAGGTCACATAGAGCTTTACCTAAGTAATGGTTTCCAATAGAGCATGGAATTGTGAAACTGCCAGGATCTTTCATTTTTGGTGAACATGGATGAGGACATCTTTAATCTATCCTTCAGGTTGTGCCAAAGATCTGTCTGTAAGTTGTAATGTCACCGTAGTGGGCTTCAAATAACCAATCCATAATTTCCTGAAAGTTGACAATGGTATAAGGTTAATGCTAGCTCCTAGGTCACATAGAGCTTTACCTAAGTAATGGTTTCCAATAAAGCATGGAATTGTGAAACTGCTAGGATCTTTCATTTTTGGTGGTAATTTATTTGTCAGTACAATGTTACATCCTTCTGTGAGCGCAATCGTCTCAATATCGAATAACTTCTTTTTTGATAGTAGCTCCTTCATAAATTTCCCATAACTGGGAATCTATACAATAGCATAAACTAGAGGTATATTAATATGTAATTGTTTCAAGGTAGACACAAACTTTTGATAATCTTTGTAATGTTCTTTCTCCTTGAATCGCTGTGGAAATGGTAAAGGTATGTTCATAGCAGGTTGTTTTATTATAACCGATTATGTCGACATGGGCAGTTCATCGATAACTTTTTGGGATGAATGGTTGGCAACAGTGTGACTACTGGTGGTTCCTCCTCATTTGCTTCTGCTGTATCTTCTTCAGATGCAACTTCTCCTTGTTGCTTTGGCTCATTTGTGTCGACAGGTGCTTCGTTAGAGCTGCTACTTTGTTCGGCAATTTGCTTACCACTTCGCAATGTGATAGCCTTGCAATGCTCTTTTCCTTTTTGATTTGGATTTTCAGTGTCACTGGGCAAAGCACTTGGTGGTCGTGTGCTCATGTTAGAAGCCAATTGTCCTAGTTGTGCTTCCAACGCTCAGATGGAAGAAGAATTTTCTTGTACAATTGCTTCTATTCTAGTAATATGCTCACGCATCAAAGCTTCAAGAGTAGCTAATGTATTTGATCTCGGTTTAGAATACTACTGTTGCTGCTGTTGATGCTATCCTTGCATATATGAAATCGCATTCTGTTGTGGCAGCATTCGAACTTGTGGTTGCATCTGAATATATGACTGCATCTGGTTATGTGATCGCATCTGATCAGGTTACGCATACACTTACGGATTGTGATTATAATTCTACTGCTATTGACCATAACTCCCTTGTCTAAAATTACCTTAATTTGAGGAATTTCCATATCTGTATGTGGACGCATTCTAACTCCCCCAAGGTTGTTGAGCTCTACTTGAACTATTGTATGAGTTACCATATGAATTTCCATGTATGATATTAACATAGAATGCATTTTCAGCATGCTGTGGCGATCCTCATGGCTATGGTTGTCGCTTGTAAATTTCACAGGAAAATGTCGAGACATCCATCTGTTGGGCTACTTGAATAGGGGCAACATCACTTGTCCCCTTCATTTTTTTATCATATTTTCCAATGAGGATACTTGTGCACTTCAGGCTGATATAGCATCTAATTCCATAATTCTAGGATTTGTTTTCACCTGAGCAGAACGAGAAATTGGATATTGATAATCATTTTGTGCAATTATCTCTAAGATTCACACGGCTTCATTGTAAGTACAATCAAACAAAGGACAATTAGTAGATGCATTGAGGAGATTTCTTATCTACGCATTTAATCCATTGTAGAAGATCTCAATTGTGTTTCCTGTTGGATTCCATGCATGAGACAACATCTAAGCAGAGTCTTGTAACGTTCCCATGTAGTATGTAAATTCTCATCATCCAATTGATGATATGTCGTGATATCATTCTGCAGTTTAGCATTCATTGTGGGTGGACTGAATCGCAGAACAAACTGAGTTGCTAGCACATTCCATGAAGTAATAGATTCAGTCGGTAAACCAAGAAACCATGTAGGTGCCCATCCTTGCAAAGAGTAAGGGAGCAATTGCATCTTCAAGGCGTCATCAAGAACACCATGTTGACTGAAAGAAGCAAATATAAGCAGAAAAGATTTGAGAAGCTCCCTCGTATCTTCGTGAGGTAAACCTGCTTATTTTCCATTCGAGTTATGCATTTGAAACATCACCGATTTTAATTCGAAATTACCAGCATGTATTGTTGGTCTAACAACCCCTGGTTGTAAATCATCAAGCATAGGAACAAAAAAGTCTCTACTTGTCCTGTCTGGAATTTGCTCTTCTTGTAGCAGTGGTATATTGTTGACTACTTGTGGCTGCACTGGAGTAACAACATTTTATGCCAGCAATGGTGGTAGATCGTTATTATTTCCAACCATTTTTCTTTGCTCTTGTCTTTTCCTTTGAATTATCCTTTCATGTTCCAAATCAAAACTAAAAATGTTGTTAGGATTTCTCCTTGTGGACATAAAACACCTAACAAAGAAAATTGAAAAGAATTACAAAAGGTTACTAATCAATAAATGGTTAGAAAAGAAACAAATAAATGCAACTAAAAAAATAAACATCAAACAAACGCAATTCCCGGGAATGGCTCCAAAACTTGATTGCACTATGAACGTCACGGCAAATGTGCAAGTGTACACTATCAATGCAAGTATAGTAGACAGAAGTGAATTTGTCAAATATCGATCCCACGAGGATGGGTGCTTGTTGTCTAAAATTGTCGGTGCAAAAGAAATTCATATAAGAAAAATTGTCAGAAATAATGTCAATGCAATTAAGTTAAAATCTATACAAATAAAGAGTTAAAACTATCAACACAATTTTTGTAAAACTGCAATAAAAAAAGACAGAGCGATTTACTAGAAAATGAAATGAATGTTGAAGATATTTTGTCAATGCAATTAAGAAAATTAACGAAGTAAAACAATGATAAAGAGACAGGGGATCCTTGACTTGATAAATTAGCAAACACTAAATGTGACTACAAGGTAGTTGATAGATAAATTGTCACCACAATTAAGCTTAATGAGATCTGTAACACCCAAATCCCGAACACCGTCATCGGTTAGGATTTCGGTGTTACTATACTGTTCATCTTTTAAAATATCCAAATATTTTAATCTTTATTCATTACGAAATTCACTTCCCATATTTTAGATCAATATGTAATCATAACACAATTTCTTCAAGGGTAAAAATGACATTTACAATAATTTAGGAGACTTTTACCGGTACTTGATGGTCAAGTATCGGTAAAAGTCACGTCAGTGAACAATTTAAAGACTGTGCAAATTTCTATTGGTACCTGTGCTAGTTCTATCGATACAAGTATGATTTCTACCGATACAAATCATGCAACTACCGATACCAAAAACTCCATAGAATAAAAATCCTTACCCTGCAACTTCTACCGATATATGCATACTTACTACCGATACATCAATTCTAAAAACTACCGATACTTGTTATTCAACTACCGATACAACTCAAGTTAGAAGACAATCTCTCTCCTACCCTGTACTTCTACCGATACATGCATAAGTTCTACCAAAACAAGTATGTAGAATTTCAAGAATTATACCAAGACACAAGATTAACATCTCAAACACATCCATCACAAGTTATACTTTAAGTCATCACACAATATGCAAAACTTCTAAGAGTTTACAAGCATCATCATCTTAAACATCTAAGTTGTACTTCATGCATTTACACAATCAAAATAGTAAGATTTTAGTATCTTTAATTCAACAACAAATTAATATCATCCTAGTACATGCCAAATAACCGAGTGATGTAAATACTACCGAACGAGCTCCCAAGATAGTGTGATGTCTTCAAGATGATCTGATCTTTAAGTCACAAAATGAAATCTACAAAACAACAAGTTCACTAGTAAGCTTCATAGCATGGTAAGTTCGCAAGTTCATCAATTTACCAAGTCTTATGTGATAAACAACTCTATAAATCTGTCAAGCTAGCAGAAATGAACTTTAAAGGTCGATATTCGTTTAACTCCCTATTGACACAAAGGTCATGATGCTCATTTGCTCCCTATTGACCTAGGGGTCATGCCTGTTACCAGTATACGATGTTATTCTTAACTATCGATACGATATATATGTTCCCTATGATGTTGCTCACACTAAGCTGATGAGAAAATGCAATAAGCATAAATCTCAGCCATTGTAGTGCCTGTAATCCATTCATGGATTCTATTCACGTTTTGGTGACTTACGATGCTGAAGAGAATCCGCAACAAATGCAAGATCTCAAGCATCGGACCATTTTCTATCTTTAGCTCAAGGTCAAGAAATTCTCATCTCATAGCTACTGTCTTTCATGTTTCCAATTGTCGTTTCACATTTCCAATATTCATTAGAAAGTAGTTATAAGCAGTCATTAGTAAGAATTTAACATTACAAACCTACGAGACTGGATTGTAGTTGTGAATGGATTCTAGGGACTACTCCGTTAATTTTCCTTTTCCTCGATCGATGGCACGATCGTAATCTACACCCACAAATCATTCAATTCTCACATTAAGTTACAGAATTTAGTCATTCAACATAGTTTAGTCCTTTTTGGGAAAATTACAATTTTACCCCTACTAGTTTCCTTTTATTCAATCTAGTCCTTTCAACATAAAACATGCAAAATATCCATTTTCTCCCACAACCAAACTTAGTCAAATTTTCTTAGGTGTCCACTCAACCTATTCACTCATTTATTTTCATAACAATACATGTAATTTCACCATTTTCACATTTTAATCCTTAAACCCTATTTTCATAAAAAATCACATTAAAAAAGATTTAACCCAAGTATCAAACATTCAAATACATCAAAGTCTTCCAAGAATAAGAAAATTTAACAAAGGTAAGTTTTCTAACATTTGACAGATTCACAAATTAGTCATTGTATAAGCTAGATTAAACTGATACGGACTCAAAAACATAAAAATTACCAAAAAAGATCAGGGTTTGCTTACCCAAATCAAAGCTCAAAGATTTGAATTGAAAACCCTAACTTTTCTCTCATTGTTTCCATGTGAAGAAGAAAGAAGAAAAATGGAATGAAAATCATTTTTTTCTTTTAATTTTCATATATATAGTAATGGTATTTTTGTAATTATTGAGACTTTCATCATTAGGCTTTAATTAATCATTTTTAATCTTAATTAAATCTATTTACACTTAATATAAACCATGCCAATCCACTAATTAATATTCATTTGGTACTTCTAATTAAACATCTATACTTTTATCCTTTTAATGATTTAGTCCTTTCTAATCAATTGACTATTTAATCTATGAAATTTTCAAATCATAATTTCATACAATGCATATATCACTAGAAATATTCAAAATAAATAAACTTACGACTCGACTCGTCAGAGCTATGGTCCCGACTAAGATATGGTAAGATATTACAAATATATTGGAAGTAGCAAGTGCAAATGAAATATTTTGGGAGGAACAATTAGAACCTCCAAAAGAGATTAGTAACCCTGTTTGCAACCAACTTGTGACTAATCATTGCAAAGAAGAAGATTTCGAGGATGAGGAACTGATGGAAGAAGAGAGAAATGAGGAATATTTAACGACTCAATTAGATTGGTGGTAGCGAAGGTGTGGTGGATCAATCGATGTCAAAAGCTACTAAAATGATACCATCAATTTTGAGGCCACCAGAAGTGGAGTTAAAGCCATTACCATAACATTTAAAGTATGGATATTTGGGTGAGAGAAAAACTTTACCTATTATACTTGCATAAGGATTGAGTAACTTGCAAGAAGTAGCTTTGTTGGATGTGCTTAAACGTCATGAAAAGGCTATTGGGTGGACTTTTTTGATATAAAAGGGATAAATTCAGCCTTTTGTTAGTAAAAAAATTCAATTGGAAGAAGGTAAAAAACCCGTTGTTAATGCATAAAGAAGACTTAAACTGACCATGAAGGAAGTAGTGAAAAGAAACTAGTAAAATGGTTTGATGCAAGTATAGTTTATGGCATTTTCGATAGTGAATGGGTAAGCCCTACACAATGCGTACCAAAAAAAGGTTGGTTGACAGTTGTAGAGAATGATCACAACGAGCTAATCCCTACAAGAACAGTTACCGGGTGGAGAGTTTGTATTGATAACAGGAAATTAAATGATGCAACAAAAAAATATCACTTTCCACTACCTTTCATTGATCAAATGCTGGATCGATTGGTAGGTAAAGAATATTACTATTTCTTGGACAGGTATTCAAGGTATCATCAAATCCTAATACATCTCGATAATCAAGAAAAAACAACTTTTACATGCTCTTTTGGGACATATGCTTTTAAACGTATGCCTTTTGGACTTTGTAATGCACTAGCTACTTTTATGAGATGTATGACCATAATTTTTACAAATATGTTAGGAGAACGGTTAGACATTTTCATGGATGATTTCTTGGTATATGGAGACTCTTTCAAGGATTTCTTGCTGAGCCACTCTTTTGTATAGCTATGAACTCAAGCTCTTCATTTTTTCTCTTTGTTTTGTTTGCTTGAGGACAAGCCAAGACTTAAGTCTGCGGGAGTTTGATCTACTGGTTTCATACTTAGCAGATTGAATTATTTTTCACACTTGAAGAGGTTGAGATCAAGTATTTTCGTTATATTTTCATAGGATCTAGTTTAGATTTCTTATTTGAATAAATTGTGTAACCTAAGTGTTAAAATGTTATTTTATTTATCTTTAAGGCTGAATGAGACCTAAAGGTTAGCTAATGTACTTGGTGAGTGTACAGGAGACCATAAGAAGTGTAACAATAGGAGACTGATCACTTCGTTATGACATAGGCTGAGATATGTTGTAACCAAGGCACCAGACTTAAGGAACTCAAAGACTAACTTCTTTGTCGTGACATACATGGGCTTTGTCACAACAACTCCTGTAGGATGACGCTTCACATGGAGACTGATGTCTTTGTCTCGACACAAGACTTGGAGTGTAGCAACATCGACCCTTGGACAGAAATCTCACACTAAATGAAGGGCGTTTTGGTCTTTACAATTCCATTTAAACACGAGGAATGACAGCTGATTTGGGGTTGAGGAAAAACGACCATCTAAAGCTATAAATAGGACCTTTAGCACTAGGGTTTTACAGACCATTCTTTAGAATTTAGTTTTTAGTTTTTAGTTTTATTTGTATTTTCAGTTTTTAAACGAGATTGTAGAAGTTCGCATAAACATTCGTGGAGTTTTTCCCGACAAATTGCTTAATACACAATTCTAGATTCTTTTTCATTCTCCTCTTCACTTGTATGTTTTCACATATTTTTTTATTAATGAATAAAGAAACCATGAGGAACTAATTCTATTTTTGGGAATTAAGGAGTGGACATATGAATAATTAATTGTTGTTTTACAGGGATTTTACCTTTCGGATCAGCCGTTGATCTGCCGATTTCATACCTAGAAGATTGAACTTATTTTCACATTTGATGAGCTTCAAATCAAGTGATTTCCCTTATGTTTTATGACTTCTTTTATTTAGTTTCGTTTTCTAATAAATTGCGCTAAGAAGGTTGTATTATTGCTTTTAATGTTAAATGAGGCCTAAAGATTAGCTAACCTACTTCGTGAGTGCACAGGAGACTAGTAGTAGTGAAGCCATAGTGATACTGACTGCTTCGTCACGACATAGATAGTCCTATGTCGCAACAAAGGGATCAACATCAAAGAATCAAGGGATTACCTTTTACGTCATGACACAGGTCCTGGTGTATCACGACATAGACCCCAGACTCCAACTTTGCATTTAGTGAGGGGCATTTTCATCTTCACAACGCAACTTAAGCACGAAGGACGGTAGCTGACCTATGGTTGAGGAAAAATGATCATCTAAAAGCTATAAATAGGACCTTTAAGCACTAGGGTTGGACATCATTCCTTAGATTTAATTTTTAATTTCATTTTTATTTTCAATCTTTGAAACGATATTGTAGAAAGTCGCGTCAACGATCGAGATTTTTCTGATAGATAGCTTTATACAATTTTAGTTTCTTTTTCATTCTCTTTTGCACTTATATGTTTTCAGATATTGTTTCATTGATGAATAAAGAAACCATGAGGAACTAATTCCATTTTGAGGAATTAAGGATTGGACGTATGAATAATTAATTGTTGTTTTACAGGGATTTTACGTTTCGAATCAGCTATTTGGGAAAGGAAGAACGTTGAACAAACACTAGACCTGATAACCCTAGAAAGTCATCTTGGTGGGAATCAACCAAAAATTGGTATTACCCATCCTTGAACACGTTTTCCCCAAACTGATTTAGATTGTGACATCTAGCGATAAGTAATCTCTATCGACTTGCTATGTCGACGGAAGATCAAGATATCCAACTAGGGTAGTGACTAGTTGATTGAAGGAAAATCCCCAAAACCCAACAATCCAGGAAAGCATATGGAAACAACCTAATTTCCCCAAAGCTGTTTATAAGATTTTCTACTTCTCAAACTTTTTCTTTTATTTCCTATTTTATTTATCTTTTATATTTATACTCTCAAAACAACTCTTTTATTTCTCATACTATAAACCCTAAAACAAGT
The DNA here is from genome assembly GCA_039519145.1 of Kokia cookei. Classification (NCBI taxonomy): domain Eukaryota; kingdom Viridiplantae; phylum Streptophyta; class Magnoliopsida; order Malvales; family Malvaceae; genus Kokia; species Kokia cookei. The sequence goes on from CM076909.1 coordinate 27,284,977, forward strand.
ACTAATTAATTTTACTCTTTGCAGGGATTCAATTTACTATCGCCTTAAGCCTCCTTTGGGTACAATCCTCGGAATACTATCAAGTGTTTCGTTGTAACACACTATATTTACAACCTAACCCGTATACTTGCGAAAAGCCAAAATTTACATTGAACGGGAGTACGTTCGGGGGCAGTCAGCTATTTGGAAAAGGAAGAGCATCGAACAAACACTAGGTTTGACAACCTTAGAAAGTCATCTAGGTGAGAATGAACCCAAAATTGGTATTGTCCATCCATGAACACCTTTTCCCCAAACCAGTTTAGATTGTGACATCTAGCAATAAGTAATCTCTATCGACATGCCATGCTGGCAGAAGATCAAGAGATCCAACTAGGGTAGTGACTAGTTGATTGGAGGAAAATCCTCAAAATCGAACAATTAAATAACTCATACGAAAACGACCTAAAATCCCCAAAGCCATTTATAAGATTTCTACAACTTAATCTTTTGCTTTTATTTTCTATTCTATTTTATCTTTTTATTTTTATGCACTCAAAACACTTTTATTTTTCGTACTATAAACCCTAAAATAATTACTAATTAATTTTACTCTTTGCAGGTATTTGATTTACTATCGCTTTAAGCCTCCTTTGGGTACGATCCTTGGAGTACTACTAAATGTTCCGTTGTAACACACTACATTTACAACTTGTCCCGTATACTAGCAGAAAGCTTAAATCTACACCGAACGGGAGTACATTTAGGGGCGGTCAGAGGATACCTACGACCACTAGCTCCACTTTAGGTTATAGCCTTGCGATCTAGAGGAAACTGACTTTAGCTAACCGTCACTCTTGTGGAACCGTCTTACACTAGATCATCATTTCTCAATGGCGAATGCCACGACATTTCATCTCTTAGGCTCGACAATCTTTGACACAATAAGTTAGCGAATCAACTGTACAACCTTCTCAAAACATACAGAGCAGCTGTCTTCTCACAAGATGAAAAGATTACTTTTGGAAGGACATGGATGGAAGCGTCAATCCCGTAATGCGGAGAAATGATGAATACTCATTAAGAAGGGTTAAGTGCGGGTTCTAATCCTCATGAACTCCTTTTGAGGAATCTTGCCAACCTTTGGCTAGATGAGTTTAGTTACTCATGCTTTTTGGGAATAAAAACATAAGTTTAATGAAACATAATTATATTAGAAAGGAAAAGAAACAAAAGGCTAAGAGCCTTAGGGATTTTTTGCTATGGTGAGGGAGTTTTTTACAATAAATAGAAGTGTAAATTCATGTCACTCCATCCCCTATTTATAGTACATGAAAATCCCTAATTGGTTCTTATTTAAACTCTAAGTGATAATGTTTAAGAGATATAATTAAAATTAAATCTAAACAATATCATAATAATCCTAACAATATTCCTAAATTTAAAAAAAAAAATATTTCAAATCTAAACGAAATTTTATGTTCATAAATCTCTTATTTGAAATTTTGCCCCAAGTCTTCCACGCTTTGTATTTTCGACACCACCTCTTCCATATTTTGCATGCTAAACCATTCTGTCTTTAAATTCTCGCTTTTCCCCCAAATTTACTTTTGCCTTCAATTTAGACCCTACAAGATAAAAAAAACCATAAAGAACCCAAATTAGTAGGATCATACTCAAAATATATATGTAATTAACTCATAAAAGTATGTCACTTTAGAGTATTATCATTTTCTAACCCCAAAACCCTAATTTTTACAGCCCCTATATATACTAACCTTGAGCTAAACCTATCCCACTACTTAAACACTTCAAAACACTCTTCAAGTGTCATAATGTTGCCTACATAAGAGTACGAGGGCCTAGTAAGCAAAACTAAACACGAACGACCTAAATTAATGTAGAGTCACCACAAACCAATTTGGGCTAGGTTGGTTAGCCACCTATCGTCTAAAAGTCTAGAATTAATACTACGAAAAATCCTAAAACTCTGGACTCGATCTCATCACCAAATTTAGAGTTCGGGAGTACGGTTACGTGTGGGGAAGGTTATAGCACCCCCACAACGCCTATCCAGGGATAGTCTTACGGGGTCTAGGGAGCTAGTTTTTTTATTTATTTAAGCATATTAACATCTTAATTTAGGCTAAAATCTTATGTAAATCTTAAATAAAAAGTCTAAAACATGCCTCCAATTTACTTGTAACTTGACTAAGACTTGTTCACCAAACTTATCTAATTTAAAACTTAAATTAGAATTTTTTACTTCTAACGAGAGCCCTAAAATATACTTAAATAATTCTAGTAAAATATCTTCAATTCTTAAAATTAATTCTATTTTAGAATCCTAAAAAAACCTAAAAGTTACTAATGAATTAAGAGAAATATAAAAATTCATCTACAACTTATTTGATTATTATTATTATTATTATTTTAAAAGATTTAATTAATAACGTTGAACCTATCAAGATCTTATGAAAGTATCATATGTCGGGTTTATGATTTATCTTACTTTAAAATTCTTGATCTAAATTTTAAATCCGTCAAAATTCTAAAATAATATATCTTGGATGACATTTATTAGTTATCTTAAAAATTATCTAAAATTAAATATTTAAAAAGGCCTACTCATGATTTACAATTCACTTACAAAAATCCTTAGTTTTAATCTTAAATAAAGTCCTAAAGAATATTTACATATTAATTATCTTATATTATATTTAAAATTAGTTCAAAATCCTAATAAAAAATATCCTACTTATTATTTATAATTTTTCTAGGGTAAATGACAGATAAGCTCTTAAAAACTAACCTAAATTCAAATGTAAAAAAAAACATAAATATAAATAGACATGAAAGTAAACAAATATGAAATAAGAATAAATAAAAAATATACAAGTTTGAATAAATATAAAATATTAAACTAAAATGCATAATTGACATCAAATATATAAAGCATAAATGTAAATAAAAAGAAAATTTAAGTATAAATAACTTATTAAAATGAAAACAAAATGACAGCTTGATTTTGGGATTAAAAAATAAATAATCTGGAGGACAGAGGACTGATGTAGCAATTAATTTGCTTTTAATTTTAAAATTTCGGATTAAATCGAATGTTTTCTTAAACAAAAAGGGTACGAGTGTAAATATGCCAAAAAGTTAGGGTATCACTGCAAAAAACGTAGTATTTTTCATAAATTTAAAAAGTTTGGGAGTGAGAATAAAATACCCATTTTGGCACTTATAAATAGGGATAATATATTTTTTTATCTCATTTTTAACCTCATTACAAAAAAAACTCTTCCTCTTTATCTTCCTCCTTTAATGTTGGCCATGGCTGCACCACCGGAGAGCCCAACAATTCTTCGGCTTCAGTGGTGGAATCGCCATGTTCGGTGGTCGAAAATTTATTTTTCATCTTTTAAAAAAAAAATCAAAAGTTTTTTTTTGATTAAAACAAAATCACTACTTTACTTCAAAATCAAAACTTTTATTTAGAAATAGTTAAAAAAAAATCAAAACTTCATTTAAAAATTTAAACTTTCTCTTTAAAATCACTAAAAAACATATTTTTATTTTTAAAAAATCTATACTTTCTTTATTTTCTTTAATGAAAATCACTTTACTTAAAAATCAAAACTTTTATTTCAAAATAGTTAAAAAAATCAAAACTTTATTTAAAAATTTAAAAATTTTCTTTAAAATAACTAAAAAACAGATTTTAAAAAATATATATATAAACTTTCTCTTTTTTAAAGAAAATCACTATTTTACTTAAAAATTCAAATTTTTATTACAAAATAGTTTTAAAAAAATCAAAACTTTGTTTAAAAATCAAAACTTTTCTAAAAAACAAATTTTTATCTTAAAAATCTAAATTTTTTTTTAAAGAAAATCACTATTTTACTTAAAAATCCAAACTTTTATTTCGAAATAGTTAAAAAAATTAAAACTTTGTTTAAAAATTTAAACTTTTCTTAAAAATTTTTATTTTTAAAAATCTAAACATTTTTTTTAAAGAAAATCATTATTTTACTTAAAAATAAAAAAAAATTTATTTCGAAATTATTTAAAAAAAACCAAAACTTTTCCCAAAATCAAGCTATTTTTCTTTCGAAAAAAACTTTTATTTTAGCAAATGGAAAGGAAAAAAAAATGTGATTTTTGGGGCTCCTAGGGGCAAAGGACCGATGGTCCGATATCGTCCCCTTCATCGAAACCCAAACCCCATGCTCAATGATATCTCCATGGCAAAAAAAAAGAGAAAAGAAAAAGAAAATAGCATGCTTGTTGTTGTTTTTTCTTCTTACCTTTTTTGTAAAAAATAAGAATATGAAAAAATTTGCCCTTTTTTCATTCATGTCATGCATATATATTGTTCATTAATCTTGTTTATTTGTAATTTTTTTTGTCATGTTTAATTTGATCTTTTGATTAATAACTTAGTACTATTTTGGATGTTTGTGATATGTGACAAAAGAAAGTTATAGTTCATGAAACCCTAACAACAACAACAACAACAACAACAATAATAATAATTTGGGCCCTTGACAAGTCCAAAAAGAAAGAAAAAAAAAAGAAAACTAAAAACCTCTATTTGACCCAAAATCGAGTGGGCTTCCAACGGGCCTAAGAGAGAACAAAAGGGCCTCCAACTAGGCTCAGACAAAATCGGGTGTCTACAGTTGTCCCTCTTTGTTCGTGGCTTGTGTAGCAAGGAATGTACAAAGACGTAGACACCTAACCATGTCAAATCCCGCTCAACATCGCAGTACAAGGAATCACAAATTTTACAATCACCAAAACTCTCAACCAAATCTTCGAAATGAGAATGCAAAAGAAGCGCAAATTGACCTCACACATGTGTCTTCATATACAATGAAATAAATAAAAATAAATAAATAAATAAATAAATAGACCTCTATGCTTAGGCCTCTAATTGCAATGAAAAGTAAATGAACATCCACACTTAGGCCCTTAAATGCAACGAAAGGTAAATGGGCCTCCACACCTGGGCCTCTAAATGCAATAAAAAGTAAATGGACCTTTACACCTGGGCCTTTAAATGCAATGAAAAGTAAATGGACCTCCACACTTGGGCCTCTAAATGCAATGAAAAGTAAATGGACCTCTACACATGGGCCTCTAAATGTAATGAAAAGTAAATGGACCTCCACACCTGGGCCTCTAAATGAAATGAAAAGTAAATGGGCCTCCACACTTGGGCCCTCTGAATGCGATGAAAAGTAAATGGACCTCTACACTTGGGCCTCTAAATGCAATGAAAAGTAAATGGACCTCCACACCTGGGCCTCTAAATGCAATGAAAAAGTAAATAAGCCTCCATACTTAGGCCTCTAAATGCAATGAAAAGTAAATGGACCGCCACACCTGGGCCTCTAAATGCAATGAATGTTTTCCTTTCTTCCTTTCTTGAGTTTTTCATAAAAGGTCATTATTTTGAGAATCATGTTTTCGGGTTGAAAAAGATCAAATCCCTATCCACACACAACAGATCATGAAAATCAAATTCCATGGGATATCACCTTAATTGTAACATCCTAGTTCTCAGTGAGGTCGAAAGTAGTGGTTTCAGGATCATAACTCTGACGAGTCGAGTCATAAATATTAGTTATTTAATATTTGTGATGTCACCAGCGTCGTATTAAGTTTTGGTGGTGGAATTTTAATGTTTACATAGTTAATTGAGTCGAAAGGATTAAATTGTTAAAGGTGCAAAAGTAGGATTGGTTGACAAGGAGGACCAAATGAGAAAATTAACCAAAGACATGTTAGTGGGTGGATTAGTTGAGTTATATTAGTTATAATTAGGCTTAATTAAGTCTAAAAAGGGGTTTAATTAAAGCTAATGGTAAATGTCTTAAAATTTACAAAATTGACATTGGTATATATATGAAATTAAAAAAATTTTAAGTGATAAGTTCTTTGTTTTTCACTTCTTCTTCTTTCTCATAGCCAGGCCAAGGAAAACTTAGGGTTTTCATTTTAAATCTTTGAGCTTTGATTTGGGTAAGCAAACCTTGATCGTTTCTAGTAATTTTTATGTTTTCGAGTTTGTGTTAGCTTAATCTAGCTTATGCAAGGACTAATTTGAGAATCTGTCAAATATTGTAAAACTTGCCATTTTTGAAAATGCTTATTCTTGGAAGTCATGGTAGATTTATATGCTTGGTGTTTAGGTTTGATATGTTTGTAAAGTGATTTTTGATGAAATTTTGGGTATTTGGTGTGAAGATGATAAGTTGTAGGGGCATGTATAAAGGCTTAGAACAATAAAAAAGCATGGGAATAGAGAGGAAATGGTTATCTTGCATGTAACGTGATTAAGGACTAAAATGAATAAAAGTAAAAGATCAGTGGTAAAATTGTAATTTTTCCAAAAAGGGATCGAATTATGTTATCTGATCTAATTGAGTGCTTTAATGTAAGTAATTGAATGATTTGTGGATGTAGACTACGATCATGCTACAGATAACGAAAAAGGGAAATCGTCAGATTAGTCCCTGAAGCCTTTCCTCAATTGCAATCTAGTTCGTTAAATTCGTAAAGTTAAATTAATATTAATAATTATTTATAATTGCCTTTCTAATGATTGTTAGAAATGAGAAACGATGATTGAAAACGTAAAAGATAGAAACGACTTGAAGAGAATTTCCCGACCTTGTGCCAAAGATAGAACATGGTCTGATGCTTGAGATCCTGCATCTATTGCAGATTCTCTACAGCATCGTGAGTCACCATAAGGTGAATAGAATCCAAAATGGATTACAGGCCTTACGATGGTTGAGATTTATGCTCGTTGCATTTTCTCGTCAGCTTAGTGTGAGCGACATCGTAGGGAACAAATATACCGTATCAATGGCTGAGAATAGCATCATATACTGGTAACAGGTATGACCTATGGGTCAATAGGGAGTAAATGAGAATCATTGACTTTGAGTCAATGGGGAGTAAAACGAATAACGATCTCTGAAGTTCAGTTGTTCGGGCTCGATAGGTTTATAGAGTTGCTCATCACTTAAAACTCAATAAATTGATGAACCTTGCGAACTTATTAAGCTATGAAGCTTACCAGTGAATTTGTTATTTTGTAGATTTCATTTTGCGACTTGAAGATCGGATCATCTTAAAGACATCACACTATCTTGGGAGTTCGTTTGGTAGTATTTACATCACTTGGTTATTTGGCATGTATTAGGATGACATTATCTTTTGTGTTGTATTTAGAAATGATAAACCTTATTATGTTGAATGTGACTATTCATGGAGTGCAATTTGGGATGAAATTAGATGCTATGTAAAGGCTTGGATATTTTGTAAGTGGTGTGATGGCTTAATGCATAATCTAAGTTGTTAAATCCTTGTTTGACATAAATCTTGAAATCTTGCTTACTTGTTCCGGTAGAATATTTGCATGTATCGATAGAAGTACGAGGTTGTTCACTGACTTGAGTTTACCGGTAGTTGGATTGCGAGTATCGGTAGTTATGTGTATTGATGTAACTGTAGTTTGTATACAAGTATCGGTAGAAGTTGCAGGGTGAGAATTTTAGCTCTTTGGAGTTTTTAGTATTGGTAGTTGCATGACTTGTATCAATAGAAATTACACCTATACCAGTAAAACTTGCACAGGTATCGGTAGAAATACGTATAGCTTTTGAACTGTTTACTGACTTGACTACTACCGATACTTAACCATTAGGTACCGGTAGAAGTCTCCTAAATTGTTGGAAATGTCATTTTTTACTCTTATTGAATTGTGTTTATGATTAAATGATGATATATAATTAATATATGAAGTGATAACCTTAATAAATAAAGTTGAATATTACGGTGTTAAAGATGAATAGTGGAAAATGAACAGTAAACATCAAAAATCCTAACCGACGATGGTGTTCGGGTTTTGGGTGTTACATTAACAAATTTCAAAATGATTTTCTCGTAAATCAAATTCTCAGATTATAATTCACTTAACAAAATTGATACTACCAATTTCATAAATCCACCCTTGAAACATAAATTTCTTACATCGAAAGTCAACTCGTTAATTCTTGTGAAGCTGAATTTCCTTTTCCTGACTTTGGACCGTTTCGACTGCGAACCCTGTACCATGCTCTTTTGCAAAATTGCGTCTTAAAGTAAATATTCTTCAATATAGTTTCTTTCTCTTGCTCTCTCTTTCTATTTTTTTTATTTTTCTATTTTTTCTATTTATTTCTTTTTTTCTTCTTTTTTTTTTGTATTTTTTCTTTATTTAAAAAAAATCTCCTTTCTATAAACCCTTGCATTCTCCAAGTAAGTTAATTCCCTAATTTAAATCAGCCATGAGCAATCAAAGATGGACTTGTTCCAATGTTATAATGTCAGCTCGAGTTTGGGTGCCAAAGAAAAGGCTAAAATAGGCTAAAATAGGCTACCATAGATTATTTCAAGGCTCGTACTGAAGGATCGATTTCTTCTGAAAATCTTCATTATCTTCCAGGGCATCTCGTACCCTTTTTCTTTTTTCTTTTTTAGAAATCTCTCTAAACTGCTCATTTATGAATTTTCACCTTAGAGTTCATCTCCCTCTTATGCTCTTAAAAATGTCACAAATTCCCAAGGATTAACTTCTTGATTTGAACAAACATATTTCATCAAAATGGTCTTTTAAGGGTTGTAACGTGGTCTAAGGGTTAAAGGTTAACCAGAAAAAGGTTTTTCAGGCTAAAAAAAGTAAAAAAGTATAAAAATCATGAAAAATTATTTTGAATCTTTTATTGCTCTTTCCATCTCCAAAACACTTTTCTTCTTTCTTACTCCTTCTATTTCCTTTATTTTTGTGTTGTTTTTTTATTCGCTTTCTCTGTTTCTTCTTCTTTTTTTCTTTTTTGGAAGGAGATTAAAAATTAAGAATTTTGCTTTCATTCTTCATGATTTTTCTTGTCAATCCATGATGTTCGATACATGAATTTAATTAGGGTTCAGAAAGAAAGATAAACCAGGCTCAAAATGGGGTAGCAATGAATATAATTTTCTTCAAGTGATAGGGAGAACAAAAGGATGCCATTTATCATTTCAAAATATGATTAATCTTATCACAAAGGTCATTCTTGGGAATGTACCCATCTTTTCAATTTGAATTTCGCATAATCTCATGTTTGCCTCACAATGTTGTAAAATCATCGATTCGTACCAAAAACCTCACAATTTGTCCTCCGACGTGGAGGGTGATCCTTCGATAAGGGTCAATTTTGAACAAACGAGATGGCCCAAAGTGGTTAACAAAGGATGAAATTTTCTTCAAGTGAAGGATATTTCAAAAATGTCATTCGTCACTTTAAACATAGCTAACTTATTAAGTAATTAACCTTAAGGAGAATGCAATATTCTAAAGCAAAATATAACCTCAAACATGATGCACAAAGAAAAGCAAAACAGAAAAGACCGATATTACTTAATCTGAATAACTCTTTAAAAACACTTAAGCTCATTTTTTAAGCAAAATATTTTTTTACTACATCAGAATTTACAGGTTCAACACATCGTCTCCGTCCATTTCAGCTAGAATTAATACTCCACCAAAGAAAGCTTTCTTCACCACATACAATCCCTCCCATTTTGGAGTCCATTTTCCCCAATGATCATGAACATATGGCAGAATCTTCTTCAATACCAAATCCCCTTCTCTGCACTACCTTGGTCGCACCTTCTTATTATAGGCTTTCATCATTCTTTGTTGATACAATTGGCCATGACATAAAGCTGCTAATCTCTTTTCGTCAATTAAATTCAACTGCTCATATCTCTCTTGCACCCATTCAGTCTCCTCCAATCGCACCTCCCTCAACACTCGTAGAGATGGGATTTGCACCTCGATAGGTAAAACGGCCTCCATGCCATACACTAATGAAAATGGAGTAGCTCCAGTCGAAGTCCTTACTGATGAACGGTATGTGTGGAGAGAAAAAGATAGTTTCTCATGCCAATCCTTGTATGTTTCTGTTGTCTTGGAAATGATCTTCTTGATATTCTTGTTTGCGGCCTCAACTACCCCATTCATTTTTGGACAATATGGCGTAAAATTGTGATGCTTGATCTTAAATTGTGTGTAAACCTCTTCTATCAAGGCATTGTTCAAGTTCTTGGCATTGTTTGAGATGATTCTTTCTGGTAAATCGTACCGACAAATGACCTCCTTTTTTAGAAATTTACAGACCATTGATCGAGTTACATTGGCATATGAAGTGGCTTCGACCCACTTGGTGAAATAGTCAATCATTACAAAGATGAAGTGATGCCCGTTTAATGCTTTCGGTGTGATGGGGCTAATGACATCCATGCCCCTCATTGAAAACAGCCAAGGAGGTGCCAAGACATGAAGATTAGTAGGAGGAGCGTTAATATTGTCAACATAAATCTGGTATTTATGACACTTCTTAGCATAATTTAAACAATCTCGTTCCAATGTCAACCAGAAATATCTAGCCCTTATGATTTGCCTTACCGTCAAATGTCCGTTACTATGTGCCCCACATACTACATCATGGACTTCCTTCATTATTTGATTCGCCTCTTCTGTGTTGACACATCTCAAAAGTCTTTGGTCGTGTCCTCTTTTGTACAAAAAATCACTATCCAAGAAGAAACCCATAGCCAGCCTCCTAGTTATTTGTTTATCACTTTCTGAGGCACAATCTGGGTATTGTTGTATTGTAAATACTGTTTAATGTCAAAATACCATGGTTTCCCATCCGTTCTCGATTCTACTCCCACGTAGTAGGCTGTCGAGTCCTTGACCCTTACCTGTATAGATTGCACTTCTATTTCGGATCTTAGTTTGAACATGGCAACTAGAGTAACTAATGCATATGCTAACTGGTTTTCTTCTCTTGGCAAATGACAAAATTGGACATCATCATACTCTTTGATCAATCCATGCATATATGTTTGATAGTGAATCAGTTTGGATTCCCTTGTTTCCCATTCTCCTCTTAATTAGTAAACAACTAATGTCGAGTCACCATAAACTTTTAAAACCCTAATATTTTTCTCAATGGTGACTTGAAGTGTCAAAATGCATGCCTTGTATCTAGCTACATTGTTCGTACAAGTGAACATCAGTTTAGCTGTAGCAGGAAGATACTGACTTCTTAAGGAGATTAGTATTACCCCAATCCCATGCCTAATCATGTTGGATGCTTCGTCACAATACGCCCTCCAAATTTTTTCTTCGCGCTTCGAAATTGACATGATCTCTTCATCTGGAAAGCAAAACTCATGGGCTTGTATTCCTCTTTCGCTTAATCCGCTAGAAATTTCATGACTATGCTTCCTTTTATAGCCTTTTAGGGCACGTAGACGATGTCATAATCAAACAATACCACTTGCCAACGAGCAACTCTTCCTGACAATGATGGCTTCTCGAAGATGTACTTCAAAGGGTCCAACTTTGCGATAAGGAAGGTGGTGTGGTACAACATGTATTACCTCAGTTGACGCGCAGTCCATGCTAAAGCACAACTTCCAAATGGGAATACTTGGTTTCATATTCTGTGAAATTCTTGCTTAGATAATAGATTGCGTGCTTTTTCTTATTTGAACCATCTCGTTGCCCCAAAACACAACCTATTGAATTATCCAGCACTACCAAATACAAAATCAAAGGTCTTTCTGGCACTAAGGGAATCAAAATTGGTGGTTTAACCAAATACTCTTTTACTTTATCAAATGCTTTTTGACAATCTTCAATCCATTCACCATCATTATCCTTACGTAAGAGCTTAAAGATGGGATCACATTTATCCGTCAATTGTGAGATGAAACAAGACACGTAATTTAACTGTCCAAAAAACCTCTTACCTCCTTTTGAGTCTTATGAGGTGTCAAATCTTGAATTGCTCGAACCTTGTCCGAATCTATTTCAATTCCTCGGTCACTCACTACGAAACCCAACAGCTTCATTGACTTTACCCCAAAAGTACATTTTGTTGGATTTAATCTCAATTTGTATTTCCTCAATCTTTCAAATAATTTGCAGAGGTTTTCCTTAATACTTTTCTCCCTAACAGACCTTGCTATCATATCATCAACATAAACTTTAATATCTTTATGTATCATGTCATGAAACAGTGTCACCATTGCTCATTGATACATGGCCTCAGCATTTTTAGACCAAATGACATGACCTCGTAACAAAAAGTTCCCAAAGTCGTGATGAACGTGGTCTTTTCCATGTCTTTCCTTGTCATTTTGATTTGGTTATACCCCAAGAATCCATATATGAAAGAGTAAACACAATGCTTAGCAGTGTTATCCACTAGTGTGTCTATATAAGGTAATGGAAAATTATCCTTTGGGATGGCTCGATTCAAATCTCTATAATCGATGCACATTTTGACTTTCCCATCCGTTTTAGGCACTGGTACAATATTCACCATCCACTCTAGGTATTTAGCTACTTCCAGAAATCCCGCATTGAATTGTTTCTTAATCTCTTCTTTAATCTTCAACAACATCCCAGGTTTCATCCCCTCAACTTCTGTTGTACGAGCTTGCAATCTGATATCAAAGGTAGCCTATACTCCACGATAGTGGTGTCCAAACCCGGCATATCATGGTATGACCATGCAAACACATCTGAAAACTCAATAAGTAGATCCTTTATCAATTGGCTTTGCTCTCGTATGAGAGTGGTTCCAATCCTAATTTCCTTTCTTACCTCATCATCACCCAGATTGATTAAATATGTTCCCTCCAAGTGGGGTTCTATAAGCTTCTTCTCTTGTTCAACTAGCCTCAAAAACTCATTCGGTACAACTTCCTCCTCTTCCATCTCATGATCGTTATTGTGAACATAATTATGAGAATTTGATTCAAAAATGTCATTTGAATCATTTATCAATTCATGATGTATATCCCTAAAATAATTATGAGTATGTACTACAATGAATGAAAATAAATAAATGAATAAAAGTGACTAGGGACATGATCCAAATCCAATTTCATTAAAGAAAAAAAAAATTACATGGATTTTTGAAGGAAATTAAATTAATTGAACGATATTAAACTTTGACATAAAAACTCTTAAAAATTATTACATCTCAGAGGACTCAAGGATAGTAGGTAACGGTTTGAGCTGCCAATTGTCCAAGGCAAAAGGGTCGTACTGAACCTAGTCTCTTGACATCGATACCCGATCTCCAATCATGTTTATATCCACTGCATCTCCATTAATCATTAACTTGATCGAGGTCCTTTCTTGGTGTTCGAATCCCACTAAGTAAAAGATCTTAGATAGTGGAGGACAAATCAAAGGAGGTTTCACGACCTTCTTTCCAACCATGCGGGCCAACCTCTTTGCTCTTTGCTCTTTACACATCCTCTCGACATCCTCCCTCATGGGCTTATATCCCAACCCTCTTGCATCCTTCTGAGTGGGAACAAAAACGGGTTCTGAGATACCTTGTAGGTCCCAAACCTAAGTGGATTTGTCAACCCTTCCCTACTGCTTGAGCAAATAACATGTTCGATGTTCGTGTACATGAGGCTTAGGGGCTCACATTCCCTCTGCCACGTAAGATGCAATGGCTACCTCAAAGGTTTGGAAAGAACTCACTATTGCATCATCATCCACCTCTATGAAAGGAGAATTTGGCAAGCTAGCTACCAATAGTTCTTCTTCACCTTACACGATGCACAAATTTTGATCAACTACAAAGTTCAATCTTTAGTGCAAAGACGATGGTACCACCCTAACTGAAGGAATCTAGGGGTGACCCAATAACATACTATAAAAAGGCGTTATATCTATCACCTGAAAGTGAATAAAGAAATTAACGGCTCCTACCAATAAGGGAATCTCTATTTCACCAATCATGCTTCTTTTGGTGCCATCAAAAGCTCACACCATTAAGGGGCTTGATACCATGTATGAGGTGTCTACGGGTAGTTTAGACAATGTTGAAAAAGGCAAGATGTCAATTGATAACTCATTGTCGATCAAAACTCTAGCGATGAAATAGGCTTGACATTTTACTGATGTGTAGTGACTTGGTACTTCCTTTTCTATCCGAGGGTATCTCATCATCATTGAAAGATATGTAATTTGGGGTCAAGATGTTTCCTACTAAGTGGCTGACATTATCTACTAACACATTGTGAGTAACGTAAGCTTGTTTAAGAATTCATAATTAAAGAAAATCCTAATTGATCCTATTGCCATAGAGCAAATCTCTACTTGTCGTTCTTCTTCTTCCTTCTCATGGAGCTTGGTGACCTTTTGGTAATGTGCCTGAGCCACCTTTAGAAGTTTCATTGCAAACTAGTTCCTAGTAGCAAAAGAGTTCTTCAATCTATTCACATATGTCTTCGACTTGCTGAGCGAAAACCTGACCTTCCATGTGCATTGTTGCAAACACTTCTTGTCGGCTTATTACCATTTGTTCCACTACGATGAAACGCTCCGTAAGCTTCGCATATTCTTCCATGACCACTTTGTTTTGCTTTTCTCTTGTCTTTAATTCTTTAGTCAGATGACAAATTTCCTCTGCCATCACCTCCATTTCATTACTTTTCTCATTAGACACCCTCCTCCAAGTTCACTCTTATTCTCACGCTTTTTTGGATTTCATTAGCCTACAGACTTAAATCCGCCTTCAAACTCTGAATCTGAGTGAACAAGTCAGATATTTCTCATTGACGTCATTCTAACTGTATTCTTAGTTCTCCCTCTTTCCCCTTCATGTTTGAGCGGTATTGTTGTTGTTGTCTCATGATTTCTTCCTTCTTTTCCTTTACATATGCCTGATGATGCTCTCGTTGCCATCTGACCTATTCATCTCTTCCCCTCAAATGCATCTCTAAATCATGTATCTTTTCTGTTAGCTCAAATACGTCATCTAGGACCTTCCTTTTTCTCTTGAATTGCGATGAAACAGAGATTTTTCTTCTTTTTAGGTGCCACTGGATATACATTTTCGATGGGGAATGATTGAAAAGGGTTCCTAATTGTAAGCTCAATATTTGACCCCACTTGATTCGTATCTCTTCTAATTTCTTCCAAAATCTTGGGTCTTAAACCGAAGCTTCCACTCTATTTAAAGCAGCTGTAGTAGGTACGCATTGATCATACCTGTATTGGCTGAGAACCATCAACGAGGAATAACTAACGGCTCTCCATATGCCAATTAAAGGAACCCACAAATGACCACATCACCAAATGAATCGTGCTCTGAATCATCCATGGATTCCTCCATTCTATTTCTTGGTATGTGAATATACTAAGGTTTTGAACTCGTTCCTCAATCGATTGATTTGGAGGCCACTCACTTTCCAAAAATTCCACTATAGGCCTTGTCGAAGAAACAAACACCTGACGAAAACGCTTATACAGGCACTTAAAATGACTTTTCATCCATATGAACAACAACTGTGCGCATCCTAGAAACCACGCGTCTCTTTTCCTTCTGATGAATTTGAGTGAAATGATGGTTTCAACTAAGATTACTGGAGCAGGATTTGCCCTTTTTTCAATCTGGAACAGAAAATCAACTAGCTCCACACTTACATATCCTAGAGCTTTTGGGAACACAATTAACCCGTATATGGAAAATGTGAATAGTACCAAATGTCTATCATCGCTGGCCTTTCCCATAGCATCCCTAATGTCAGACCAAGAAATGCAAGCACCATTTTTATCTTTTAACCTTGCTTTCACCGTATCTACAGGTAACCCCATCAGATTGGCTAAAGGTCCTCGAAAATTAATGTTCTGCTTCCAATATATCCTGAGTGGATCTTTAAAGTCATAGTGGAGAAAGGTAGAATATTCCTCGATAGTCAGTACCATATCCACTTCATTGAACATAAAACACCTATAAGTGGGATCCCAGAAACGTACCATGGCCTTCAACAAGGCATCATCCGGTTTAACAAACAGCAGCTGTGCTACATCACCATACTTGTCTCGGAAGCGCGTTTTCTTAGCCTCATCCCATGATTGCCATATTCACTTTAACTCATCTTCGAGATTTCTCTTACAGTCCATGCAGACTATTTGAGGCAGGCTCGAGTCAAAACTAGCTATCTAGCAATTACCTTCTCTACTCTGAGTATCCTCTGACATTCTCGCTATTATCCCTATATTTTCTACCCCATACCGAACAACTGAATCTTCTCGAAGTGTGTTCATGTCCAATATAGATGCGACACTCTGCCCCAGGTATTTAAATGATGCATTAATTATGCCATGGAGAGACAAAGACACAAGGAAAACAAAATCAGTAAAAAGATAAAGTCAAATGAAGCATAAAAAATTTGAAATTAAATCATAAAACATTGCAAACAAATTCTAACACAAAAAATATGAGTAAATATTCATGAGGTCCTATAAGGTATTATTACGAGGGGTAAGGTACGACTCTTATGTCTAGCCTTCACCTTTAAAATTGTCATTACATGCTGGCTTACGATTGATTCTAATGCACGAGGAAACCCAAGGATTAAATATGACATCCATAGGGATGCGTTCCCCTTTAAAAAGGGTTGGCCTTAGGGTGGTAAAACTTTCATAGCGTACACGGTAGCATTTGCTACATGAACATCTATGTCTATCTTAACCATGGAGTAGTCCTTAAACTTATGCGGTGACATATTGTCACACAAAAGCCTAAGGCTACTTCCTCTAAATGGGATGGGCTCAGGTGTAGGACCAAAAGCAAGATGCAACATGAATGACAATTATAGTTGCCTCATGACGGTATAATCGACATACACATTAATCAATTTCATCGATAAAAGAATAAACAAACACATTGGCTTACATATCAAAATAGGATAAGCAAATGAAATGAACAAATAAATCAATATTCAACAATTTAAAAAGACAATAGAAAATTAAATGAATTAATGCACGAATAAATATATCTAATATGCACAAATACTAAAAAACCAACTCTCAAACCTAAGTAAGTCAACTCACTAATGTCCCCAGTAGAGTTGCCAAGCTGTCATAACTTTACCTACATAAGAGTACAAGAGCCTAGTAAGCAAAGCTAGACACGAACAACCTAAATTAATATAGAGTCACCACTAACCAATTTGGGCTAGGTTGGTTAGCCACCTATCGTCTAAAAGTCTAGAATTAATACTACAAAAAATCCTAAAACTCTAGACTTGATCTCATCACCAAATTTTGGGTTCGGGAGTACGATTACGTGGGGGGAAGGTTATAGTACCCCCACAATGCCTATTCGGGGATAATCTTACGGGGTCTTGGGAGCTTTTTTTTTTTTTTGTATTTAAGCATATTAATATCTTAATTTAGGCTAAAATCTTATATAAATCTTAAATAAAAACTCTAAAACATGCCTCCAATTTACTTGTAACTTGACTAAGACGTGTTCACCAAACTTATCTAATTTAAAACTTAAATTAGAGATTTTTACTTCTAACGAGACTCTAAAATATACTTAAATAATTCTAGTAAAATACCTTCAATTCTTAAAATTAATTCTATTTTAGAATCCTAAAAAAACCCTAAAAGTTACTAACGATTTAAGAGAAATATTAAAATTCATCTACAACTTATTCGATCTTTTATCATTATTATTATTTTAAATGATTTAATTAATAACGTTGAACCTATCAAGATCTTACAAAAGTATCCTATGCCGGGTTTATAATTTATCTTACTTTAAAATTCTTGAGCTAAATTTTAAACTTGTCAAAATTCTAAAATAATATATATTAGATGATATTTATTAGTTATCTTAAAGAGTATCTAAGATTAAATATTTAAAAAGGCCTACTCATGATTTACAATTCACCTACAAAAATCCTTACTTTTAATCTTAAACAAAGTCCTAAAAAATATTTACATATTAATTATCCTATATGATATTAAAAATTAGTTTAAAATCCTAATAAAAAAATATCCTATATATTATTTATAATTTTTCTAGGGTAAATGGTAGATAAGCTCTTAAAACTAACCTAAATTGAAATGTATAAAAAAAAAAACATAAATATAAATTGACATGAAAGTAAACAAATATGAAATAAGAATAAATATAAATTATGCAAGTGTGAATAAATATAAAATATTAAAATAAAATGTATAATTGACATCAAATATATAAAGCATAAATGCAAATAAAAAGAAAATATAAGTATAAATAACTTATTAAAATGAAAACAAAATGATATAGCTTGATTTTGGGATTAAAAAATAAATAATGTGGAGGATAGAGAACTGATGTAGACATTAATTTGCTTATAATTTTGAAATTTCGGATTAAATCGAATATTTTATTAAATAAAAAAGGTGCGAGTGTAAATATGCTAGAGAGTGAGGGTATCACTGCAAAAAATGGGGTATTTTCATAAATTTAAAAAGATTGGGGGTAGGAAAATATATTTTTTCTCTCATTTTCAACCTCATTTTAAAAAAAAAAAAGTTCTTCCTCTTTATCTTCCTCCTTCAATGTTTGCCCTGGCTCCACCTCCGGAAAGGCCTAACGATTCTCCGGTTCCGGTGGTGGAGTTGCTATGTATAGTGGTCGAAAATTTCTTTTTCTTCTTTTTTTAAAAAAAAATTAAAAGTTTTCTTTTGATTAAAACAAAATCACTACTTTACTTCAAAATCAAAATTTTTATTTCGAAATAGTTAAAAAAAATCAAAATTTTGTTTAAAAATTCAAATTTTTTCTTTAAAATCACTAAAAAACAAATTTTTATATTTTAAAAATCTAACTTTCTTTCTTTTTTTAATGAAAATTACTACTTTAGTTAAAAATCTAAACTTTTATTTCGAAATAGTTAAAAAAATCAAAACTTTATTTAAAAATTTAAACTTTTTCTTTAAAATAACTAAAAAACCAGATTTTTATATTTAAAAATATAAACTTTCTTTTTTTTAAATAAAATCACTATTTTACTTAAAAATCCGAACTTTTATTTCAAAATAGTTAAAAAATCAAAATTTTTCTAAAAAACAAATTTTTATTTTAAAAATCTAAACTTTCTTTTTTTTTTTTTAAAGAAAATCACTATTTTACTTAAAAATCCAAACTTTTATTTCGAAATAGTTAAAAAAATTAAAACTTTGTTTAAAATTTTAAACTTTTCTTAAAAACAAATTTTTATTTTTAAAAATCTAAACATTTTTTTTTAAAGAAAATCATTATTTTACTTAAAAATAAAAAAAAATTATTTCGAAATTATTTAAAAAAAAGCAAAACTTTTCCCAAAATCAAGCTATATTTCTTTGAAAGAAAACTTTTGTTTTAGCAAATGGAAAGAAAAGAAAAATGTGATTTTTGGAGCTCCTAGGGGCGAAGGACCGATGGTCCGATATCGTCCCCTTCATCGAAACCCAAACCCCATGCTCAATGATATCTCCATGGCAAAAAAAAGAAAAGAAAAGAAAAGAAAAAGAAAATAGCATACTTCTTGTTGTATTTTCTTCTTACCTTTTTTTTGTAAAAAATCAAAATATGAAAAAACCTCTCATTTTTTCATTCATTTCATGCATATATATTGTTCATTAATCTTGTTTATTTGTAATTTTTTTTGTCATGTTTCATTTGATCTTTTGATTAATAACTTAGTATTATTTTGGATGTTTGTGATATGTGACAAAATAAAGTTATGGTTCATGAAACCCTAAAAACAATAACAATGACAACAACAACAGCAGCAACAAAATAACAACAACAACAACAACAATAACAACAACAACAACAACAACAACAACAATAATAATAATAATAATAATAATAATGAGGATGATGATGATGATGATGATGATGATAATTTGAGCCCTTGACAAGCCGAAAATAAAGAGAAAGAAAAGAAAAATAGAAACTTCTATTTGACCCAAAATTGAGTGGGCTTCCAATGGACCTAAGAGAGAACAAAAGGGCCTCCAACTATGATCAGACAAAATCGGTTGTCTACACCAAGTATCTACAAATCTTTGATCTTCTTCTCCCCAAACCTAAAACCCACCATCTCCATCATTCAATCAAGGAGGGCTGCTTCTGGCAATCAAAGGCTCATTCCAACCCATTCAGCAAGGCTCAAAATTGAAGAAAAGGTATCACTAAATTTTTTACTGTTCCATTGATAATTACTTATCTTTTCATTTGAGATGCCTCCTAGAAAGGGTAAACGAAACATAATTCAACAAGAGGATGATGACTCGAATTATGAAAGGTTCAAAAAGGCTGAAATTGAGAACTATTTCCTAGCATCACAAGGATGCCTACTTATTCAAGAATGGGGCTTCGAACCGTCTATGATTCACTGCAAGGAAATCTGGCCACTTGTAAGGTGTCACCTATGAGAACAATTTCGTGTTACTCCAACTGGTAATGTCATTTTCCCTATAGTCCAAGAATTTTATGCATCCTTGAAAGATGATATTATTAAGAGAAAGAGTTGTAAGGAGGTACTAGTAAGGGGGTAATCTGTTCCTATTTTACTTGAGGATATTTTTGATTACTATAATGTACTTATTTTGAGAAAGATTTTGTATATGGTGTGAATTTTACCTCATTTAAAAACAATGACTTGGAAGAAAGCATTAGGTTCTTGATGTAAGGAAGGGGTGTTTGGAACTATAGACCAGAAATAGGCTTACCTTCGAACTTTAATCAAGCTATCATGTTTTTGGTTGCGAGAATGTGGATGCAATTCTTGACAACCCAAATTGTGCCAGCCGTAAATGTTTCTAATGTTAACACCTTTCAAGTTATTTTATTGTATGGTGTTTTGCAGAAGAAACAAATTTGTGTAGGTACTTGGATCTTTAAAGAGATGAAAAGTTGTACTCAAAGCCAAAAGAGTGGCCTTTTCTTTCCCCATTTGGTGACGACATTATGTAAGAAGGTAGGGGTGCCAATGAGGAAAAAACAAGCAATTTCTGAAGCCGACCCGAAGCATCATCGGGGACTCCTTATACAAATAGTACGTTAAGCTTTAACGAAAGCAGATTAAGGAGTGAAACAAAAGGAGGAAGGAAAAGATGTATATACCGGCTTCCTTGAAAAGAAAGGAAAAATCAAGAACCAGGAAGCAAAGCCAAGGAAGCATCGACATAAAGCTTGATGGCATGATTTGGTGGATGCAGGAAACTGGACCTGTATAAAAAGAATTTGAGAGAATGAATGGGTTTCCAACCCCAAACTACCCACCGAACATGTTTGGAGAAAAAGGTGTTGATAAGAAAGCTTAGTTAGAAGGGGCCAATGTGGAGCACGAGGACCCCAACATGGAGGATGAATATGAGGCTTTGTTCCAGCCTCAATATTCAACTCCCAAAGGATCAGTAAATCAAAGTCCAACAAGAAAATAAGGTGGGAGCCCTCACCAAAAGTACTTCGGCAAGGGCAAGGCTCCAATAGACCCCCAATCTGATTCAGAGGAGGATTGAGCGTTTTGAACATTTTAGTTTAAAGAATTTATTTTATTTTTAAAAGACTTGTATTTTTGGATGATTTTGGGTTGTTTTTAAGACTTATTTATTAGTAGGAGTAGGAGTAGAGGTAGATTTATTTCTTTGCATATACATGCTTTAATTTGATATAGGGACCCCACATTATGGAGACACAACATTTGGAGCAATTCATGAAAAAAGGAGAAGGAACCCACCATTAGAAGAGGAGCTTTCATGATCAATTGGGTAACTTCAATCCTTACTTTTAGGGGCTACATATTAAGGACAATGTGTTATTTAAAGTGTGGAGGGTAACATAGGAATTATTGGATTTTGTTACTGTAATTCTCTTTTATTTTTCGTTTATTTTTTCTATTGATGTGTGCTTGAGCTTATAGAAATACAAGTTATTGGTTAGGAGCATGTACAATAGGTTGATTGTATTTTTGGATAAATTTGACATGATGATGAGGAATTTTTAAAATTTTGAGCATGAAACTAGTAAGTTCTATAGGTTACACTAAGTATAGATAGAGAGATATTATTAGTACCAAATGATATTTGTGCATATTAAGATATTTAGGGAAGATGTAAGGCATTTTTGGATACATTTAAAGGCAAATAGCAAACCCTATTCTAATTTTCCATTTAGTACCTGTATTTGAGCTTATTAACCCTTCTTGATGAGTCACATTACAAACCCTTAAGTCTGAAAAGTTTATTTGTGTTTACACTTTTCTTTGGTCCTATTTTAACGACCCGGTTAGAGCGATGACAAAAATGTTGGCTTCGTGACCACAATTTCAACAAGTAAAATTATTAATTTCTTTTAATTATACAAATATTTGGAGTAATTAGATAAGTAGTATTAGAATTTTAATGGAAGATTTAATACCAAAATAAGATAATAGAGAAAAAGTGGATTAAATTGAAAGATGTACAAAAGATTATGGTTATTGTCAAGGAATTAAATAGTATGTGATAGAGAAATGGTGGGTTGCATGTCAAATTTAACAAGTTATATGTTAGTGAGGTTTGGTGGTAGTAAAATATTAAAAAATTTAATGTACATGAGGTTAAATTAGTAATTGGCAAATTACATGTGAATGTAAATTAAGTAAAAATGTAGTAAATGAAAATAGGCATTTTCTTCTTCTTCTTTTTTTTCTCTCTCACGAAATTAAGCGAGGAAAAAACCCCATTTTTTGAGCTTGAATATTTGGCTCAAACTAGTCTTGCATGTAAGGGTGTTTGTTCATGGTTTTTAGTGATTTTTATGTTTCTAAGCTTGTTTCAATCTAATCTATTTAGCTTGGGAAATGATTTATGAAATGGTTATAGTTTGTGGGAGTAGCCATGAACGAAATTTTGATACTTTTAAGGGTTTATGAGTTAAAGAAAAGAACTATGGTTATTGTTGGGTATATGTTGTTGATTAAATTATAGTAAGATTAAGGCAGTAATTTATTTGTTGAATTGGTATAATTTAGGTAGGATTTTGTAAAGTGAGCAAAAATATGGGTTGTTGCTAGTAAGAAGATTTGTTGCTAGTAAGAAGATTTTTTGGTCATGATTAAAATTAAGAGGGAGTCGAGTAAAGTTAAATTAAGGTGTTAATGAGTAAATTATTAGAAATTAAAATGTAGGGGAAAAACTATAATTTGGTAGTAATTATGAAACAAGAATAAAAGTGCATAATTGGATCTTTTTGTGAATAATAATTAAGTTCAATTATATTTTAGATCACGAAAAGGATCAACTGAACATAGATCGGGGAAAAGCTAAAGTTGTAGAGTAGTCACCAATATATTCCTTACGTTAGTGATCGAGGTAAGTTCGTACTAAACTTTCAAGTTATGATTATTTACATTTATAATACATACATATATATATATATATATATTTATTTAGTATAATTAATTATCATGTTGTTATAATTGATTGGTTACTAGAAAATAGGAGATAAATGAGCACAAATAGAAATGTGAGGTGAATGTTTAGTAAACTTTGAGCCGGTGACTTTTAGCAAGCTTCGAGTTGGTGAATGTTTAGCAAGCCTTGAGCCGGTGAGTTTTAGCAGGCTTTGAGCTGGTGAATGTTTAGCAGGTCTTGAGCCGGTGACTTTTAGCAGGCTTCGAGCTGGTGAATGTTTAGTAGGCCTTTAGCCGGTGATTGATTAGCAAGCTTTGAGCCAGTGAATGTTTAGCAAGTACTATGTACTGGTGAAACAGACTATTATGATGGCTTGAGATCCTACATGTGTTGTAGATACTCTGAAGCTAGTCTGAGTAGCATCGTAGGTTAGTTTAAGGTTTAAAGTAAATAAAATAAGGGTTATTCTTTAATTATCGAACATATGGTATAGTACATGTTGAAATAAATAAAATGCACACAAATGTACATGTGAGGTTATTTTACAAATTTATTAAGTTATATCAAGACTTACCTTACTTTAATGTTTTCCTTGTAGGTTGTCAAACATTTGCTATTGATCGGAAGCTACCAGAGGTCACACTATCTAGTATTGTATACAGTAGATCATTATTAGTTTTTTTGCTTGCATATAATGGCATGTAAATAGGATGTGTTTGGGTTAGGAGTGTAATGTCTTAAGCCTTTTGATAGTTGACATGTTTTTGGAAAAAGTTGGCTTGAGATTATATGTAAATGGTCATTTTGGAATGGTATGAGTAAATATGTTAGCTTGTGATGATAGGTCTTGTGAATGATATGGTTAAATTTTGAACCCTTCGAATGGAATGGAATGAAAAGAAAATTTATGAATTTTGAATGCTCTTTGGCTATTTTAAGTTGGATGCTTCGAAATGTTTAATTTGAAGTGCCTTGAATGGTACATTGGTTAGTTTTAGGTGTTGGAATCATGCCTCGAAATTGTTTCTTAGAATGCATTTTGGTCTATGAACCATGTTCTTTATTGGTATATCTTATTGTGCAAGTTAGGTTGAAAGAATGAATTGTTTTAGAAGTAAAACCATGCTGCACACGGCTTGAGACATGAGTTATCACACGATCGTTTTCCATTTTAAAATACAATACAGGTTACACGGGCTAGGACACGACCATGTGGCCCATTTTCACATAGACACACGGTCTAGCACATGGTCCCTTACACGGACGTGTATTGTTGGATAGTATGGTTATTTTGAGTATGTGCATAGACGAGTACACGTGCTGATACACGTCCGTGTGACACTATTTTGAAGACACACATGGGCTGGCACACGGTCGTGTGCCTCTGTTTCACAAAATGTTCTATCTTTTTCCTAAGCTTTCTAACTTGTTTCGAATCGATTTCATGTTGTATTTAAGCTATTCTTAATATCATTATTGTATGTTTTAATGTTCAGTGTATGAGATTATGTTGATATAAGTGAATATATGTTTGAATTGAATTATGATAATATTGTGAGTGTGGTTTGTCTTGTAATGCTTCTTAACCTTAATCCATCAATAGATACGGGTTAGGGGTGTTATAATTAGTGGTATCAGACTTATGATTTAGTTGATTCTAGGACTGAACGTAGCTTGTATCGAGTCTAGAAATAGATGCCATTATATATAAACTATTTGGACCAAATGATACGATTTCCCAATAATTGAATGTCCTGAAAATTGCTCGAAAGAATCGATCGTCTTGAATACATTAAGAAATCGAAGTTATAAAAGAACAAGTAAAAGTTTAGTAATTTCAGATGTTCAGCCAAGAACCAAGAGAGAAACAATTCTCACGTACATAAGTTACCAAAAGTTCTTTACGAAATGAAAAAATATTTGGACCAAATGATGCGATTTCCCAAGCATGGAATTTTCAAAAATTTGCTAGAAGGAACTGGTCGTCTTGAATACTTTAAGTAATTGCAATTATAAAAGAACTCGAAAAAGTTTGATAAGTTCGAAAGTTCGGCTAAGAACTAAGAGAAATAATTCTCACGTAAATAAGTTTTTAATCCAAAGACCAAAAGTACTTTACAAAATGACAGAAAGTTCTTTACAAAAGGACAAACTATTTGGACTAAATGATGCGATTTCTCGAGCATGGAATGTTCAGAAAATTGCTTGAAGGAATCGATTGTCTTTAATACTTTAAGGAACCGATGTTATTAAAGAACTCGAAAAAGTTTGACGAGTTCGGGAGTTTGGCTAAGAATCATGAAAGAAACAATTTCAATGATAATAAGTTTTTAATTCAAAGACCAAAAGTTGTTTACAAAAGGACAAATTACTTGGTTCAAATGATGTGATTACCCGAGCATGAAATATTCGAAAAATTGGTCGAAGGAATGGATCATCTTGAATACTTTAAGGAACCCAAGCTATAAAAGAACTCGAAAAAATTTGAAAAGTTTGGAAGTTCGACCAAGAACCAAGAGAGAAACAATTCCAATGTTAATAAGTTTTTAATTCAAATACCAACAGTTATTTACAAAATGACAAACAACTTGGTCCAAATGATGTGATTTCCTGTGCATGGAATGTTCAGAAAATTGCTCGAAGGAATGGATCGTCTTGAATACCAAAAGATGTGATTTCCTGAGTATGAAATGTTCAGAAAATTGCTCGAAGGAATGGATCGTCTTGAATACTTTAAGAAACCGAAGTTATAAAAGAACAAGTAAAAGTTTGACAAGTTCAGATGTTCAGCCAAGAACCAAGAGAGAAACAATTCTCACGTACTTAAGTTTTTAATTCAAAGACCAAAAGTTCTTTACGAAATGACAAACTATTTGGACCAAGTGATGCCATTTCTCGAGCATGGAATGTTCGAAAAATTACTAGAAGGAATGAGTCATCTTGAATACTTTAAGGAACTGAAGTTATAAAAGAACTTGTAAAAGTTTGACAAGTTTGAAAGTTCGGCTAAGAACCAAGAGATAAATAATTTTCACGTAAATAAGTTTTTAAACCAAAGATCGAAAGTTTTTTTACAAAAGGACAAATTATTTGGACCAAATGATGCGATTTCTTGAACAAGGAATGTTCGAAAATTTGCTTGAAGGAAGGATCATCATGAACACTTTAAGGAACCAAAGTTATAAAAGAACTCGAAAAAGTTTGAAAAGTTCAAAAGTTCGGCCATGAACCAAGAGATAAATAATTCTCACGTATATAAGTTTTTAATTCATAGACCGAAAGTCTTTTACAAAAGGACAAACTATTTGGACCAAATGATATGATTTCTCAAGAATGGAATGTTCTGAAAATTGCTCGAAGGAATCAATCATCATGAATACTTTAAGGAACCGAAGTTAAAAAAAAGCTCCAAAAAGTTTGACAAGTTTAGAAGTTCGGCGAAGAACCAAGAAAGAAACAATTCTCACATAAATAAGTTTTTAATTCAAAGATCGAAAGTTGTATACAAAAGGACAAAATATTTGGACCAAATGATGCGATTTCTCGAGCATGGAATGATTGGAAAATTGCTCAAAGGAATGAATCGTCTTGAATACTTTAAGAAACTGAAGTTACAAAAGAACTCGTAAAAGATTGACAAGTTCGAAAGTTCAGTCAAGAACCAATGGAGAAACCATTCCCACGAAAATAAGTTTTTAATTTTAAGACCAAAAGTATTACAAAATGACAAATTATTTGGACGAAATGATGCGATTTCTCGAGCAAGGAATGTTCAAAAAATTACTCGAATGAATGGATCGTATTGAATACCTTAAGGAATAGAAGTTATAAAAGAACTTGTAAAAGTTTGACAAGTTTAGATGTTCAGCCAAGAACCAAGAGAGAAACAATTCCACGTAAATAAGTCTTTAATTTAAAGACCAAAATTTTTTTACAAACTGACAACTATTTGGACCAAATGATACGATTTCCCAAGCATGGAATGTTTGGAAATTTTCTAAAAGGAATGAGTTGTCTTGAATACATTAAGAAACTGAAGTTATAAAAGAAGTCGTAAAAAGTTTGACAAATTCGAAAGTTCGGCTAAGAAATAAGAGAGAAACAATTCTCATGTAAATAAGTATTTTATTCAAAGACCGAAATTTTTTTACAAAAGGACAAACTATTTGGACCAAATGATGCGATTTCCCGAGTATGGAATGTTTGGAAAATTGCTCAAAGGAATTGATCATTTTGAGTACTTTAAAGAACCAAAGTTATAAATGAACTCGTAAAAGTTTGACAAGTTCGAAAGTTCGACCAAGAACCGAGAGAAAAACAATTCTCACGTAAATAAGTTTTTAATTCTAAGACCAAAAGTTGTTTACAAAATGACGAACTATTTTAACCAACTGATGCAATTTATCGAGCATGGAATGTTTGGATAATTGCCCGAAGGAATCTGTTATCATGAATAGTTTAAGGAAAAGAAGTTATAAAAGTACTAGAAAAAGTTCGACATGTTTTGAAGTTCGGCCAAGAACCAAAAGAGAAACATTTCTCAAAAAAATAAATTTTTAATCCATGAACCAAAAGTTATTTTCAAAATGATAGATTATTTGGACCAAAATATGTGATTTCCTTAGAACAAATGTTCGAAAATTTGTTCAAAGAAATGGATCATCTTGAACACCTTAAGGAACCAAAGTTATAAAAAAACTCGAAAAAGTTTGCAACGTTTTAAAGTTCGACCTAGAACCAAGAGAAAAATAATTCTCACGTAAATAAGTTTTTAATTCAAAGACCGAAAGTTTTTTACAAAAGGGCTAACTATTTGGACCAAATGATGAGATTTCTCGAGAATGGAATGTTCGGAAAATTGTTCAAGTGAATCGATCATCTTGCATACTTTAAGGAACCAAAGTTATAAAAGAACTCGAAAAAGTTTAACAAGTTCGGAAGTTCGGCCAAGAACCAAGAGAGTAACAATTCTCACATAAATAAGTTTTTAATTCAAAGACCGAAAGTTGTTTACAAAAAGGATAAAATATTTGGACCTAATGATGCAATTTCCTAAGCATGGAATGTTTGGTAAATTGCTCGAAGGAATGAATTATCTTGAATACTTTAAGAAACCGAAGTTATAAAACAACTCGTAAAAGTTTGAAAATTTCGAAGCTTAGTCAAGAACCAAGGGAGAAACCATTCTCACGTAAATAAGTTTTTAATTCTAAGACCAAAAGTTGTTTACAAAATGACAAACTATTTAGACCAAATGATACGATTTCTCGAGTTTGAAATGTTTGAGATATTGCACGAAGGAATGGATCGTCTTGAATATTGTAAGGAATCGAAGCTATAATAAAACTCGAAAAAGTTTGAAAGGTTTGGAAGTTCGACCAAGAACCAAGAGAGAAACCTTTCTCACGTAAATAAGTTTTAATTCAATGAGTAAAACTTGCTTACAAAATAACAAACTACTTGGTCGAAACGATACGATTTCTTGAGCATGGAATACTCAGAAAATTGCTTGAAGGAATGGACCGTCTTGAACACTATAAGGAACCAAAATTATAAAAGAACTCGAAAAAGTTTGACAAGTTCGGAAGTTCGTCCAAGAACCAAGAGAGAAATAATTCTCACATAAATAAGTCTTTAATTCAAAGACCAAAAGTTGTTTACGAAATAAGAAACTATTTGGACCAAAGGATGTGATTTCTTGAGCATGGAATGTTCGAAAAACTGCTAGAAGGAATGGATCGTCTTGAAAACTTAAGGAACTGAAGTTAAAAAGAACTCGTAGAAGTTTGACTAGTTCGGAAGTTCGGTTAATAATCCAGAGAAAAATAATTCCCACGTAAATAAGTTTTTAATCCAAAGACCAAAAGTTGTTTACAAAATAACAGATTATTTGGAAAAAATGATTTAATTTCCCGAGAATCGAATGTTAGAAAAACGGCTCGAAGGAATGGATTGTCTTGAATACTTTAAGGAACCAAAGTTATAAAAGAACTCGAAAAAGTTTGAAAAGTTCGAATGTTCGGCCAAGAACATGAGAGAAACAATTCTCAAATAAATAAGTTTTTAATTCAAAGACCGAAGGTTTTTTACAAAAGGACGAACTATTTGGACCAAATGGTACAATTTCTCGAGGCTGAAATGTTAGGAAAATTGCTTGAAAGAATCTATTGTCTTGAATACTTTAAGGAATCGAAGTTATAAAAGAACTCGAAAAAGTTTGATAAGTTCGGAAATTTGACCAAGAACCAAGAGAGAAACAATTCTTACATAAATAAGTTTTTAATTCAAAGACAGAAAGTTGTTTATAAAAGGATAAAATATTCAACCAAATGATGCGATTTCCCGAGCATGGAATGTTTGGGAAATTACTCGAAGGAATGGATCGTCTTGAATACTTTAAGGAACCGAAGTTGTAAAATAAATCTAAAAGTTTGACAAGTTTGAAAGTTCAGTCATGAACCAAGGGAGAGGTCATTCTCGTGTAAATAAGTTTTTAATTCTAAGAAAAAAAGTTGTTTACAAAATGACAAACTATTTGCACCAAATGATGCGATTTACCAAGCACGAAACGTTCAGATAATTGCTCGAAGGAATCGATAGTCATGAATACTTTCAGGAATCGAAGTTATAAAACAACTCGAAAAAGTTTGACAAGTTCGGAAGTTCAATCAAGAACCCAAAGAGAAACAATTCTCACATAAATAAATTTTTAATCCAAAGACCAAAATTTGTTTACAAAATGACAGATTATTTGGACCAAATGATGTGATTTCCTAAGAACTGAATGTTCGAAAAATTGTTCAAAGAAATGGATTGTCTTGAATACTTTAAGGAATCAAAGTTATAAAAGAACTCAAAAAAAGATTGAAAAGTTCGGAAGTTCTTCCTAGAACCAAGAGAGAAATAATTCTCACATAAATAAGTTTTTAATTCAAAGACCAAAAGTTTTTTACTAAAGGACTAACCATTTGGACCAAAGGATGCAATTTCCTGAGAATAGAATGTTCGAAAAATTGCTCGAAGGAATTGATCGTCTTAAATACTTTAAGAAATCGAAGTTATAAAAGAACATAGAAAAGTTTGACATGTTCAAAAGTTCGGCCAAGAACAATGAGAGAAACAATTCTCACATAAATAAATTTTTAGTCCAAAGACCAAAAGTTGTTTACAAAATGACAGATTATTTGGACCAAATGATGCGATTTCCAGAGAACGTAATGTTCGAAAATTTATTAGAAGAAATGAATCGTCTTAAATACTTTAAGGAACAAAAGTTATAAAAGAACTCGAAAAAGTTTGCAAAGTTCGGAAGTTCGGCCTAGAACCAAGAGAGAAATAATTCTCATATAAATAAGTTTTTTACAAAAGGACTAACTATTTGGACCAAGTGATTCGATTTCCCGAGAATGGAATATTCGAAAAATTGCTCGAAGGAATTGATTGATCATCTTGAATACTTTAAGGAATCGAAGTTATAGAAGAACTCAAAAAAGTTTGATAAGTTCGGAAGTTCGACCAAGAACCAAGAGAGAAACAATTCTCAAATAAATAAGTTTTTAATTCAAAGACCGAAAGTTGTTTACAAAACGATAAAATATTTAGACCAAATGATGCGATTTCCTGAGCATGGAATGTTTGGAAAATTGCACGAAGGAATAGATCATCTTGAATACTTTAAGGAACCAAAGTTATAAAATAACACGTAAAAGTTTGACTAATTCGAAAGTTCAGTCAAGAACCAAGGGAGAAACCATTCTTAGGTAAATAAGTTTTTAATTTTAAGACCAAAAGTTGTTTACAAAGTGACAAACTATTTGGACCAAATGGTCCGATTTCTTGAGCTTGGAATGTTCAAAAAATTGCTTGAAGGAATGGATCGTCTTGAATACTGTAAAGAATCGATGCTATAATAGGACTCGAAAAAGTTTGAAAAGTTTGGAAGTTTGACCAAGAGCCAAGAGAGAAACAATTCTAATGTTAATATGTTTTTAATTCAAAGAGCAAAAGTTGTTTACAAAATGATAAACTACTTGGTAGAAATGATACGCTTTCTCGAGAATGAATGCTAAAAAAATTGCTCGAAGGAGCGGATCGTCATGATTACTTTAAGGAACCAAAGTTATAAAAGAACTTTTAAAAGTTTTACATGTTCAGATGTTCGGCCAAGAAACAAGAAAGAAACAATTCTCACATAAATAAGTCTTTAATTCAAAGACCAAAAGTTGTTACGAAATGACAAACTATTTGGACCAAAGGATGCGATTTATTGAGCATGGAATGCTCGAGAAATTGCTAGAAGGAATGGATCGTCTTGAATACTTTAAGGAATCTAATTTAAAAAGAACTCGTAAAAGTTTGACAAGTTCGAAAGCTATAAGAATCAAGAGAGAAATAATTCTCCCATAAATAAATTTTTAATCCAAAGACCAAAAGTTGTTTACAAAATAACATATTATTTGGATCAAATGATTCAATTTCCCGAGAATCGAATGTTCGAAAAATTACTCGAATGAAAGGATCGTCTTGAAAAATTTAAGGAACCGCAGTTATAAAAGAACTCGATAAAGTTTAAAAACTTTGGAAGATTGGCCAAGAACCAAGAGAGAAACAATTCTCAAATAAATAAGTTTCTAATTAAAAGATCGAAAGTTTTTTACAAAAGGACAAACTATTTGGACCAAATCGTGCGATTTCTCGAGGCTAAAATGTTAGGAAAATTGCTATGAGGAATCTATCATCTTGAATACTTTAAGGAAACGAAGTTATAAAAGTACTTGAAAAAGTTTGACAAGTTCAAAAGTTCGGCCAAGAACCAAGAGAGAAACAATTCTCACATAAATAATTTTTTAATCCAAAAACTGAAAGTTGTTTACAAAATAACAGATTATTTGTACCAAATGATGCAATTTCCCAAGAATGAAATCGAAGTAATGGATCGTCTTGAATACTTTAAGGAACCAAAGATATAAATGAACTCGAAAAAATTTTCAAAGTTTGAAAATTCAGCCTAGAACCAAGAGTGAAATAATTCTCACGTAAATAAGTTTTTAATTCAAAGACCGAAAGTTTTTTACAAAATGACTAATTATTTGGACCAAATGATATGATTTCGAAAGAATGGAAAGTTCTGAAAATTGGTCAAAGGAATCGATCGTCTTGAATACTTTAAGGAACCGAAGTTATAAAAGTACTCGAAAAAGTTTGACAAGTTCGAAAGTTTGGTCAAGAACCAAGTGATAAACAATTATCACATAAATAAATTTTTAATCCAAAGACCAAAAGTTGTTTACAAAATGACAGATTATTTGGACCAAATGATGCAATTTCTCGAGATCGGAATGTTCAAAAAATTGTTCGAAGAAATGGATCGTCTTGAATACTTAAAGGATCCAAAGTTATATAAGAACAAGAAAAAGTTTGCAAACTTTGGAAGTTCGGCCTAGAACTGAGAGTGCAATAATTCTCACATAAAATAAGTTTTTAATTAAAAAACCGAAAGTTTTTTACAAATGGACTAATTATTTGGACCAAATGATGCGATTTCCTGAGAATTGAATGTTTAGAAAATTGCTCGAAGGAATCGATCTTCTTGAATACTTTAAGGAACCAAAGTTATAAAAGTACTCGAAAAAGTTTCACAAGTTCAGAAGTTCGGCCAAGAACCAAGAGAGAAACAATTCTCAGATAAATATATTTTCAATCCAAGAACCAAAAGTTGTTTACAAAATAACAAATTATTTGGACCAAATGATGCAATTTCCCGAGAATGGAATGTTCGAAAAATTGTTCGAAGAAATGGATCATCTTGAATACTTTAAAGAACCAAAGTTATAAAAGAACTCGAAAAAGTTTGCAAAGTTTGGAAGTTCAGCCTAGAGCCTAGAGTTAAATAATTCTCACATAAATAAGTTTTTAATTTAAAGACCGAAAGTTTTTTACAAAAGGACTAATTATTTGGACCAAATGATACGATTTCCTGAGAATGAAATGTTCGGAAAATTGCTCGAAGGAATTGATCTTCTTGAATACTTTAAGGAACTAAAGATATAAAAGTACTCGAAAAAGTTAGACAGGTTCGGAAGTTTAGCCAAGAACCAAGAGAGAAACAATTCTCACATAAATAAAATCCTAATCCAAAGACCAAAAGTTGTTTACAAAATAACAGCTTTTTTGTACCAAATGATGCGATTTCTCGAGAACAAAATGTTCGAAAAATTGCTCGAAGGAATCGATCATGTTGAATACTTTAAGGATCCGAAGCTATAAAAGAACTTGAAAAAGTTTGACTAGTTCGAAAGTTCGGCCAAGAACTAAGAGAGAAACGTTTCTCACATAAATAAAATTTTAATCTAAAGACCAAAATTGTTTACAAAATGACAGATTATTTAGACCAAATGATGCTATTTCCGGAGAACGAAATGTTCAAAAAATTGTTCGAAGAAATTGATCATCATGAATACTTTATGGAACCAAAGTTATAAAAGAACTGAAAAAAGTTTGTAAAGTTCGGAAGTTTGGCCTAGAACCAAGATAGAAATAATTCTCACGTAAATAAGTTTTTTACAAAAGGACTAACTATTTGGATCAAATGATGTGATTTCCAGAGAATGGAATGCTCGAAAAATTACTCAAAAGAATCAATCGTCCTGAATTCTTTAAGGAACCGAGGTTATAAAAGAACTTGAAAAAGTTTGACAAGTTCGAAAGTTCGACCAAGAAAAAAGAGAGAAACGTTTCTCACATTAAATAAATTTTTAATCCAAAGACCAAAAGTTGCTTACAGAATGACAGATTATTTGGACCAATTGATGAGATTTCTCGAGAATGGAATGTTCAAAAAATTGTTCGAAAAAATTGATCGTCGTGAATACTTTAAGTAACCAAAGTTATAAAAGAACTCAAAAAAGTTTGCAAAGTTTGGTACTTCAGCCTAGAACCAAGAGTGAAATAATTCTCACATAAATTAGTTTTTAATTCAAAGACCGAAACTTTTTTACAAAATGACTAATTATTTGAACCAAATGATGCAATTTCCCAAGAATCGATCGTCTTGAATACTTTAAGGAACCGAAGTTATAAAAGTACTCGAAAAAGTTTGACAAGTTCGGAAGTTCGACCAAGAACCAAGAGAAACAATTCTCACATAAATAAAATTTTAATCCAAGAACCAAAAATTGTTTACAAAATGACATATTATTTGGACCAAATGATGCTTTTCCCGAGAGCAGAATGTTTGAAAAATTATTCGACGAAATGGATCGTCTTGAATACTTTAAGGAACCAAAGTTTTAAAAGAACTCAAAAAAGTTTGCAAAGTTTGGAAGTTCGACCTAGAACCAAGAGTGAAATAACTATCACGTAAATAAGTTTTTAATTCAAAGACGAAAGTTTTTTTACAAAAGTACTAGTTATTTGGACCAAATGATGCGATTTCCAGAAAATGGAATTTTCGAAAAATTGCTCGAAAGAATCGATCGTCTTGAATACTCTAGGGAATCGAAGTTATAAAAGTACTCGAAAAAGTTTGACAAGTTCGAAAGTTCAGCCAAGAACCAAGAGAAACAATTCTCACATAAATACATTTTTAATCCAAAAACCAAAAGTTGTTTACAAAATGACAGATTATTTGGACTAGATGATACAATTTCCCGAGAATGGAATGTTTGAAAAATTGTTCGAAGAAATAGATCATCTTGAATACTTTAAAGAACCAAAGTTATAAAAGAACTCGAAAAAGTTTGGAAAGTTTGGAAGTTCGACCTAGAGCCTAGAGTGAAATAATTCTCATGTAAATAAGTTTTTAATTCAAAGATCGAAATTTTTTTTACAAAAGGACTAATTATTTGGACCAAATGATGCGATTTCCAGAAAATGGAATTTTCGGAAAATTCCTCGAAGGAATCGATCGTCTTGAATAATTTAAGAAATCGAAGTTATAAAAGTACTCGAAAAAGTTTGACAAGTTCGAAAGTTCGGCCAAGAACCAAGAGAAACAATTCTCACATAAATAAATTTTTAATCCAACGACCAAAAGTTGTTTACAAAATGACAGATTATTTGGACCAAATGATGCAATTTCCCGAGAATGGAATGATCGAAAAATTGTTCGAAGAAATAGATCATCTTGAATAGTTTAAAGAACCAAAGTTATAAAAGAACTCGAAAAAGTTTGCAAAGTTTGGAAGTTCGGCCTAGAGCCTAGAGTGAAATAATTCTTACGTAAATAAGTTTTTAATTCAAAGATCAAAAGTTTTTTACAAAATGACTAATTATTTGGACCAAATGATGCGATTTCCCGAGAATGGAATGTTGGAAAAATTCCTCAAAGGAATTGCTAGTCTTGAATACTTTAAGAAACCAAAGATATAAAAGTATTCGAAAAAGTTTGACAAGTTTGAAAGTGCAACCAAGAACCAAGAGAGAAACAATTCTCACATAAATAAAATTTTAATCTAAAGACCAAAAGTTGTTTACAAAATGACAGATTATTTGTACCAAATGATTCGATTTCTCGAGAACTGCTCGAAGAAATGGATCGTCTTAAATACTTTAAGGACCCAAAGTTATAACAGAACTCGAAAAAGTTTGTAAAGTTCGAAAGTTTGGCCTAGAACCAAGAGAGAAATAATTCTCACGTAAATAAGTTTTTTATAAAAGCACTAACTATTTGGACCAAATGATGCGATCTTTCGAGAATGGAATGCTCAAAAAATTGCTCGAAGGAATCGATCGTGTTGAATACTTTAAGGAACCAAAGCTATAAAAGAACTTGAAAAAGTTTGACTAGTTCAGAAGTTCGGCCAAGAACTAAGAGAGAAACGTTTTTCACATAAATAAAATTTTAATCTAAAGACCAAAAGTTTTTTACAAAATGACAAATTATTTAGACCAAATTATGTGATTTCTTGAGCACGAAATGTTCGAAAAATTATTCGAAGAAATTAATCGTCTTGAATACTTTGTGGAACCAAAGTTATAAAAGAACTTGGAAAATTTTGTAAAGTTCGAAAGTTTGGCCTAGAATCAAGATAGAAATAAATCTCACGTAAATAAGTTTTTTACAAAAGGATTAACTATTTGGATCAAATGATGTGATTTTTCGAGAATGGAATGCTCGAAAAATTGCTCGAAAGAATCGATCGTCTTTAATACTTCAAGGAACCGAAGTTATAAAAGAACTTGAAAAAGTTTGAAAAGTTCGAAAGTTCGACCAAGAATCAAGAGGGAAACGTTTCTCACATAAATAAAATTTTAATCCAAAGACCAAAAGTTGTTTATAAAATGACAGATTATTTGGACCAATTGATGCGATTTCTAGAGAACGGAATGTTCGAAAAAATGGTTCGTCTTGAATACTTAAAGGAACCAAAGTTATAAAAGAACTCAAAAAAGTTAGCAATGTTTGGTAGTTCAGCCTAGAACCAAGAGTGAAATAATTCTCACATAAATAAGTTTTTAATTCAAAGACCGAAAGTTTTTTGCAAAACGACTAATTATTTGAACCAAATGATGCGATTTCCCAAGCATGGAATGTTCAAAAAATTGCTCGAAAGAATCGATCGTCTTGAATACTTTAAGGAACCGAGGTTATAAAAGTACTCGAAAAAGTTTGACAAGTTCGAAAGTTCGGCCAAGAACCAAGAGAAACAATTCTCACATAAATAAATTTCTAATCCAAGAACCAAAAGTTGTTTACAAAATGATAGATTATTTGGACCGAATGATGCTTTTTCCAGAGAACGGAATGCTTGAAAAATTGATCGACGAAATGGATCGTCTTGAATACTTTAAGGAACCAAAGATTTAAAAGAACTCAAAAAAGTTTGCTAAGTTTGGAAGTTCGGCCTAGAACCAAGAGTGAAATAATTATCACATAAAAAAGTTTTTAATTCAAAGACCGAAAGTTTTTTTACAAAAGTACTAATTATTTGGACCAAATGATGCGATCTTCAGAAAATGGAATTTTCGAAAAATTGCTCGAAGGAATTGATCGTCTTGAATACTTTAAGGATTCGAAGTTATAAAAGTACTCAAAAAAGTTTAACAAGTTCGAAAGTTCGGCTAAGAACCAAGAGAAACAATTCTCACATAAATAAAATTTTAATCTATAGACCAAAAGTTGTTAACAAAATGACAGATTATTTTGACCAAATGATGCAATTTCCCGAGAATGGAATGTTCAAAAAATTGTTCGAAGAAATAGATCATCTTGAATACTTTAAAGAACCTAAGTTATAAAAGAACTAGAAAAAGTTTGCAAAGTTTGGAAGTTCCGCCTAGAGCCTAGAGTGAAATAATTCTCACTTAAAAAAGTTTTTAATTCAAAGATCAAAAGTTTTTTTTACAAAAGGACTAATTATTTGGACCAAATGATGCAATTTCCCGAGAATGGAATGTTGGAAAAATTGCTCGAAGGAATTGATCGTCTTGAATACTTTAAGGAACCGAAGATATAAAAGTACTCGAAAAAGTTTGACAAGTTCGGAAGTGCAACCAAGAACCAAGAGAGAAACAATTCTCACATAAATAAAATTTTAATCCAAAGACCAAAAGTTGTTTACTAAATGACAGATTATTTGTACCATATGATTCGATTTCTCGAAAATGTAATGTTCGAAAAATTGTTCGAAGAAATTGATCGTCTTAAATACTTTAAGGACCCAAAATTATAAAATAACTCGAAAAAGTTTGCAAAGTTCGAAAGTTTGGCCTAGAACCAAGAGAGAAATAATTCTCACGTGAATAAGTTTTTACAAAAGGACTAACTATTTGGACCAAAAGATGCGATTTCCCGAGAATGGAATGCTCCAAAAATTGCTCGAAGGAATCAATCGTGTTGAATACTTTAAGGAACCGAAGCTATAAAAGAACTTGAAAAAGTTTGACTAGTTCAGAAGTTCGACCAAGAACTAAGAGAGAAATGTTTTTCACATAAATAAATTTTTAATCTAAAGACCAAAAGTTTTTTACAAGATGACAAATTATTTAGACCAAATGATGCGATTTCTTGAGAACGAAATGTTCGAAAAATTGTTCGAAGAAATTAATCGTCTTGAATACTTTAAGGAACCAAAGTTATAAAAGAACTCAAAAAAGTTTGTAAAGTTCGGAAGTTTGGCCTAGAACCAAGAGAGAAATAATTCTCACGTAAATAAGTTTTTTACAAAAGGACTAACTATTTGGACCAAATGATGCGATTTTTCGAGAATGGAATGCTCGAAAAATTACTCGAAAGAATCGATCGTCTTTAATACTTTAAGGAACCGAAGTTATAAAAGAACTTGAAAAAGTTTGAAAGTTCGAAAGTTCGACCAAGAATCAAGAGGGAAACGTTTGTCACATAAATAAAATTTTAATCCAAAGACCAAAAGTTGTTTACAAAATGACAGATTATTTGGACCAACTGATGCGATTTCTAGAGAACGGAATGTTCGAAAAATTGTTCGAAAAAATGGTTCGTCTTGAATACTTTAAGGAACCAAAGTTATAAAAGAACTCAAAAA
The DNA here is from genome assembly GCA_039519145.1 of Kokia cookei. Lineage (NCBI taxonomy): Eukaryota > Viridiplantae > Streptophyta > Magnoliopsida > Malvales > Malvaceae > Kokia > Kokia cookei. Next base: position 27,323,773 of record CM076909.1, read on the forward strand.
AGTTTTCAAAGTTTGGTAGTTCAGCCTAGAACCAAGAGTGAAATAATTCTCACATAAATAAGTTTTTAATTCAAAGACCGATAGTTTTTTATAAATCGACTAATTATTTGAACCAAATGATACGATTTCCCAAGAATGAAATATTCAAAAAATTGCTCGAAAGAATCGATCGTATTGAATACTTTAAGGAACCAAGGTTATAAAAGTACTCGAAAAAGTTTGACAAGTTGGGAAGTTCGGCCAAGAACCAAGAGAAACAATTCTCGCATAAATAAATTTCTAATCCAAGAACCAAAAGTTGTTTACAAAATGATAGATTATTTGGACTGAATGATGCTTTTTCCAGAGAACGGAATGCTTGAAAAATTGTTCGACGAAATGGATCGTCTTGAATACTTTAAGGAACAAAAGATTTAAAAGAACTCAAAAAAGTTTGCTAAGTTTGGAAGTTCGGCCTAGAACCAAGAGTGAAATAATTATCACATAAAAAAGTTTTTAATTCAAAGACCGAAAGTTTTTTACAAAAGTACTAATTATTTGGACCAAATGATGCGATTTCCAGAAAATGGAATTTTCGAAAAATTGCTCGAAGGAATTGATCATCTTGAATACTTTAAGGATTCGAAGTTATAAAAGAACTCAAAAAAGTTTGCAAAGTTTGGAAGTTCGGCCTAGAGCCTAGAGTGAAATAATTCTCACTTAAATAAGGTTTTAATTCAATGATCAAAAGTTTTTTACAAATGGACTAATTATTTGGACCAAATGATGTGATTTCCTGAGAATGGAATGTTGGAAAAATTGCTCGAAGGAATTGATCGTCTTGAATACTTTAAGGAACCGAAGATATAAAAGTACTCGAAAAAGTTTGACAAGTTCGGAAGTGCAACCAAGAACCAAGAGAGAAACAATTCTCACATAAATAAAATTTTAATCCAAAGACCAAAAGTTGTTTACTAAATGACAGATTATTTGTACCAAATGATGCGATTTCTCAAAAATGTAATGTTCGAAAAATTGTTCGAAGAAATTGATCGCCTTAAATACTTTAAGGACCCAAAGTTATAAAAGAACTCGAAAAAGTTTGCAAAGTTCGAAAGTTTGGCCTAGAACCAAGAGAGAAATAATTCTCACGTGAATAAGTTTTTACAAAAGGACTAACTATTTGGACCAAATTATGCGATTTCCCGAGTATGGAATGCTCAAAAAATTGCTCGAAGGAATTGATCTTGTAATATTTAAGGAACCGAAGCTATAAAACTTGAAAAAGTTTGACTAGTTCGGAAGTTCGGCTAAGAACCAAGAGAGAAATGTTTCTCACATAAATAAAATTTTAATCTAAAGACCAAAAGTTGTTTACAAAATGACAAATTATTCAGACCAAATGATGCGATTTCCCGAGAATGAAATGTTCGAAAATTTGTTCGAAGAAATTAATCGTCTTGAATACTTTAAGGAACCAAAGTTATAAAAGAACTCAAAAAAGTTTGTAAAGTTCGGAAGTTTGGCCTAGAACCAAGAGAGAAATAATTCTCACGTAAATATATTTTTTACAAAAGGACTAACTATTTGGACCAAATGATACGATTTCCCGAGAATGGAATGCTCGGAAAATTGGTCGAAAGAAGCAATTGTCTTGAACACTTTAAGGAACCGAAGCAATAAAAGAACTTGAAAAAGTTTGACAAGTTCAAAAGTTAGACCAAGAACCAAGAGAGAAACGTTTCTCACATAAAAAAAAATTTAATCCAAAGACCAAAAGTTGTTTACAAAATGACGGATTATTTGGACCAAATGATGCGATTTCCTGAGAACGAAATGTTCGAAAAATTGTTCGAAGAAATGGATCGTCTTGAACACTTTAAGGAATCAAAGTTATAAAAGAACTCAAAAAAGTTTGCAAAGTTTGGCAGTTCAGCCTAGAACCAAGAGTGAAATAATTCTCACGTAAATAAGTTTTTAATTCAAAGATCAAAACCTTTTTTAGAAAAGGACAAACTATTTTGACCAAATGGTGCAATTTCTCGAGGTTGGAATGTTTGGAAAATTGCTCGAAGGAATTGATTGTCTTGAATATTTTAAGGAACCAAAGTTATAAAAGAACTCGAAAAAGTTTTGACAAGTTCGAAAGTTCAACCAAGAACCAAGAGAGAAAAAATTCTCACATAAATAAGTTTTTAATCCAAAGACCAAAAGTTCTTTACAAAATGACAGATTATTTGGCCCAAAAGATGCGATTTCTCGAGAATGTAATGTTCGAAAAATAGCTCGAAGGAATGGATCGTCTTGAATATTTTAAGGAACCGAAGTTATAAAGGGACTCGAAAAAGTTTGACAAGTTCGAAAGTTCGTCCAAGAACCAAGAGAAACAATTCTCACACAAATAAATTTTTAATCCAAAGACCAAAAGTTGTTTACAAAATGACAGATTATTTGGACAAAATGATGCAATTTCCCGAGAACGGAATGTTCGAAAAATTGTTCGAAGAAATGGATCATCTTGAATACTTTAAGGAGCCAAAGTTATAAAATAACTCGAAAAAGTTTGCAAAGTAAGTTCTGCCTAGAACCATGAGTGAAATAATTCTCACGTAAATAAGTTTTAATTTAAAGACCGAAAGTTTTTTACAAAAGGACTAATTATTTGGGCCACATGATGCGATATCCCAAGAATGAAATGTTATGAAAATTGCTCAGAGGAATCAATCATCGTGAATTCTTTAAGGAACCGAAGATATAAAAGTACTCGACAAAGTTTGACAAGTTCGGAAGTTCAGGCAAGAACCAACAGATGCGATTTCTCGATGGTGGAATGTTTGAAAAATTGTTCGAAGAAATGGATCGCCTTGAATACTTTAAGGAACCAAAGTTATAAAAAAACTCAAAAAAGTTTGTAAAGTTCGGAAGTTTGGCCTAGAACAAAGAGAGAAATAATTCTCACATAAATAAGTTTTTTACAAAAGGACTAACTATTTGGACCACGTGATGCGATTTCCCGAGAATGGAATGCTCAGAGAATTGCTCGAAGGAATCAATCGTCATAAATACTTCAAGGAACCGAAGCTATAAGGGAACTTGGAAAAGTTTGACTAGTTCAGAAGTTCAGCCAAGAACCAAGAGAGAAACATTTCTCACATAAATAAATTTTTAATCCAAAGGCCAAAAGTTGTTTACAAAATAACAGATTATTTGGAACTAATGATGCGATTTCTTGAGTACGGAATGTTCGAAAAATTGTTTGAAGAAATTTATCGTCTTGCATACTTTAAGGAACCAAAGTTGTAAAAGAACTCGAAAAAATTTGCAAAGTTTGGCAGTTCAGCCTAGAACCAAGAGTGAAACAATTCTCACGTAAATAAGTTTTTAATTCAAAGACATAAAGTTTTTTTACAAAAAGACTAGTTATTTGGACCAATGATGCGATTTCCCAAGAATGGAATGTTTGAAAAATTGCGTGAAGGAATCGATCGTCTTGAATACTTTAAGGAACCAAAGTTATAAATGTACTCGAAAAAGTTTTACAAGTTCTGAATTTCGACCAAGAACCAAGAGAAACAATTCTCACATAAATAAATTTTAATCCAAGAACCAAAAGTTGTTCACAAAATGACAGATTATTTGGACCAAATGATGCGATTTCCCGAGAATGGAATGTTTGAAAAGTTGTTCGACGAAATGGATCATCTTGAATACTTTAAGGAATCAAGGTTATAAAAGAACTCGAAAAAGTTTGCAAAGTTTGGAAGTTCGGCCTAGAACCAAGAGTGAAATAATTATCACGTAAATAAGTCTTTAATTCAAAGACCGAATGTTTTTTACAAAAGGACTAATTATTTGGACCAAATGATGAGATTTTCAGATAATGGAATGTTCGAAAATTTGCTCAAAGGAATTGATCATCTTGAATACTTTAACGAACCGAAGTTATAAAAGTACTCAAAAAGGTTTGACAAGTTCGGAAGTTCGGCCAAGAACCAAGAGAAACAATTCACACATAAATAAATTCTTAATCCAAATACCAAAAGTTGTTTAAAAAATGACAGATTATTTGGACCAAATGATGCAATTTCTCGAGAACGGAATGTTCGAAAAATTGTTCGAAGAAATGGATCATCTTGAATACTTTAAGGAGCAAAAGTTATAAACGAACTCAAAAAAGTTTGCAAAGTAAGTTCGGCCTAGTACCATGAGTGAAATAATTCTAACGTAAATAAGTTTTTAATTCAAAGATCGAAAGCTTTCTACAAAAGGAACCAAATGATGCGATTTCCCGAGAATGGAATATCCGAAAAATTGCTCGATGGAATCATAATCTTGAATACTTTAAAGAACCGAAGATATAAAAGTACTCGAAAAAGTTTGAGAAGTTCAGAAGTTCATCTAAGAACCAAGAGGGAAACAATTCTCACATAAATAAAATTTTAATCCAAAGACCAAAAGTTGTTGACAAAATGACAGATTATTTGTACCAAATGATGAGATTTCCCGAGAATGGAATGTTTGAAAAATTGTTCAAAGAAATGGATCGTCTTGATTACTTTAGGGAACCAAAGTTATAAAAAAACTCGAAAAGTTTGTAAAGTTCGGAAGTTTGGCCAAGAACGAAGAAAGAAATAATTCTCACATAAATAAGTTTTTTACAAAAGGACTAACTATTTGGACAAGTGATGCGATTTTCGGAGAATGGAATGCTCAGAGAATTACTCGAAGGAATAAATCATCTAGAATACTCTAAGGAACCGAAGCTATAAGAGAACTTGAAAAAGTTTGACTAGTTCGGAAGTTCGGCCAAGAACCAAGACAGAAATGTTTCCCACATAAATAAATTTTTAATCCATAGACCAAAAGTTGTTTACAAAATAACAGATTATTTGGACCTAATAATGCGATTTCTTAAGAACGGAATGTTCGAAAAATTGTTTGAAGAAATTGATCGTCTTGAATACTTTAAGGAACCAAAGTTATAAAACAACTCGAAAAAGTTTGCAAATTTTGGCAGTTCAGCTTAGAATCAAGGGTGAAGTAATTCTCATGTAAATAAGTTTTTAATTCAAAGACTGAAAGTTTTTTACAAAAGGACTAGTTATTTGGACCAATGATGCGATTTCCCAGGATTGGAATGTTCGAAAAATTGAGCGAAGGAATCGATCGTCTTGAATACTTTAAGGAACCAGAGCTATAAACGTACTCGAAAAAGTTTAACAAGTTCTGAAGTTCGGCCAAGAACCAAGAGAAACAATTCTCACATAAAAAAAATTTTAATCCAAGAACCAAAAGTTGTTTACAAAATGATAGATTATTTCGACCAAATGATGTGATTTCTCGAGAATGGAATGTTCGAAAAATTGTTCGACGAAATGGATCATCTTGAATACTTTAAGGAACCAAAGTTATAAAAGAACTCAAAAAAGTTTGCAAAGTTTGAAAGTTCGGCCTAGAACCAAGAGTGAAATAATTATCATGTAAATAAGTTTTTAATTCAAAGACCAAAAGTTTTTTAGAAAAGGACTAATTATTTGGACCAAATGATGTGATTTCCCGAAAATGGAATGTTCGAAAAATTGCTCGAAGGAATTGATCGTCTTGAATACTTTAAGGAACCAAAGTTATAAAAGTACTCGAAAAAGTTTGACATGTTCGGAAGTTCGGCCAAGAACCAAGAGAAACAATTCCCACAAAAATAAATTTTTAATCAAAAGACCAAAAGTTGTTTACAAAATGACAGATTATTTAGACCAAATGATGCAATTTCCCAAGAACGAAATGTTCGAAAAATTGTTCGAAGAAATGGATAATCTTGAATACTTTAAGGAAAAAAAGTTATAAAAGAACTCGAAAAAGTTTACAAAGTAAGTTTTGCCTAGAACCACGAGTGAAATAATTCTTACGTAAATAAGTTTTTAATTCAAAGACCGAAAGCTTTTTACAAAAGGACTAATTATTTGGACCAAATGATGCGATTTCCCGAGAATAGAATGTTCAAAAAATTGATCGAAGGAATCGATCGTCTTGAATACTTTAAGGAACCAAAGATATAGAAGTACTCGACAAAGTTTGAAAAGTTCGGAAGTTCAGCCATGAACCAATAGAGACTCACAGAAATAAAATTTTAATCCAAGAACCAAAAGTTGTTTACAAAATGACAGATTATTTGGACCAAATGATGCAATTTCCCGATAATGGAATGCTCAGAAAATTGCTTGAAGGAATCGATTGTCTTGAATAATCTAAGGAACCGAAGCTATAAAAGAACTTGAAAAAGTTTGACTAGTTCGAAAGTTCGACCAGGAACAAAGAGAGAAACGTTTCTCACATAAATAAATTTTTAATCCAAAGACCAAAAGTTGTTTACAAAATGATAGCTTATTTGGACCTAATGATGCGATTTCTCGTGAACGGAATGTTCAAAAAATTGTTCGAAAAAATAGATCATCTTGAATACTTTAAGGAGCCAAAGTTGTAAAAGAACTCGAAAAAATTTGCAAAGTTTGTCAGTTCAGCCTATAACCATGAGTGAAACAATTCTCACGTAAATAAGTTTTTAATTCAAAGACTGAAAGGTTTTTACAAAAGGACTAGTTATTTGGACCAATGATGCGATGTTCAAAAAATTGCATTAAGGAATCGATCGTCTTGAATACTTTAAGTAACCGAAGTTATAAACGTACTCGAAAAAGTTTGACAAGTTCTGAATTTCGGCCAAGAACCAAGAGAAACAATTCTCACATAAATAGATTTTAATCCAAGAACCAAAAGTTGTTTACAAAATGATAGATTATTTGGACCAAATGATGTGATTTCCCGAGAATGGAATGTTCGAAAAGTTGTTCGACGAAATGGATCGTCTTGAATACTTTAAGGAACCAAAGTTATAAAAGTACTCGAAAAAGTTTGCAAAGTTTGGAAGTTCGGCCTAGAACCAAGAGTGAAATAATTATCACGTAAATAAGTTTTTAATTCAAAGACCGAATGTTTTTTACAAAAGGACTAATTATTTGGACCAAATGATGAGATTTTTAGAAAATGGAATGTTCGAAAAATTGCTCGAATGAATTGATCGTCTTGAATACTTTAAGGAACCAAAGTTAGAAAAGTACTCGAAAAAGTTTAACAAGTTCGGATGTTCAACCAAGAACCAAGAGAAACAATTCTCACATAAATAAATTCTTAATGCAAAGACCAAAAGTTGTTTAAAAAATGACAGATTATTTGGACCAAATGATGCAATTTCCCAAGAACGGAATGTTCGAAAAATTGTTCGAAGAAATGGATCATCTTCAATACTTTAAGGAGCAAAAGTTATAAAAGAACTAAAGAAAGTTTGCAAAGTAAGTTCGGCCTAGTACCATGAGTGAAATAATTCTTACGTAAATAAGTTTTTAATTCAAAGACCGAAAGTTTTCTACAAATGGAACCAAATGATGCGATTTCCCGAGAATGGAATGTCCGAAAAATTGCTCGAAGGAATCTATAATCTTGAATACTTTGAGGAACCGAAGATATAAAAGTACTTGAAAAAGTTTGACAAGTTTAGAAGTTCAGCCAAGAACCAAGAGAGAAACAATTCTCACTTAAATAAAATTTTAATCCAAAGACCAAAAGTTGTTTACAAAATGATAGATTATTTCTACCAAATGATGAGATTTCCCAAGAACGAAATGTTCGAAAAATTGTTCGAATGGACCGTCTTGAATACTTTAGGGAACCAAAGTTATAAAAAAACTCGAAAAAGTTTGTAAAGTTCGGAAGTTTGGCCAAGAACGAAGAAAGAAATAATTCTCACATAAATAAGTTTTTTACAAAAGGACTAACTATTTGGACCAAGTGATGCGATTTCCCGAGAATGAAATGCTCATAGAATTGCTCGAAGGAATCGATCATCTTGAATACTCTAAGGAACCGAAGCTATAAGAGAACTTGAGAAGTTTGACTAGTTCTGAAGTTCGGTCAAGAACCAAGACAGAAACGTTTCCCACATAAATAATTTTTTAATCCATAGAGCAAAAGTTGTTTACAAAATAACAGATTATTTGGACCTAATAATGCGATTTCTTAAGAATGGAATGTTCAAAAAATTGTTTGAAGAAATTGATCATCTTGAATACTTTAAGGAACCAAAGTTATAAAAGAACTCGAAAAAGTTTGCAAAGTTTGGCAGTTCAGCCTAGAATCAAGGGTAAAGTAATTCTCATGTAAATAAGTTTTTAATTCAAAGACTGAAAGTTTTTTACAAAAGGATTAGTTATTTGGACCAATGATGCGATTTCCCAAGAATGGAATGTTCGAAAAATTACGCGAAGGAATCGATCGTCTTGAATACTTTAAGGAACCGAAATTATAAACGTATTCAAAAAAGTTTAACAAGTTCTGAAGTTCGTCCAAGAACCAAGAGAAACAATTCTCACATAAATAAATTTTTAATCAAAGAACCAAAAGTTGTTTACAAAATGATAGATTATTTGGACCAAATGATGTGATTTCTCGAGAATGGAATGTTCGAAAATTGTTCGACGAAATGGATCGTCTTGAATACTTTAAGGAACCAAAGTTATAAAAGAACTTGAAAAAGTTTGCAAAGTTTGGAAGTTTGGCCTAGAACCAAGAGTGAAATAATTATCACGTAAACAAGTTTTTAATTCAAAGACCAAAAGTTTTTTACAGAAGGATTAATTATTTGGACCAAATGATGTGATTTCCCGAAAATGGAATGTTCGAAAAATTGCTCGAAGGAATTGATCGTCTTGAATACTTTAAGGAACCGAAGTTATAAAAGTACTCGAAAAAGTTTGACAAGTTCGGAAGTTCGACCAAGAACCAAGAGAAACAATTCCCACAAAAATAAATTTTTAATCAAAAGACCAAAAGTTGTTTACAAAATGACAAATTATTTAGACCAAATGATGCAATTTCCCAAGAACGAAATGTTCGAAAAATTGTTCGAAGAAATGGATCATCTTGAATACTTTAAGGTCAAAAAGTTATAAAAGAACTCGAAAAAGTGTACAAAGTAAGTTCTGCCTAGAACCACGAGTGAAATAATTCTTATGTAAATAAGTTTTTAATTCAAAGATCGAAAGTTTTTTGCAAAAGGACTAATTATTTGGACCAAATGATATGATTTCCCGAAAATAGAATGTTCAAAAAATTAATCGAAGAAATCGATCGTCTTGAATACTTTAAGGAACCGAAGATATAAAAGTACTCGATAAAGTTTGAAAAGTTCAGAAGTTCAGCCAAGAACCAAGAAAGAAACAATTCTCACAAAAATAAAATTTTAATCCAAGAACCAAAAGTTGTTTACAAAATGATAGATTATTTGGACCAAATGATGTGATTTCTCGAGAATGGAATGTTCGAAAAATTGTTCGACGAAATGGATAGTCTGGAATACTTTAAGGAACCAAAGTTATAAAAGAACTCGAAAAAGTTTGCAAAGTTTGGAAGTTTGGCCTAGAACCAAGAGTGAGATAATTATCACGTAAATAAGTTTTTAATTCAAAGACCAAAAGTTTTGTACAAAAGGATTAATTATTTGGACCAAATGATGTGATTTCTCGAAAATGGAATGTTTGAAAAATTGCTCGAAGGAATTGATCATCTTGAATACTTTAAGGAACCGAAGTTATAAAAGTACTCGAAAAAGTTTGACAAGTTCGGAAGTTCGGCCAAGAACCAAGAGAAACAATTCCCACATAAATAAATTTTTAATCAAAAGACCAAAAGTTGTTTACAAAATGACAGATTATTTAGACCAAATGATGCAATTTCCAAGAATAAAATGTTCGAAATATTGTTCGAAGAAATGGATCATCTTGAATACTTTAAGGAAAAAAAGTTATAAAAGAACTCGAAAAAGTTTACAAAGTAAGTTCTGCCTAGAACCATGAGTGAAATAATTCTTACGTAAATAAGTTTTTAATTCAAAGATCGAAAGTTTTTTGCAAAAGGACTAATTATTTGGACCAAATGATGCGATTTCCCGAGAATAGAATGTTCAAAAAATTGATCGAAGGAATCAATCGTCTTGAATATTTTAAGGAATCGAAGATATAAAAGTACTCGACAAAGTTTGAAAAGTTCGGAAGTTCAACCAAGAACCAAGAAAGAAACAATTCTCACAGAAATTAAATTTTAATCCAAAGAGCAAAAGTTGTTTACAAAATGACAGATTATTTGGACCAAATGATGCGATTTCCCAAGAATGGAATGCTCAGAAAATTGCTCGAAGGAATCGATTGTCATGAATACTCTAAGGAACCGAAGCTATAAAAGAACTTGAAAAAGTTTGACTAGTTTGGAAGTTCTGCCAAGAACAAAGAGAGAAACATTTCTCACATAAATAATTTTTTAATCCAAAGACAAAAAGTTGTTTACAAAATGACAGCTTATTTGGACCTAATGATGCAATTTCTCGAGAACGGAATGTTCAAAAAATTGTTCGAAAAATTAGATCGTCTTGAATACTTTAAGGAACCAAAGTTATAAAAGAGCTCGAAACAGTTTGCAAAGTTTGGAAGTTTGGCCTAGAACCAAGAGAGAAATAATTCTTACGTAAATAAGTTTTTAATTCAAAAACCGAATGTTTTTTACAAAAGGACTAACTATTTGGACCAAATGATGCAATTTCTCGAGAATGTAATGTTCAAAAAATTGCTTGAAGGAATCGGTCGTCTTGAATACTTTAAGGAGCTGAAGTTATAAAAAAAACTCAAAAAAGATTGGCAAGTTCAGAAGTTCAGCCAAGAAATAAGAGAAACAATTCTCACATAAATAAAATTTTAATCCAAAGACCAAAAGTTGTTTACAAAATGACAGATTATTTGGACCAAATGATGCGATTTCCCAAGCAAGGAATGTTTGGAAAATTGCTCGAAGGAATGGATTATCTTGTATACTTTAAGGATCCGAAGTTATAAAATAACTCGTAAAAGTTTGAAAAGTTCGAAAGTACTATAAAAACCAAGGGAGAAACCATTCTCACATAAATAAGTTTTTAATTCTAAGACAAAATGTTGTTTACAAAATGACAAACTATTTTGACCAAATGATGCGATTTCTCGAGCATGAAATATTCAAAAAATTGGTGGAAGGAATGGATCGTCCTGAATATTGTAAGGAATCGAAGCTATAATAGAACTCGAAAAAGTTTGAAATGTTTGGAAGTTCAACCAAGAACCAAGAGAGAAAGAATTCTAATGTTAATAAGTTTTTAATTCAAAGAGTAAAAGTTGTTTAAAATAACAAACTACTTGGCTAAAATGATGTGATTTTTTTAGCATGAAATGGTCAGAAAATTTCTCGAAGGAATGGATCGTCTTGAATACTGTAAAGAACCAAAGTTACAAAAAAACTTGTAAAAGTTTGACATTTTTAGATGTTCAGCCAAGAGCCAAGAGAGAAACAGTTCTCACGTAAATAAATCTTTATTTCAAAGACCAAAAGTTGTTTACGAACTGACTAACTATTTGGACCAAATCATGTAACTTCTTGAGCATGGAATGTTCGAAATATTGCTAGAAGGAATGGATCATCTTGTATACTTTCAAGGGATAGAAGTTAAAAAGAACTCGTAAAAGTTTGACAAGTTCGAAAGTTTAACTAAGAACCAAGAGAGAAATAATTCTCACGTAAATAAGTTTTTAATTAAAAGACCAAAAGTTTTTACAAAATAACAGATTATTTGGACCAAATGATGCAATTTCTCGAGAATCCATTGTTCGAAAAATTGCTCGAAGGACTATATCGTCTTAGATACTTTAAGGAACCGAAGTTACAAAAGAACTTGAAAAAGTTTGAAAAGTTCGGAAGTTAAGCCAAGAACCAAGAGAGAAACAATTCTTACATAAATAAGTTTTTAATTCAAAGACCGAAAGTTTTTTACAAAGGGACAAACTATTTGGACCAAATGGTATGATTTCCTAGGGCTGAAATGTTAGGAAAATTGCTCAAAAGAATCTATCATTTTGAATAATTTAAGGAACCGAAGTTATAAAAGAACTAAAAAAGTTTTACAAGTTCGGAAGTTCGGCGAAGAACGAAGAGAGAAACAATTCTCACATAAATAAGTTTTTAATTCAAAAACCGAAAGTTGTTTACAAAAGGATAAAATATTCGAACCAAATGATGCGATTTCTCGAGCATGGAATGTTTGGAAAATTGCTCGAAGGAATGGATTGTCTTTGATACTTTAAGGAACCGAAATTATAATATAACTTGTAAAAGTTTGACAATTTCGAAAGCTTACTCAAGAACCAAGGGAGAAACCATTCTCACGTAAATAAGTTTTTAATTCTAAGACAAAAAGTTGTTTACAAAATGACAAACTATTTGGACCAAATGATGAGATTTACCGAGCATGGAATGTTCAGATACTTGCTCGAAGGAATCGATAGTCATGAATACTTTAAGGAACCGAAGTTATAAAAGAACTTGAAAAAGTTTGACAAGTTAGGAAGTTCGGTCAAGAAACAAGAGAGAAACAATTCTCACAAAAATAAATTTTTAATCCAAAGACCATAAGTTGTGACAGATTATTTGGATCAAATGATGTGATTTCCCGAGAACAAAATGTTCGAAAAATTGTTCGAAGAAATGGATTGTCTTGAATACTTTAAGGAACCAAAGTTATAAAAGAACTCGAAAAAGTTTGACAAGTTCGGAAGTTCAGCCTAGAACCAAAAGAGAAATAATTCTTACGTAAATAAGTTTTTAATTCAAAGACCAAAAGTTTTTTACAAAACGACTAACTATTTGGACCAAATGATGCGATTTCCAGAGAATGAAATGTTTGGAAAATTTCATGAAGGAATCGATCATTTTGAATACTTTAAGGAACCGAAGTTATAAAAGAACTCGAAAAAGTTTGACAAGTTCGGAAGTTCGGCCAAGAACTAAGAGAGAAACAATTCTCATATAAATAAATTTTTAATTCAAAGACCCAAAGTTGTTTACAAAATGACTGGCTATTTGGACCAAATGATGCGATTTCTTGAGAACGAAATGTTCGAAAAATTGTTTGAAGAAATGTATCGTCTTGAATACTTTAAGGAACCAAAGTTATAAAAGAATTCGAAAAAGTGTATAAACCTCGAAAGTTTGGCCTAGATCAAACAGGGAAATAATTCTCACGTAAATAAGTTTTTTACAAAAGGACTAACTATTTGGACCAAATGATGTGATTTCCTGAGAAAGGAATGTCCAAAAATTGATCGAAAGAATCGATCGTCTTGAATACTTTAAGGAACTGAAGTTATAAAAGAACTCGAGAAATTTGACAAGTTCAGAAGTTCGGCCAAGAACCAAGAGAAAACAATTCTCATATAAATAAATTTTTAATCCAAAGACCAAAAGTTGTTTACAAAATGACAGATTCTTTGGATCAAATGATGCGATTTCTCGAGAACGAAATATTTGAAAAATTGTTCGAGGAAATGGATCGTATTGAATACTTAAAGGAACCAAAGTTATAAAAGGACTTGAAAATGTTTGAAAAGTTTGAAAGTTTGGCCTAGAACTAAAAGAGAAATAATTCTCACGTAAATAAGTTTTTAATTCAAAGACCAAAAGTTTTTTACAAAGGAACTAACTATTTGGACCAAATGATGCAATTTCTCGAGAATGAAATGTTTGGAAAATTGCTCGAAGGAATCGATCGTCCTAAATACTTTAAGGAACCGAAGTTATAAAAGAACTTGAAAAAGTTTGACAAGTTCAGAAGTTCGACCAAGAACTAAGAGAGAAACAATTCTCACATAAATAAGTTTTTAATTCAAACACCAAAAGTTATTAACAAAAGGATAAAATATTTGGAAAAAATTATGCACTTTCCCGAGCATGGAATGTTTGGAAAATTGCTCGAAAGAATGAATTGTCTTGAATACTTTAAGGAACTGAGGTTTTAAAATAACTCGTAAAAGTTTGGCAAGTTCGAAAGTTTAGTAAAGAACCAAGGGAGAAACCATTATTACGTAAATAAGTTTTTAATTCTAAAACCAAAAGTTGTTTACAAAATGACAAACTATTTGGACCAAATGATGCGATTTCCTGAGCATGAAATGTTCGAAGGAATGGATCGTTTTGAATACTGTAAGGAAATGAAGCTATAATAGAACTCGAAAAAGTTTGGAAGGCTTGGAAGTTCAACCAACAACCAAGAGAGAAACCGTTCTCACATAAATAAGTTTAATTCAAAGAGTAATAGTTGTTTACAAAATAAAAAACTACTTGGTGGAAATGATACGATTTCTCGAGCATGGAATACTCAGAAAATTGCTCGAAGGAATGGATTGTCTTGAATACTTTAAGGAACCAAAGTTATAAAAGAACTTGTAAAAGTTTGACATGTTCAGATGTTCGGCCATGAACCAGGAGAGAGACAATTTTCACGTAAATAAGTCTTTAATTCAAAGACCAAAAGTTGTTTACGAAATGACAAGCTATTCGGACCTAATGATGTGATTTCTTGAGCATGGAATGTTCAAAAAATTGCTAGAAGGAATGGATCGTCTTGAACACTTTAAGGAACCAAAGTTAAAATAACTAATAAAAGTTTGACAAGTTTGGAAGTTCGACTAAGAACCAAGAGAGAAATAATTCTCACATAAATAAGTTTTTAATCCAAAGTCCAAAAGTTGTTTACGAAAAACAGATTATTTGGACCAAATGATGCAATTTCCCAAGAATCGAATGTTCAAAAAATTGCTCCAAGAAATGGATCATCTTGAATACTTTAAGGAACCAAAGTTATAAAAGAACTCAAAAAAGATAGAAAAGTTTAGAAGTTCAGCCAAGAACCGAGAGAGAAACAATTCTCACATAAATAAGTTTTTTAAGACTGAATTTTTTTTTACAAAAGGACAAACTATTTTGGACCAAATGGTGCTTTTTTTCCAAGGTTGGAATGTTTGGAAAATTGCTCGAAGGAATCGATCGTCTTGAATATTTTAAGGAACCAAAGTTATAAAAGAACTTGAAAAAGTTTGACAAGCTCGGAAGTTCGGCCAAGAACCAAAAGAAACAATTCTCACATAAATAAGTTTTTAATCCAAAGACCAAAAGTTCTTTACAAAATGACAGATTATTTTGTACCAAATGATGCGATTTTCGAGAGTGGAATGTTTGAAAAATTGCTCGAAGGAATGGATTGTCTTGAATACTTTAAGGAAACGAAGTTATAAATGAACTCGAAAAAGTTGGAAAAGTTTGAAAGTTTGACCAAGAACCAAGAGAGAAACCACTCTCATGTAAATAAGTTTTTAATTCAAAGACCGAAAGTTTTTTACAAAAAGACAAACAATTTGGACCAAACGATGCGATTTTTCGAGCATGGAATGTTCAGAAAATTACTCGAAGGAATTGATCGTCTTGAATACTTTAAGGAACATAAGTTTTAAAAGAACTCAAAAAATTTTGCAAAGTTCGAAAGTTTGTCCAAGAACCAGGAGAGAAACAATTCTCACATAAATAGGTTTTTAATCCAAAGACTAAAAGTTATTTACAAAAATACAGATTATTTTGACCAAATGATGCGATTTTTCGAGAATGAATGTTCGAAAAATTACTCGAAGGAATAGATTGTCTTGATTATTTTAAGGAATTGAAGTTGTAAAAGAACTTGAAAAATTTTGGAAATTTCAGAAGTTCGGCCAAAAACCAAGAGAGAAACAAATCTCACATAATAAAGTTTTTAATCCAAAGATCAAAAGTTGCTTACAAAATGACATATTATTTAGACTGAATAATGCGATTTCCCGAGAATGGAATTTTTGAAAAACTGTTCGAAGAAATGGATCGTCTTGAATACTTTAAGGAACCGAAGTTACAAAATAACTCGAAAAACTTCGAAAAGTTTGGAAGTTCGGCCAAGAACCAAGAGAGAAACAATTCTCACATAAATAAGTTTTTAATTCAAAGATCGAAAGTTTTTTTAGAAAAGGACAAACTATTTTGACCAAATGGTGCAATTTCTCGAGGCTGGAATGTTTGGAAAATTGCTCGAAGGAATCGATCGTCTTGAATATTTTAAGGAACCTAAGTTATAAAAGAACTCAAAAAAGTTTTGACAAGTTCGAAAGTTCAACCAAGAACCAAGAGAGAAAAAATTCTCGCATAAATAAGTTTTTAATCCAAAGACCAAAAGTTCTTTACAAAATAGATTATTTGGACCAAAAGATGCGATTTCCCGAGAATGTAATGTTCGAAAAATTGCTCGAAGGAATGGATCGTCTTGAATATTGTAAGGAATCGAAGTTATAAAGGGACTCGAAAAAGCTTTAAAACTTCGGAAGTTTGGCCAAGAACCAAGAGGGAAACCATTCTCACGTAAATAAGTTTTTAATTCAAAGACCGAAAGTTTTTTACAAAAGGACAAACTATTTGGACCAAATGATGCGATTTCTTGAGCATGGAATGTTCGAAAAATTGATCGAAGGATTCAATCCTCTTGAATGCTTTAAGGAATCGAAGTTTCAAAAGAACTCGAAAAAGTTTCACAAGTTCAAAAGTTCGTCCAAGAACCAAGAGAGAAACAATTCTCACATAAATAAGTTTCTAGTCCAAATACTAAAAGTTGTTTACAAAATGAAAGATTATTTGGACCAAATGATACGATATCCTGAGAATTGAATGTTTGAAAAATTGCTTGCAGGAATGGATCGTCTTGAATACTTTAAGGAACCGAAGTTGTAAAAGAACTCAAAAAATTTTGAAAATTTCAGAAATTCGGCCAATAACCAAGAGAGAAAGATTTCTCATATAAATAAGTTTTTAATCCAAAGACCAAAAGTTGTTTACAAAATGACAGATTATTTAGATCAAATGATGCGATTTCCCGAGAATGAAATGTTCTAGAAATTGTTCGAAGAAGATCATCTTGGATGCTTTAAGGAACCGAAGTTATAAAAGAACTCAAAAAAGTTTGAAAAGTTCGGAAGTTTAGCTAAGAACCAAGACATAAATAATTCTCATGTAAATAAGTTTTTAATTCAAAGACTAAAAGTTTTTTACAAAAGGACAAACTATTTGGACCAAATGATGCGATTTCTCAAGCATTAAATGTTTGGATAATTGCTCGAAGGAATCGATTGTCATAAATACTTTAAGAATCGAAGTTATAAGAGAACCCAAAAAATTTTGACAAGTTCAGAAGTTTGGCCAAGAAGCAAGAGAAATAATTCTCACATAAATAAATTTTTATCCAAAGACCAAGAGTTGTTTACAAAATGATAGATTATTTGGACCAAATGATGCAATTTCCCGAGAATGGAATGTTCGAAAAATTGTTCGAAGAAATGGATCGTCTTGAATACTTTAAGGAACTAAAGTTATAAAAGAACTCGAAAAAGTTTGAATAGTTCGGAAAGTTCGGCCTAGAACTAGGAGAGAAATCATTATCGATTAAATAAGTTTTTAATTCAAAGATTGAAAGTTTTTTACAAAAGGATTAACTATTTGGACCAAATGATGCGATTTCCGGAGAATGGAATGTTCAAAAAAATTTTCGAAGGAATCGATCATCTTGAATACTTTAAGGAACTGAAGTTATAAAAGAACTCGAAAAAGTTTGACAAGTTCGAAAGTTCGGCCAAGAACCAAGAGAGACAAAATTCTCACATAAATAAGATTTTAATTCAGAGACCGAAAGTTGTTTACAAAAGGATAAAATATTTGAACCAAATGATTCGATTTCCTGAGCATGGAATGTTTGAAAAATTGCTCGAAGGAATGGATCGTCTTGAATACTTTAGGGAACCGAAGTTATAAATAACACGTAAAAGGTTGACATGTTCGAAAGTTCAGTCAAGAACCAAGGGAGAAGCCATTCTCACGTAAATAATTTTTAATTCTAAGACCAAAAGTTGTTTACAAAATGAAAAACTATTTGGACCAATAGATGCGATTTCTCGAGGATGGAAATTGCTCGAAGGAATGGATCGTCTTGAATACTGTAAGGAATCGAACCTATAATAGAACAAGAAAAAGTTTGAAAGTTCGACCAAGGACCAAGAGAGAAAAATTTTAATGTTAATAAGTTTTTAATTCAAAGAGAAAAAGTTGTTTACAAAATGACAAACTTCTTGGTCAAAATGATGTAGTTTCTCGAGCATGGAATGCTTAGAAAATTACTCGAAGGAATTGATCATCTTTAATTCAAAGACCAAAGTTATAAAAGAACTTGTAAAAGTTTGACATATTCAGATGTTCAGCCATGAACCAAGAGAGAAACAATTCTCACGTAAATAAGTCTTCAATTCAAAGACAAAAAGTTGTTTATGAACTGACAAACTATTTGGACCAAATGATACGATTTCTAAAGCATGAAATGTACGGAAAATTGTTAAAAGGAATGGATCATCTTGAATACTTTAAGGAACCAAAGTTAAAAAGAACTCGTAAAAGTTTGACAAGTTCAAAAGTTCGACTAAGAAGCAAGCGAGAAATAATTCTCATGTAAATAAGTTTTTAATCCAAAGAACAAAAGTTGTTTACAGAATAACAGATTATTTGGACCAAATGATGCAATTTCCTGAGAATCGAATGTTCGAAAAATTGCTCGAAGGAATGGATCATCTTGAATACTTTAAGGAACCGAAGTTATAAAAGAACTCGAAATAGTTTGAAAAGTTCGAAAGTTCGGCCAAGAACCAAGTGAGAAATAATTCTCACATAAATAAGTTTTTATTTTAAAGATTGAATGTTTTTTTACAAAAGAACAAACTATTTTTACCAAATGGTGCGATTTCTCGAGGCTAGAATGTTTGGAAAATTGCTCGAAGGAATCGATCGTCTTGAATACTTTAAGTAACCGAAGTTATAAATGAACTCAAAAAAGTTTGACTAGTTTGGAAGTTCGGCCATGAACCAAGAGAGAAACCATTCTCACGTAAATAAGTTTTTAATCAAAATACCAAAAGTTGTTTACAAAATGACAGATTACTTGGACCAAATGATGTGATTTCCCGAGAATGGAATGTTCAAAAAATTGTTTCAAGAAATGGATCGTCTTGAATACTTTAAGGAACCGATGTTGTAAAAGAACTCGAAAAAGTTTGAAAAGTTCGGAAGTTCGGTCAAGAACCAAGAGAGAAATAATTCTCATATAAATAAGTTTTTAATTCAAAGATCGAAAGTTTTTTACAAAAGGACAAACTATTTGGACCAAATGGTGCGATTTCTCGAGGCTAGAATGTTTGGAAAATTGCTCGAAGGAATCGATCGTCTTGAATACTTTAAGCAAATAAAAGAACTCGAAAAGTTTGACAAGTTCGAAAGTTCAGTCAAGAACCAAGGGAGAAACCATTCTCACGTAAATAAGTTTTTAATTCTAAGACCAAAAGTTTTTTACAAAATGACAAACTATTTGGACCAAATGATGCGATTTCCCGAGCTTGGAATGTTCAAAAAATTTCTCGAAGGAATGGATCGTCTTGAATCCTATAAGGAATCGAAGCTATAATAGAACTCGAAAAAGTTTGAAAAGTTCGAAAGTTCGACTAGGAACCAAGAGAAAAACAATTCTAATGTTAATAAGTTTTTAATTCAAAGACTAAAATTTGCTTACAAAATAACAAACTACTTCATTGAAATGATGCGATTTCTCGAGCATGGAATGCTCAAAAAATTGCTCGAAGGAATGGATCATCTTGAATACTTTAAGGAACCAGGAGAGAAAAAATTCACACGTAAATAAGTCTTTAAATCAAAGATAAAAAGCTGTTTACGAAATGACAAACTATTTGGACCAAATAATGCGATTTCTCAAGCATGAAAGGTTCGAAAAATTACAAGTTTGGAAGTTCGGTTAAGAACCAATAGAGAAATAATTCTCACATAAATAAGTTTTTAATCTAACAGATTATTTGGACCAAATGATGCAATTTGCAGAGAATCAAATGTTCAAAAAATTGCTCCAAGGAAAGAATCGTCCAGAATACTTTAAGGAATCGAAGTTATAAAAGAACTCAAAAAAGTTTGAAAAGTTCAAAAGTTTGGCCAAGAACCAAGAGAGAAACAATTCTCACATAAATAAGTTTTTAATTTAAAGACCAAAAGTTTTTTACAAAAGGACAAACTATTTGGACCAAATGGTGCGATTCTCGAGGCTAGAATGTTTGAAAAATTGCTCGAAGGGATCAATCATCTTGAATACTTTAAAGAACCGGAGTTATAAAAGGACACGAAAAAGTTTGTCAAGTTCGGAAGTTTGGCCAAGAACCAAGAGCGAACAATTCTCACATAAATAAGTTTTTAATCCAAAGACCAAAACTTCTTTACAAAATGACAGATTATTTAGACCAAAAGATGTGATTTCTCGAGAATGTAATGTTCGAAAAATTGCTCGAAGGAGTGGATCATCTTTATTACTTTAAGGAAACGAAGTTATAAAAGAACTCGAAAAGTTTGAAAAGTTCGGAAGTTCGGCCAAGAACCAAGAGAAAAACCATTCTCACGTAAATAATTTTTTAATTCAAAGACCAAAAGTTTGTTACAAAAGGACAAACTATTTTGACCAAATGATGCGATTTTTCGAGCATCGAATGTTAGGAAAATTGCTCGAAGGAATCGATCCTCTTGAATACTTTAAGGAATCGAAGTTTTAAAAGAACTCGAAAAAGCTTGATAAGTTCGGAAGTTCGTCCAAGAACCAAGAGAGAAACAATTCTCACATAATTTAGTTTTTAATCCAAAGACTAAAAGTTGTTTACAAAAGGAAAATTTATTTGGACCAAATGATGCTATTTCTCGATAATGGAATGTTCAAAAAATTGCTTGAAGGAAAGGAACCGAAGTTGTGAAAGAACTCAAAAAATTTTGAAAATTTCGGAAGTTCGGCCAAGAACCAAGAGAGAAACAATTCTCACATAAATAAGTTTTTAATCTAATGACCAAAAGTTGTTTAGAAAATGACAGATTATTTTAGACCAAATGATGTGATTTTTCGATAATGGAATTTTCGAAAAATTATTCGAAATAATGGATCGTCTTAAATACTTTAAGGAATCGAAGTTATAAAAGAACTAGAAAAAGTTTAAAAAGTTCGGAAGTTCGGCCAAGAATAAAGAGAGAAACAATTCTCACATAAATAAGCTTTTAATTCAAAGATCGAATGTTTTTTACAAAAGGACAAACTGTTTTGACCAAATGGTGCCATTTCCCGAGGCTGGAATGTTTGGAAAATTGCCCGGAGGAATCGATCATCTTGATTACTTTAAGGAATCGAAGTTATAAAAGAACTCGAAAAAGTTTGACAAGTTCGGAAGTTTGGCCAAGAACGAAGAGAAAAAATTCTCAAATAAATAAGTTTTTAATCCAAAGATCAACAGTTCTTTACAAAATGACATTATTTGGACCATAAATGTGATTTCCCGAGAACGGAATGTTTAAAAAATTGCTCGAAGGAATGGATCGTCTTGAATACTTTAAGAAATCGAAGTTATAAAGGAACTCGAAAAAGTTTGAAAAGTTAAAAAATTCGGCCAAGAACCAAGAGAGAAATCATTCTCATGTAAATAAGTTTTTAATTCAAAGATTGAAAGTTTTTTTCAAAAGGACAAACTATTTGGTCCAAATGATGGAATTTCCCGAGCATGGAATGTTCAGAAAATTGCTCGAAGGAATCGATCCTCTTGAATACTTTAAGGAACCGAAGTTTTAAAAGAACTCAAAAATGTTTAACAAGTGCGGAAGTTTGGTGATAGCATTAGAGATGACACTCAATTTTTTCTTAAATTAATGCATAAATTGTTCCTTTTGTACCATATTTAGCATGCATTATTAGCATTTCATGCATAGTATTTACATTTTCTAACTCAGTGTTGTTGGATTTTATTTTCTTTCATTTTATCTCTATTGTGCTATTTAGTACTAGTTTTGCGTCCAAAGTTGTTAGCGCAGAAATCTAAATGGGAAGGAGTAGGAAAGCATTCAAAATTGCGGTCATAAGTTGATCCAAAATTACGGCCAAATATGTTGTCACATGAATGCTTCTATATCTCTATCAAGAATTTCACGCTACTAGCATATCCAAAAGCACCAGCGCAGGAGAATGACAAACTGTCAGAGCAAATTAGAAACCATAATTTGCGTCCAAGAATGTCGTAACAATCTGCAACTGCTCAAAGAACACACCAGATCTGTGTGAGTGCATAGCTGGCAATAACAACTTTTACAGCTGCATCAAGGAGTTAGATCTAAAGAGGGGGAAGATTTGAACTGGCCAGTGATTGTAAATAAAAGGATGAAAGAGAAGATGGATCATCAAGGTGTGAAGATTTCAAATCTATAATTTCTCTTATTCATCGTCGAAGATAGCTGCCATGGAAGCTTAAATTCTAGAGGAAGAAAATCTGATGCCACAAGGACGAAACAGCTTCTGGCGAGAAGTGATCAGTACGATGCAAGAGGAGTGGTTAAGGGATAATTCTACTAGACTAGGAATAGGATGCTTCAATTCATTTGTTAATCCCTCTTAAATTGTTGATGAATACTATTGATAATTGTTTGAATACGGAAGTATCTTTCAATATTAGATTTTCTTTGAGTTCTATTCAATTCTTCTCATTTGTTTATCTTTGGATTTAATTGTTTTGACCACAGAAGTGTGATTGTAGTCACAGTCACTAGAAGGTGCGATGACAAGTTAGATTAACAAGCAAGACAACGGAAGTTGCTTGGGACTAGGAGGAATTCTGGTCACTTGTTCTTAAGTGCTCAGCATTACCAGCACTAGAAGGTGTGGTAGTAGTGGATACTTAGGTCTTTGTTAAACGAAGAGTTGATATTAGTACGATCTCATTGGAAATAATCGCGGTGACAAAATCATCTATAAGTTACGTTGTAGTTACATTTAGCATTGTGACTTGTGAAGTAAGTGATTCACTCCACTTCTTTACACTTGATCTAATTTTTTTATATTTCTGAATTTACATTACAAACTTCTCAACCATCAATTCATCTCTTATTAATTTGCTCTAACATTTTATACTTCATTTGCACTACATTTTATATTCTTAAACTGTGCAGTTCTAACCGATTTACGTTGACAATATTCCTAGTAGATCTTCTTATTTTTACCTCTTTTGCATCGACAAATTTAAACATAAACAGCCATCTCTGTGGAATCGTTACCTGATAGTTTTACACCTGTCGACTATACTTGCATCGACAAGTGTTCGCTTGCACAATTGATGTGACGTTCATAGCGCAATCAAGTTTTGGCGCCATTGTCGGGGATGGCATTTGATGTTTATTTTTCGTACTTGCATTTATTTGTTTCTTTTCTAACTTTTATTGATTACTAATTTTTCTTCTTAATTCTTTTCAATTTTGTTTTTAAGTGTTTATGTCTACAAAGAGAAATCCTAACAATATTGTTAGTTTTGATCTAGAACTTGAAAGGACAATTCGAAGGAGAAGACAAGAGCAAAGAAAAATGGCTAGAAATAACAATGATCTACCACCATTGCTGCCACAAAATGTTGTTCCTCCAGTGCAACCACAAATAGTTAACAATATACCACTGTTGCCACCAAGAGAGCAAATTCCTGACAGGACAATTAGAGGTTTCGTTGTTCCTGTGCTCAATGATATACAACCAGGGTTGTTAGACAGGCAATACAAGCTAGTAATTTTGAATTAAAATCGGTGATGTTCCAAATGCTTAACTCGAATGGACAATATGTAGGTTTACCTCACGAAGATGCGAGGGAGCATCTTAAATCTTTTCTACTTATATGTGCTTCTTTCAGTCAACATGGTGTTCCTGATGACGCCTTAAAGATGTAGTTGTTTCCTTACTCTTTGCAAGGAAGGGCACGAACATGATTCCTTAGTTTACTAGCTGGGTCTATTACTTCATGGAATGCGCTAGCAACACAATTTGTTTTACGATTCAATCCACTGACAAGGAATACTAGATTGCGGAATGATATCATGGCATATCATCAACTGGATGATGAGAATTTACATACTACATGGGAACGTTACAAAACTCTGCTGAGACGTTGCCCCGTGCATGGAATCCAACAAAAAACATAAATTGAGATCTACTACAATGGACTAAATGTGTAGATAAGAAATCTTGTTGATGCATCTACTAATGGTCCTTTGTTGGATTGCACTTACACTAAAGTCATGCGAATATTAGAGAGGATTGTACAAAATGACTATCAATACCCGATCTCTCGTGCTGCTCAGGTAAAAACAAATCCTGGAGTTATGGAATTAGATGCTATATTAGCTTTGAGTGCACAGGTATCCTCGTTGGCAAATATGGTCAAAAACATGAAGGGGACAAGTGATGTTGCCCCTATTCAAGTAGCCCAACAGATGGATGTCCCAACATTTTCCTATGAAATTTGCGGTGACAACCATAGTTATGAGGATTACCCACAGCATACTAAAATGCTTTCTATGTTAATAATATCCATGGAAATTCCTATGGTAACTCATATAACAGTTCAAGTAAAGCTTAACAGCCTTGGAGGAGTTAAAATACGTCCACATACAGATTTGAAAATGCCTCAAATCAAGGTAATTTTAGACAAGGGAGTTACAGTCAACAGCAGCAGAATTATAATCATCCACAAATGCATACGCAATATGATCAGATGCGATCACAAAACCAGATGCAGTTGCATACTCAGATGTAACCATAGGTTCGAATGCAACCACAACAAACTATGCTAATAAATATGCAAGGACAACATCAGCAACAGCAACAATAGTATTCTCAATCAAGAGCAGATCCATTAGCTACTCTTAAAGCTTTGATGCATGAGCATATTACCAGAACGGAAGCAATTGTACAAGGGAATTCATCTTCCATCCGAGCGTTAGAAGCACAACTAGGACAACTAGCTTCTAACATGAGCACAGGACCACCAGGTGCTTTGCCAAGTGATTCTGAGAATCCAAATTAGAAAGGAAAGGAGCATTGCAAGGCTATTACATTGCAAAGTGGAAAACAAACTACAGAGCAAAGTAGCAGCTCCAACTAAGCACCTGTCGACGCATACGAACCAAAGCAGCAAAGAGAAGTTGTAGATGAAGAAGATGCAACCAGTTACAACAAAACAACCCACTACGAACATACCTTTACCATTTCCATAAAGATTCAAGGAGAAAGAGCACAATAGAGATTATCAACAGTTTGTATCTACCTTGAAACAATTGCATATTAATATACCTCTAATTGATGCTCTTGTGTAGATCCCCAACTATGGGAAATTTATTAAAGAGCTATTATCAAAGAAGAAAAAGCTATCCGATATTGAGACAATTACGCTCACAAAAGGATGTAGCGCCTGTACTAACAAATAAATTGCCACCAAAGATGAAAGATCTTGACAGTTTTACGATCTCATGTTCTATTGGAAATCATTATTTCAGTAAAGCTCTATGTGACCTAGGAGCTAGCATTAATCTTATGCCACTATCAACTTTCAAGAAATTAGAGATTGGTCATTTGAAGCCCATTACGGTGACATTATAACTTGCAGATAGATCTTTGGCACAACCTAAAGGATAAATTAAAGACGTTCTCATCCGTGTTGACAAGTTTGTGTTCCTAACCGACTTTATCATTCTAGATTGCGAAGCTAATAAGGAGGTGCCTATTATTTTGGGGTGCCCATTTCTCGCAACGGGACACACTCTTATAGATGTTTTCAAGGGCGAGCTGATTATGCATCATAACGATGAGCATGTAACCTTTAGCGTTTTCGAAGCATCTCCATCGCGTAGTAAGGAACAATGTCATCACATTGATGTTCTAGACGAGCTAATTTTAGAGGAATTTAATGAACGAAGCTCAGCAGTTCCAGAAGAATATGTGGTGACATTTGACGACAATATCCCACCTGAATTTGACCACACAGTTAAGGCTAATGTTTTGTAAGCTGAAACATGGCTGGTAATTGGAATCTTTGGATTTGACTAATCGGACGATCCCTGTTTTTAAATCATTGATTGAAGAACCTCCGACTCTGGAATTAAAGTCATTGCCAACACACCTGAAATATATTTTCCTAGGTGATAATTATACATTACATGTGATTGTCAGCGCAAGTCTCAACGCGAACCAAAAAGAAAAATTAATTGAAATACTAAAGCGACAAAAAAAAGCCATCGCCTAGAGGATAGCAAACATCAGAGGCATTAGTCCCTCTCTCTGCATGCATAAAATTAGGCTGGAAGATGAAAGCAAACAGTCAATTGAGTAACAACGAAGACTGAATAAGAAGATGAAGGAAGTAGTGAAGAAGGAGATTATCAAATGGTTAGACGCAGGCATAATCTACCCTATTTCAGACAACAAATGAGTGAGCCCAGTCTAATGTGTGCCTAAAAAGAATGGCATCACAGTAGTAAGTAACGATAAAAATGATCTAATCCCTACTCGCATTGCTACAGGTTGGCGAGTGTGTATGAACTACCGGCGTCTAAATGCGGCCACAAAGAAGGATCACTTCCCGCTTCCATTCGTTGATCAAATGTTGGATAGGATAGTTGGTAAAGCCTATTATTGTTTCCTTGATGGTTACTCTGGATACAACCAGATTGCAATCACACTGGAAGACCAAGCAAAGACAATTTTTACATGCCCATTTGGAACCTTTGCTTTCTGACGAATGCCATTTGGTTTGTGCAATACCTCAGCCACATTTCAAAGGTGCATGATGGCTATCTTCTCAGTTATGATCAAGGATTCATTAGTGGTATTTATGGATGATTTCTTTGTGTATGGGCAAAATTTTAACATATGCACTGACGATATAACAAAAGTGTTGAATAGATGAGAGGACACCAACTTGGTTTTAAATTGGGAAAAATGCCACTTCATGGCAACCGAAGGAATTGTCCTTGGTCATTGAATATCTTGTCAGGGCATTGAAGTGGATAAAGCGAAGGTGGAAATTATTGAAAAGTTACCTTCACCAAATAACGTGAAAGGAATAAGGAGTTTTCTCGACCATGTCGAATTTTATAAAAGATTCATCCGAGACTTCTCAAAAATAGCAAAACCATTCTGCTTCTTGTTGGAGCAAAATAAAAAGGTTTTGTTCGATGAAGCTTGCTTGGAAACATTTTTAAATATTAAACAGTAGTTAGTATAAGCACCCATTTCGTCGCATTAGATTGGACGCAACCATTCGAGGTAATGTGCGATGTGAGAGACCTTGCTGTAGGTGTTGTGCTGGGACAAAGGAAGGATAAGGTATTTCATTCAATATATTATGCTAGTAAAACTCTAACTGAAGCGTAGGTGAATTATACGACCATTGAGAAAGAGTTGCTGATAGTAGTTTTTGCATTTGACAAGTGTCGTTCATATCTTGTCGGCGCAAAAATTACAGTATACACTGAGTCCAGTAGGTCATAGGAAGGTCAGATTTGTAACAGCCCAATTTTCAGTGGTTTTGAGACCACAGCTTCGACGAGTTGAGTCATATATTTATTTATTTTAAATATTTCTGGTGATAGATGCATTGTATGAAATTATGATTTCAAAATTTCATAGATTAAATAGTCAATTGTATAGAAAGGGATAAATCATAAAAATGGTAAGAGTATAAATGTTTAATTAGAAGGACCAAATGAATAAATTAACCAAAGGAGTATTAGTTAGTGGATTGGTATGGTTTA
Organism: Kokia cookei; assembly: GCA_039519145.1. NCBI lineage: Eukaryota > Viridiplantae > Streptophyta > Magnoliopsida > Malvales > Malvaceae > Kokia > Kokia cookei. The sequence goes on from CM076909.1 coordinate 27,351,412, forward strand.
CATTAAGTAAATAGATTTAATTAAGATTAAAAAATGATTAATTAAGGCTTAATGATGAAAGTCTTAAAAATTACAAAAATGCCATTACTATATATATAAAAATTAAAAGAAAAGAAATGGATTTTCATCCCATTTTCTTCTTCTTTCTTCTTCACACGAAAACAAGGGGAGAAAAGCTTAAGGTTTTTAATTCCAATCTTTGAGCTTTGGTTTGGGTAAGCAAACATTAATCATTTTTAGTAATTTTTATGTTTTTAAGTTCGTATCAACTTAATCTAGCTTATGTAAGGACTAATTGGTGAATCTGTCAAATGTTAGAAAACTTGCCATTGTTGAAATTGCTTGTTCTTGAAAGCTTTTGATGTATTTGAATGTTTGATACTTGGGTTAAATCTTTTTGTAAAGTGATTTTTGATGAAATTAAGGTTTAAGGACTAAAATATGAAAATGGTGAAATTACATGTATTGTTGTGAAAATAAATGTGTGAATAGGATTGAATGGGCACCCAAGAAATTCGGCTATGGTTAGTAGTGGAAGGAAATGGTTATTTTGCATATTTTCTATTGAAAGGACTAGATTGAATAAAAGGAAACTAGTCGCGGTAAAACTGTAATTTTTCTCAAAAGGACTAAATTGTGTTGAATGACTAAATTATGTAACTTATGTGAGAATTGAATGACTTGTGAATGTAGACTACGATCATGCTACAGACCGTGAAAATCAAAAGCATTCGGTATTGAAGATGATCGAAGAAATAAAACGCAAGAGATAATAGGCTTTACGCCGTTGAAATAGTACCGACACGATGGCTAGGGTATCGCATGTGTTGCGAGTCCTTGACAACTTGTGTGAGCAGCATTGTGACTCGGAAAAGAGATATGGATCCTAAATGGATTACAAGTCCTACGATGGTTGGGACTTATGCTTTATGCATACTCCCTACAGCTCGTGTGAGCAGCATCGTTAGGAAACAGTTTACAGTACAAATAAACACCATACTGATGGCTGGGGTACCGTATAGGTTTTGAGTCCTCGACAGCTCATGTGAGCAGCATCGGGTATTGGTAACAGAAAGTTATGAATAGGAAGAGGAGTTGTAAATTACTCAAAGAGAAATGGAATTATGTTGGCTCGATGGAGTCATTGTTCTTATTACCATGTTGGTATTTCTTAACTATTACTAAGCTATAAAGCTTACCATAGTTGTTGTTGTTATTTTGTAGATCGTTTTGCTGACTTAAGATTGGATCATCGTCATCCCTTGAAGTCACACTATTGCGGAGTTTCTCGATAGATTGTACATCACTTGGTCTTATGGCATGTACTAGGATGTTATTAACTTTGATGTTGAAATCTTGTTATTTTGATTGTGCAAATGCATGAAGTTCAACTTAGATGCTTAACCTTATGATGCTTGTAAAGACTTAGAAGTTATGTATGTATTGTGAAGATTTAATGCATAACTTGTGTTTGATATGTTAAATTTGTGTCTTGGTATAATTCTTGAGATTCTGTATACTTGTTCCGGTAAAACTTATATAGGTATCAGTAGAAGTACAAGGTAGGAGAGAGGTTGTTCCCTGACTTGGGTTGTATCGGTAGTTGAACTACAAGTATCAGTAGTTATAGTACTGATGTATCGGTAGTAGGTATGCTTATATCAGTAGAAGTTAGGGTAAGGATTTTTGCTCTCTGGAGTTTTTGGTATCGGTAGTTGCATGACTTGTACCGGTAGACTAGCACAGGTACCGGTAGAAATCTGCACAGTTCTAAATTGTTAATTGATTTGACTACTATCGATACTTGACCAACGGGTACCGGTAGAAGTCCACTAAAATGTTAAAAATACCATTTTTACCCTTGATGAAATTGTGTGAAGATTAAATATTGATTCAAAATATGAGAGGTGAATTTCATATTGAATAAAGATTAAAATATTTGATATTTTAAAAGATGAACAAAGTTAAATGAATAGAAACATCTGAATCCTAACTGACGACGGTGTTCGGGATTTGGGTGTTACAAGATTTCTCAGGGATACTGCTAAGTATCATCGGAATGAGCCATACCTATTTAAGGTATGCATCGACAACATCATTCATCGATGTGTTCCTAAGGAGGAAATGTTATCTATCTTGAAGCATAGCCATAATGCTCCTTATGGAGGCCATTTTGGTGGTGTTAGGACTACTGCAAAGGTCCTACAATCAGGATTTTATTGGCCTACATTATTCCGAAATGCACACAATTTTGCTTAATAGTGCGACAAATGTCAGCGATCCGATTCCATATCTTAATGCAACGAGATGCTTCAACAACCTATCATGGAGGTTGAACTCTTTGATGTGTGGGGTATAGATTTCTTGGGAGCATCTCCAAATTCCTTTGAGAATGTGTATATCTTGGTAGCTATTGACTATGTTCCAAGTGGATCGAGGCAATTGCTGTTCCAAAGGACGATGCTCGATTCTTTCACACATACATCCTTCCAAGATTCGGAACACCACGTGCATTAATAAGTGATCAAGGCACTCATTTCCATTGCAATTAGGTGGCAACAACTTTGAAACACTACGGTGTGAAGCATCACATGGAAACTACGTATCATCCACAATCGAATGGACAAGCGGAGGTCTCCAATTGACAAATTAAAAGTATTCTTGAGAAGGTAGTTAACCCATCTAGATGAGATTGGAGCTTACGGTTACATGATGCATTGTGAGCGCTTCACACCGCTTATAAAACTCCATTAGGAACGTCGCCATAGCAGCTGGTGTTTGGAAAATCATGCCACTTGCCTGTTGAACATGAACATAAGGCCATGCGAGAAATCAAGCAATTGAATATGGACTTTGATGCTGCTGGACAGAAAAGATTGTTGGACATTTCACAGCTGGAAGAAATTTGGTGAAATGCCTATGAAAATGCAGCCATTTACGAAGAAAAAAAAAGATAAAAGATGACACAATAACATCTTCTTGCAGCGACAATTTTCTCCTAGTCAATTAGTTCTTTTATTCAACTCACATTTAAAATTGCATCCAGGAAAATTGCGCTCAAGGTGGTTAGGACCTTTCCAAATTGTCGAAGCATTTTCACATAGTGAGGTGACAATTAAAGATTTGAACGATGGGCACCAATTTAATGTAAATGAAAAACGATTTAAGTGTTACTGCAGCCCAAGCATCAGCGAACAAAACGAGACCGTTAACCTGGTCAGATTTACTTAATAATGTCATTATAATTTTTTGATATTTACTTATTGACTTTTGTTTACTTTTAATTAGTTTTCTTTAGTTTTATGCAGGAATAAAATATCTCCTTTTTGTCGGTGCACACAAAAACACGACTTGTCGACGCATTTCTTTGATGACTCAACGAAATGTTTATTGACTACAGACACAGTGTACTCTCTGCTATCATCATGTCTTTTTGCCTCCATCGTCTATAAAATAGATTTTTTATGCTGACTTTTCTCTCACACTCACAACCTCCATTGTTACTATATTTTCGTCATCTTCAACCTTCTGTTTTTCTGCAGGATACTTTTATCTCCATCTCAGCACTAATGGCAAGAACTCGTGGAGGAAAAACCCTATCTAAATCGGTAGCTAAATCCTCGGCTACTATGGTCAGGAATGCCAACCAACCACAACCCAAAGAGTCTGTTCTCTTCCTGCCAAAAGCGGTGAAGGACCGCTATCATGAAGTCATGCTGAAGAGGAACTGTCATCTTGAACAAGAAAGTACGAAGCACTTGAAGAAGAAGGAATAAATATTGTGTCTCCACCAATTGAGGAATAAGTAAACACTATTGTCGGCGCATTAGGATTCCATTGTCAATACAATTTTGTACAGCTGTACTGTAATTATGGACTTAATGCTGAAAAAGGAAGAAGTTCATGTGGAGGAAGAAAAAGACAAAGAAATAGGTGTCGAGAAAAATTTAGCTGAGAAATTTGTCCCCGCACTAGAAGTTGTGTATGCAATAACTGAAGACTTGGCGCAAGATGGAGCGAGTCAAGTGGAAGCTGATGATGAAAACCTACATACAACATGGGAGCGTTTTAAGACTTTGCTACGACGTTGTCCAATGTATGAAATTCAACAAGAGACTCAGATTGAGATCTTTTACAACGGTTTAAATGTTTAAACAAGAAATCTTGTCGACGCATCTGTAAATGGTACCTTGTTGGATTTCACCTACATTGAAGCAATTCAAATTCTAGAGAGAATTGCATAGAATGATTATCAATATCTAATCTCTCATTCTGCTCAGGTAAAAACTAATCTTGGTGTTCTTGAGTTAGATACAATTTCAGCTTTAAGTGCACAGGTATCCTTTTTGGCCAACATTATACAAAACATGAAGGGAACAAGTGAAGCTGCTCCCATTCAAGTGACACAACAATTGGATGTCCCGACATTTTCATGTGAAATTTGCGACGACAACCATAGTTATGAGGGTTACCATAACATGCTGAGAATGCATTCTACTTTAACAACATCAGAGGAAATTCCTATGATAACTCATTCAACAATCGAACTCAACAACCTTAGGGGAGTCAAATGCATCTACATATAGATATGACAATTGCTCACATCAAGGGAGTTATAGATAAGGGAGTTATAATAACAATTAGTAGTAGAACTACAATTAGAATTCTCAGGTATGTTTAATTCCTGATCAAATGCAGGCACATAGCTAGATGCAACCACAAGAGCGAATGCAGCCATAACAGAATGCGCTGTCACATATGCAAGGATAGTATCAGCGACAACAGCAACAATTTTCTCCATAGAGATCAGACCTTATGACTATTCTTGAAGAGCTGTTATGAGAGCATATTTCGTGAACTGAAGTAATAATCCAAGTCTTATGCAGGAATAAAAAAATCATCTTTTTGTCGACGCATCATAAAGCACATCTTGTCAGTGTATTATAAAATGACTTAAAAAAGCTTTTTCAGCAAGGACCCTTTCCTTCTTTAATCATGTTACATGTAAACAATGGGGTATTGTACCTAGAGATGGTGAAGAGGTGCCAGAGAATAAGAGCCTCATCAATGATATCTCAATAGAGAGAATGAAAAAAGGGCAAGAGACACCGATAGTGAAAGAAGCACCTAAGAAGAAGGAGAAGGAGAAGGAGAAGAAGAAGGAAAAACAGGATAATACGCCCACAGACCCTTAGGTGGGGAAGAGGTTGGCTGCAATGAAACTAAACATTGATCGTATTGATGTACGCCAAATTCGTATTATCAGCGCATTGGAAGACATGGACTACAAACAAAATCTATTTTATGCGTACACAAGAATATGAAACAAATCTATTGTCAACTTATTGAGAAGTTTAAGCCCAAATCGTCTACCAGAGTTCCCTGTCTTCTCACCTATTATTAAGGAAGCTACCTCATCCTTAGACCAGTCTACTCCTGATGGTAGGCCGCAACATGTTTCCTCTCCAATAAGAATCCACATTTCAAATGACAAGGAGCACGAGGGGCATTCTAATGCTATGGAGCATTGCTATAGAACTATATTCAGCTTGTTTGAAGAAGAGTTCTCAAATAGCCTTGGGGTTAATATGGTAAAGAGGGCAGCTATGGTTGAGGAAGTGCATACTCCAATTGTATTCATAGGTGTGGACACAAAGGAAGGCGCTGACAAAGACACCACTGAGAAGGAGAAGGAAAGAAAGGAAGAATTTGAGAAGAAAGACCTTGTAGAGAAGCATGAGGAAAAGTAAGATGATGCCTCGATAGATATTGCTAAGGATATTGTTGAAGCACTCGTAAATGTGAGGGCATCCAATGCAAACGTGGCTCCACCTAATGCAAGTCAGGCTGAGGCAGTTACTAGTAGTTTTGAATAATGTAATCATTTGGCCATAGTGCCTGATATAACACCACTTGCAGAAGTCCACCCATCAAATGTAACTGTCGATGAGGTCGCCACCCAACCAACTGAAGAGGAGTAATCCGCTGATTCGGTTGGTACCAAGGACAGAAAGAGGAAGCATAAAGACAAGAAAATAGGCACAAGGAGGAATGAAAGCACAACAAGAAAAAAAATGCAGCCACATCTTCGACTGTAGTATAAATTGTCCCTGCATTATTAATGTCATTGCATTTTTATTATCGTTGCATCTACATTTTCATTTCATTTTCATATATATAAATATTTATTAATATTACTGCATTGAAGACAATTTACACTTTAAGTTTGGAGGGAATTTGTGTGAGATGGAAATGCAATTGCACCCACATATTTTTGAATTTTACTTGTTTCTTGTGTTAATGAAAATATGCAAAATTTCAACAAAAATATACCCACAATGTTTTTATTTTTATGCGTAAATCTTGATTTGCTTGGAATGCTAATGTGTAAATTAGATGAATGTGAATGGATAGTGAGTCTTCTATTTTTGAATGAATGATTGGAATTGCTTGAGTAATGAATGAATAATGTGAATGTTTGAATCTTGAACTAATTGACCAATTGCAGCGACATTGTATGAATAAAAGACACTCCAATGTGAGTGCATTGTGACTTTTCGAGGGAGAACACTCCGTTGCAGGTTCAGAAAAATCATCTAACCAAAGGCTGTCACTGCAAGAGTGTGTGTCGGCGCAATTACATACCTCCTGGGTGTTTGTTGCACCCCATCGTTACTGCCTAGGAGCAAAGGTAGAGTAGTGCAATGACATCTCTCAGTCACTTGAAAAAGAAAAATGAGAAAAAAGAAGAAAACGAAAAAGAAAAAAAATTTAATGTTGTATTAGTTCAAGGAAGATTAGGATTAAATTCATGATACTAACATTTATGAAGTTGCAGCTTTAATTATTCATGCCTATAAATTGTCGGCGCATTATTCTATCATGTGAATACAATTTGTACATTAGAATTTCAGAAAATTTAAGTTGTGAGAATATTGATTGCGGTGACATTTTTGCTTGTGACTTTGTTAATTTTTGTTTACTTGAGGACAAGTAAAAACTCAAGTTTGGGGGTGTGATGGTATTACAAATGACATATATTTTCTCCCTAAATTTAGGTATTAATTATATCTTTTGTGTCATATTTTGCATGCATCATAAGCATTTTATTCTTAGTTTTTATATTTGCTAATTCATTGCTAGTTGGTTAAAATTATTGGTATTTTTACCTCTTTTTGCACTAATGTCGCTACAAGCATCCGATATATTGTGCCTTAAAATTATCAACGCAATAACTCATCTCAAAAGATCAATGTTGGAAAAAGAATGCAGCTACAAGTATAGCTTGGAATTGCGGCCAGAGATATCGACGCATAGAAATCTTTACTTTGCATGAGTGAATTCAAGCTACAAGTACATCTGGAAGCACCAGTGTAGGAATTTCACACGTTGTCGCCGCAATTAAAGAATTCAGATCGCGACCAGAGATGCGGCAACAATCTAGAAATTTATAAAGATCACACCAGATCTTCGTGAGTCACAGCTAGAATTTAACTAACTTTGACAACTGTAATTGGATCTGGATCTGAGAAGAGATTAGGTCTATCATTCTTGAAGCCAAAAAGCATTCAATTGCGGCCACAGATTGGTCTAAAAATACGACAAATTGTTTGCGTAAATTATAAATTGCGCAAACATTCTGCAATAGTCCAGTAAACAAATCAGATCTGCATAGCTGTCAATAACAAACTTTTACAACTGTACAAAGTAGTTGGATCTGAGAATGGAGGAAATCTGTAATTTCTTGAGCCTATAAATAGAAGAATGAAGAAATTATCAAGAGCGAAGGGAATTAATTCTGAAAATTCTGTATGAATTGGAGATTTGAGCTGGAAATCGAGGAGCTGATTAAGCAAGTTTGCAACCACTTCTGACGAGAGGTGATTGTTGCAGAGCAAGAGGAACAATTAGGGAGTAGGCCTAGTAAGCTAGAGATAGTAAGCTTCGTTGTACTCTTTAATTCTTCTTAAATGATGATGGATTTTGATGATATTAAATGAATACGAGAGTGTCTTTTAATTTTAAAACATTTTGATTTTTATTTTACACTGCTTATCTGTTTATTCTTGGATCTAACCGCTTTAAGCACGAGAGTGAAATTACAGTACACTGACATCGAGAGATGCGGTGACAGATTCGGTTAACAAGTAAGTTAGGCGAGAGCTGCTCGTGACTAAGACAAACTCCAGTTACTTGTTCTTGAATACACATCGTTACTCACACCGAGAGGAGGAGTGATTGTGGTTATTTAAGTCGGGATTAAGTAAAGACTTGTTATTGGTAAGAACTCAAAGGGACTTTATTGCAATGACATTCCATCTATATTTTACCTTGTCGACGCATCCAACATTGTGATTTAGAAAAACTAGCCCTTCTACACTTGATCATATTTACATTTTATGCATTTAAATGTTCAGCACTCAACACTCAACACAATTGGATTTATTTTCAGTACACTGACATTTAACCTCCGAAGTTTAACTCTAATTGCATTGACATTCTTGATTATTTTAGTGTGGAGATCTGACATCAGTACTCACATTACACTTAATTGCAGTATTAGTTGCTTCGACATTTAAACATCAAGAACTCATTTCTTGTGGGATCGATATCCAATATAATTGTTCTATCAACTATACATGCATCGACGTGTGTCTGCTTGCACATTGCTGTGATGTAAAGACACCAATCAATGATTTTTTTGTTTTTGGTAACACTTACAATATTTGTTTGAGTAATTTGGCTAAGGTACTTAAGAGATGCGAAGAGACGAATCTTGTCCTTAATTGGGAGAAATGTCATTTTATGGTTAAGGAAGGGATTGTCTTAGGGTACAAAATCTCAAAGAGAGGAATTAAAGTCAATAAAGCAAAGGTTGACATAATTGAAAGATTATCGCCCCCAATTAATGTGAAAGGAGTTAGAAGTTTCTTAGGCCATGTCAGTTTTTACCGAAGGATTATCAAAGATTTCTCAAAAATTTCTAAACCTTTGTGTTTGTTGTTAGAGAAAGATACAATGTTCAATTTCAACAAAGCATGTTTAGAAGCTTTTGAAGATTTAAAAAAAAATGATTAATCTCAGCCCTAATAATCGTTACACCCAATTGGAACTCAACTTTTGAGTTAATGTGTTATGCAAGTGATTATGCTGTTGGAGCTATGATGGGTCAAAGAAGAAACAAAGTGTTTCACCCTATTTAGTATGCAAGTAGAACTTTGACGAGAGCCCAAGTCAATTATACGGTAACTAAAAAAGAACTCTTTGCTATAATTTTTGCTTTTGACATGATTTGCTCATATCTTATAGGTACCAAAGTTACAGTATTTACTAACCATGAGACCATTAAATACTTGCTCACGAAAAAATATGCTAAATTGAGGGTAATTTGTTGGATAAATCCAAGATAGAAAAGGTGTCAAGAATCATGTAGCTGATCATCTGTCGAGGTTGGAGCAAGATGAGGTAACTCAATCATGTGTGCCTATCAACAAGAATTTCCCAGATGAACATCTATTTAAGGAAAGTCGAATTCATGAAACACCTTGGTTTGCTAATTTAGCCAATTATCTTGCATGTGGAATAATTCCTCGAGAAATGACATACCAACAAAGAAAGAAATTCCTTCATGATAGTCGGTATTATTTTTGGGAGGATTCGTTTTTGTTTAAACAGTGTGCAGATAATATAATCCGACAGTGTGTAGCCGAAAGTGAGATTGTCGAGATCTTGTATTATTTCCATTCATCTCCAAGTGGAGGACACTTTGGTGGTTCATGTACTGCAGCAAATATTTTACAAGCAGGTTTCTTTTGGCCTACACTATTTAAAGATGCTTATACTTATGTGAAGAATTGTGATAGATGCCAAAGGAACGAAAATATATGAAGGAGGAATGAGATGCCCTTGACAAACATTTTGGAGATTGATCTTGAAGGCTTGATGATGCATTATGGGCCTATCGAAAACCATTTAAGACACCGTTAGGAATGACTCCTTATTGGTTAGTCTTTGGAAAGGTATGTCATTTGCCATTAGAGTTGAAGAATAGAGCTCACTAGGCTTTGAAGCAGTTGAACTTTGATCTTAAGCAAGCCAATGAGAGAAGGTTGTTACAACTTGATGAGTTGGAAGAGTTGAGGTTGTTTTCTTATGAGAATGCCAAGATGTGTAAAGAATGATCGAAGAGATGGCATGATAGTCATATACAACCTCGTGAGTTTAAAGAAGGTCCAAAGGTGTTGTTCTTTAATTCAAGGTTGAAGTTATTTCCTTGGAAACTCAAGTCTCGATGGAAAAGACCCTATACCATCTACAAATTTTATCCTTATGGTGTCGTTGAATTATATGAAAATTACAGAGGTACGGTTAAAGTTAATGGTTGATGTCTCAAACACTATTGGGATGGTGAAGTTAAGTGAGTCAAATCCTCGTTCAATTTAATTGACCCTGGATTTTTCATGAATTCATTTGTAAATAAATAAATAATTAGAACCTATTTTTCTTCACTTAATACATTTAATTAATTCTATCTAAGGAGATTGGAACTTAAGCAGGACCACTGTGACCCTCCAACCTTTCCTAAGAATTACTTTAATGTAATTTGTTGAGAAGAAATTTTCTAATTAAGTTTTAAATTTTTTTTAAGTTTCATGTTTGTTGTTTTAATTTTAATTTTAATTTTAATTGTTATGTTAATAAAGGGGGTCAAATTTGGCCCAAGTACTAATCAGTTTGTATTTAAGTTGAGTCTGTAAATACAATTTCAGTCTGACGCCCAAGACAAAAAATAAGAGGGAAAATACCCATGCATTGCCACCACTTCCATTGCTTGCCACCCAAGTAACCCTAATGTAACTAAATTTTTGCTACATGTTACCCTAATTTTCCCTATATAAACGCCTCTTCATCACACTATTTTTCATATCCCTCAAAGCAATTTGCTTAAACCCAAGAAATCCCTAAATTTCCCCCTTGTATTGTTAGCCTCAAATCTCGAAGAAAACCTTAGCTTTTCTTTCCTCTGTTACCGAAACTACCCATTATCACTGTAAGGAGTTTGCTAGAGCATCATCGTCACTGCCACACACTATCGTTATTGTCGCACGCTATAGTCATCGCCACATCATCATTCCCGTCGCAAGGTTTCACTACAACAAGTCTTTACGCCACCTTGTCGATTTCTCTTTTCTCCTTTGTGCCAAAACTTTGCTGAATTTTCGGGAAAATATAATGTCTCACAAAAGAACTAGATCTTCAAAGACTACTCTTGAAAACCCGATTATGATCGATGAAGAAGTGAAACATAGATATTATTCAATCTTCAAGCATCAACGATGCAGGAAAAAGGTTTTAATTTGAAGAGTCATGATTTGATGGTTGTTCTTGTGCCGATTAGAAAGAAAATCAATGCTCTCAAGTGGAAACAAATTTGTGATACTCGTTCATTTCCCGATGATGAACTAGTTCGAGAGTTTTATGCTAGCAAATCTGGGATGCTAATGGATTATAAGAAAATATGGGAGCCATTCTTGCCGAAGGGAATACCTAAAATCGATAGCAAAAGTATGGTTTTACTTCGTTCACTATAGTTTCATGCCTATCTCACATAGTTCCACCATCTCAATGGGTCGAATGCTCTTCTTGTATGCTATTTTGACAGAAAAGTCCATTAATGTTAGAAAAATTATTCTCAAGGAGATCCATGATTATGCTAAAAAGAAGACAGGAAGTGTCTATTTCCCATCATTAATCACTTTACTTTGCTTATGGGTCATGTTAAAACACAAGCAATTTTGAAGGGGCAATATGTTCAAGGGTGCATTACAAATCATGATCTTGAAAGGTTAGTAGAGAAGGTTCATGAATTGAGTCAAGGTGAGGAAGAAGAGCTAACTGAGCCAGAAACCAATGAGTTATCAAATAAAACTAAAATTGAAGCTGATTCAATTGCTGACACTAAAGAAGTAGAATCTAAGGAGGAACCAAACAATCTTAAATCGATTGAGGAAGCTACAAACCTTAAACCAAAAGTTGAGCCATAAGATAAACTAGTCAAGCCAAGTGTTGAACCAGAATTCACAACTCCAATATCGAATTTTGTGAGTACTTCAAAGAAATCAGAGTTATTAATCATGATGGATATGTGCAAGTTCATGCACAATCAACAACAAACTTACTGGAAATATACGAAGATTAGAGATGACTAAATTCGAAATACTTTTAAGAATATCTCTAACACTTTTTTCCCAGAGTTCCCAGATGCTATCTTTGAGACATGAAAGGAAGATAACAACTATGAAAGCGAAGATGGAGCTGAAGAAAAGAAGACAAGGGGAATGAGTCAGAAAAATAAAAAGGGGGATTCTTGTCTTGTTTATTTATTTATTTGTTTGTTTTTAGGTCCTTATGAATTTATTTATTTCGTAATTAGGATTTTATTTTCGCATAATAAAACATAGCAAGAATGAATAAGCTTAAGACCTCTTTAGAAAGAGAAAGACTCAGTGATGTGGTAATGGGAATGAACATGTCTAGGATTGGATTGTTAAGAAAGACTTGGTATTTAAGCAGTCTTAATGACTCACATCTCTTTCCTTACAACCCTACCTGGTGTTCAGTTTCATTCATTACTTTGTTCTTGCAATGAGGACATTACTTCTTTTTAAAGGAGGGGTAAGGCAAATAAATTGCTCAAATTTTTAAAATTTTCAAGTATGTTTCAATCAATTTTTCATAAGTATATTTTAATAAATGAATGTTTAGAGAAATTTTTGTTAATAAGATAGTTTGAATGCAAGCATGAATGATGATTCTATCTAAGTGGATGTATGTTACCATGAATGATGGAATGCTTCTATGATATTAGTCTTAGATAAAGTTTGCATGAAAACTTAGTTTCTCTTGAGAATTAGACATGAATGAAGGTTTATATCTTTAGAATTGACTTGGCAACTTTCTTGAGGCGAAATCCTAGAAGACACAAAAATCTAAAATGACATAGGCATTATTTCCTTGGATCATTTGAGCCTTTTCAAGCCAACCTTATGATAATAAACCCTTGAAACCATAAATTTGAGCTTAATGACATGTTTATTTTAATGTACCTTTATACTAAGCTACATTGCCATCTTTTTAAGTTACCCTATTTTGTGCACTCATCTTAACTAAAGTTGTCTTGATGATCATCATTTGAGGAAAATTTCAAAAAGATGTACGTGCTCATGCTAAACAAAAACAAAGAAAGAAAGAGCGAAGAAAAGTTTGCTCAATCTTCGAAAAGAAAAATGTATGAGCATGAGTTCAAAAAAAGTTTGGGGGTGTTCCAAAGATTCATTTGAAGAAGAAGGTTGTATTTCGAAATATCCAAGACAAAATTAAAGGTTAAGATTTTGAAACTGAAATTCCACATCTCTTAAATCCCTACCTTTAATCGAGCCCCATTACAACATTATAAAATACCTATTGATTTGATGATTATGTCACCTACATTAGTGGAGAGAAAGTACTAAGTTCAATATATGAATATCACAAATAAGCCTTATGATCGTTTTGTTTAGATTGATAATAAATTATGTTGAAAGAAGAATGTTATCTATGATTGTGACATACATACAAACCATGATTCATGTCGACATATCTTGAAACTTAGAATCAAATTCTGAATAATGTTGCAAATGAACTACTTATTAATAAAGAAGATCTATGAACATGAATTTATTGATGCATGATTATGAGACAAAGATTGATGCTGCTTACACATTTAGCAATTTTTCCTCAGCAAGACCTTTGCTGTGCATGAATATTACTCGAGACGAGCAATGATTTAAGTTTGGGGGTGTGTAAACTAAAAAATATATAGGTTTTTTCCTCTGTAATTTATCACCTATCCACTTAAATTCATTGTTAAAACTAAGTAAATGTTTAATAAATTAATGAAATATGTGAAAATATGAATTTAGGACATATAAATTATTAAAATGTGATTTTATGCTTTATTATATAGTTTTCATGCATAAAATGGCTTGTTCTATGGTTATTTTAACATAATATATTTTTAAGGTATAAGATGGGTCATGCATGATTAAATTAAATAATAAAACATGAAATTATACTTAATAATTTAATATAAAATATTTCATTAATAATTTGGGTTTATTTAATTATTTAATAATTTGGTTAATTTTATTCTTTGGTCCTTTAATTAATTAAATTATTTTGGACAGGTTTGATAATTTTGCTGGATCATAAAATTGTCCAAATTGAGGAGGGACTTAGCCCAACTTCGGCTACACATGGTTGCCCAAATAAACCATTTTTGGTTTAATTTCAAGAGGCCCTTGCACTTTAGAAGAAATCAGAGATTAACCCGAAGATTTGCTGTTGACCAAATCTCAGTCCCTAGTTGATGTGGCATGAAGATTGCTTCAAAATAAAGCAAATTTTCACTCAAATTCCTTGAGTGGTGGTCAGCCACACATTTGAGAGGCAAGAAGGATTCAAAATTCCCTATTTTTAGTAAATGAGCTCTCATCCTTCACCTATAAATTAGAGCCATTTCTCACCATTTCAAATCATCCCTCAACACTCAACATTCTCTCTTCTCTCTCAATACTCTCGTCTTTTCTAGTATTTCCCGTTCCCCATGCCTAGCATCATCTCTTCATAGAGATTTTAGCTAATTAAGCCTCTTAAAGAGCCCTTGGTTGATAACCTTGGAGAGCCATCAGCAAAGGAGCAAATCGAAGGAATGAAGGAGTCCTCTTCGATCAGAGTTTTGGGTGACAGCCACTTTGATTTGGGTTTATTGTTTCTTTTCTTTAATTTGATTTAAAAATGTGTGCTATGTGTTCTTTATTCTTGTATTCAACACTGTTAGCTTAATTTTATTTAAGCTAGGATAATTGCTTTGATTAAATAATATTTGTTTGATTCAAGCTTATGATGTTTGTGGCTCAATCGATCATGTTTTCAATTAATATCAAGTCTGTATTTCGTTCATACGTGATTGAAATGCACTAGAATTATCTAAGCGATCTTGACCAGACGATGGCTAGTGGACACATAATTGAAATGTGCATGCTCAATTTAGATCCTAACCTGATTAAATTGCAGGTTGCATAACAACTTTAATCAAGCTTTGTTATCTACATAGTTTTTAGATTTGTGTGATTAAACTGTTTCAAACCTAACACGTCCCTATTACCTCACACGAATACTAAGAAACCCTTAGTAAATAAAGATCAGTAAAATTCGTAATTACTAAGTAAAGGATTCTGAAAGGACCTAATATGGTTTCCAAACTCATGAAAGGTCGAGTTGCCATGGAATGATTTTTCGAATGTTATTAAGCATGTTGATAATGAATTGAATTTAATTAAAGTAATTGTCCTAGTTTATTTATGTTATAATTGTTGTGAATTGTGTTTAATCTTTGTTAAAATCTAATCATTCATATAGTTTGCATACTTAGGATAATTTGCATTAGGGATCATTTGCATTTAGTTTAATTACATTTATTTTAACCATCACTCATTCAACTATATTGTGTTTTTAATTCACCAAGTTGTTAATATAATTTTACAATTAATTGATTACCATATATACAATCCCTGTGGAGAATAACTCGATACTTACTTATTACTTAATAACGACTGTGTACACTTGCACAAACCTACGCATTACAATCGTCTTGAATACTTTAAAGAACTGAAGTTATAAAATAACTTGGAAAAGTTTGAAAATTCGAATGTTCGGCCAAGAACCAAAAAAGAGACAATTCTCATGTAAATAAGTTTTTAATTCAAAGACCAAAAGTTGTTTACAAAATGAAAAACTATTTGGACTAAATGATGCGATTTCCCGAGCATGTAGTGTTCGGAAAAATACTCGAAGGAATGGATCGTCTTGAATACTTTAAGGAACTGAAGTTATAAAAGAACTCGTATAAGTTTTACAAGTTCGAAAGTTTGGCTAAGAACCAAGAGAGAAATAATCCTTACGTAAAAAAGTTTTTAATTCAAAGACCAAAAGTTGTTTACAAAATGACAAACTATTTAGACCAAATTATGTGATTTCCCGAGCATGGAATGTTTGAAAAATTGCTCAATGGAATGGATCGTCTTGAATACTTTAAGGAAAAAAAGTTATAAAATAACTCGTAACAGTAGATCATTATTAGTTTTTTTGCTTGTATATAATGGCATGTAAATAGGATGTGTTTAGGGGTTAGGAGTGTAATGTCTTAAGCCTTTTGTTAGTTGACATGTTTCTGGAAAAAGTTGGCTTGAGATTATATGTAAATGGTCATTTTGGAACGGTATGAGTAAATATGTTAGCTTGTGATGATAGGTCCTGTGAATGATATGGTTGAATTTTGAACCCTTCGAATGGAATGGAATGAAAAGAAAATTTATGAATTTTGAATGCTCTTTGGCTATTTTAAGTTGAATGCTTTGAAATGTTTAATTTGAAGTGCCTTGAATGGTACATTGGTTAGTTTTAGGTGTTGGAATCATGCCTCGAAATTGTTTCTTAGAATGCATTTTGGTCTATCAACCATTTCTTTATTGGTGTATCTTTTTGTGCAAGTTAGGTTGAAAGAATGAATTGTTTTAGAAGTAAAAACATGCTACACACGGCTTGAGACACGAGTTATCACACGATCGTTTTCCATTTTAAAATACAGTACAGGTTACACGGGCTGGGACACGACCATGTGACCCATTTTCACATAGACACACGGTCTAGCACATGGTCACTTACACGGACGTGTATTACTGGATAGTATGGTTATTTCGAGTATGTGCACAGAAGGGTACATGTGATGATACACGTCCGTGTGACCCTATTTTGAAGACACACATGGGCAAGCACACGGGCTGGCACACGGTCGTGTGCCTCTGTTTCACAAAATGTTCTATCTTTTTCTAAGCTTTCTAACTTGTTTCAAATCGGTTCATGTTGTATTTAAGCTATTCTTAATATCATTATTGTATGTTTTAAAGTTCAGTGTATGAGATTATGTTGATATAAGTGAATACATGTTTGAATTGAATTATGATAATATTGTGAGTGTGGTTTGTCTTGTAATGCTTCTTATCCTTAATCCAATGATAGATACGAGTAAGGGGTGTTATAATTAGTTGTATCAGAGTTATGATTTAGTCAATTCTAGGATTGAACGTAGCATGTATCGAGTCTAGAAATACATGCCATTATATATAAACTTCGATAGTGTGATGACTCTTGATCAAATTGACTTGAAGTTTTAATAGATTAAAGATGTCAACTGATTCTGGTCAAACAATATCCAATGACACACAAAGTAACTTTCCAACCACCAATCAAGGGACTAATCATAATGTACCCAAATTTCAAGACCTAAAGAAGAGGCTCCCAGTGCTTTCTTTCATATGATGCAAGATATGTTTAATCCTCATATGCACGCGAACCTTGGGGCTTGACAAAAACCACCTCCTAGCCCTCAAAGCTCGATACGATCTAACTATCATAGAATTTCTATTGGTAAAATTAGGAAATATGGAGCTAAGGAGTTTTATGGTAATGTGAACGATAATCTAGTTAAAGCTGAATATTGGTTAGAGCGCACACTGAGAGTTTTAGATGAGATGCTATATCATCCTGAAGATTGTTTGAGTTATGCAACCTCCCTGTTAAAAAAAGATGCTTTTTATTGGTGGACAACTATAATTGCGGTGGCGTTAAAAGAATGGGTAAATTGGGAATTCTTCAAAGCGAAATTTCGAAAGAAGTATATCAGTAAAAGATATCTTGGCATGAAGAAAAAGGAGTTCCTTGAATTGAAGCAAGGTAACTAATCAATGGTGGAATATGAGTGTGAGTTTGTTCAACTCAGTAAGTATGCTCGTGAGTTTGTATCCACAGAAGAGGAGATGTGTATTTTCTTTAAAGATGGTTTAAACGATGAGATCAAACTTTTAGTAGGAGCAATGGAGATTAGAAAATTGGTAGTTCTGTCTGACAGAGCTCAGAAAATGGAGGAAATGCGCATCGTAAGAAATAGAGAGAGATGAAAGCTCGTGACTTCAAGAAACGCAACTCTAACCGAACGTTTTTTGCTCCTCCACAAAAGAAGATAAAAGAATCTAATAATAATTTTTCAGAGCCATTCGAACTTTCATGCAAAGAACGGTTTAGGTAGAACAACATCAAGTCATTGGCGCCTTCGGCAACTAGTGTGGGTAGTGTACGACACATAACCAAACTAAAATGTAACCATTGTGGTCGAAATCACTTTGGTGAATGCAGATTGAAAGATGGATCCTGTTTTATTTGTGGGTCTCTTGAGCATGACAAGAGAGATTGGTCGAAGCGAACTGAGTTGAATAAAGATCAGAGTGTAAAACTTGTTATCACAGCTACCAAGGGCAGAAGACCAGGAGCTAGTGGTGCTGCAGGAATTAGCAGAAGTGGGACCAACGATACAGTTGTTCGATCTGAAGCTCAGGCTCCTACTAGAGCTTATGCAATACGTGCACATGAGGAGGCTTCAACTCCAAATGTTATCGCTGGTACATTTTCTATCTTTGATGTTACTGTGTATGTGTCGAAACCATTTTTTTGAAAAAGTCTTGACTTGTATTTAAAAATCGAAAATGGAGTCGCCACCAATTCTTTTTAATTTGGTGTGATTGGATCACCTTAAAATAATTAAATTTATTTAAACGAATGTGTTGGTCTTTGAAATCCAAAAAAACAGTTTCGGGAGTAGGTTACGTATAAGGAAGGATTAACACCCTCACATGCCCAAAATTTGTACCTGGTCAATTATTTGAGGTCTTAAATGTTGGAAATTAAAAAAAAACTCGACAAAAAATTAAAATGAAATCCCCAAATATATAAATGAATGAGATATTTTAGCACTATTTCTAAAAAAGATTTTTAAATGTGAGGAAATGCCATTTCATTTCGAATTAATAAAGAAAAATCATGTCCAGTAAGTTAGGGCACAATATTTTCGAATTTTCGAAAAAACAAAGGACATTTATCAATTTTAATTAGGGTGTTTAATTATTTTGGTTCAAAGAAAAATCATACCCCGTACGTTTGAGCATAATTTCTCGAGTTCCCTAAATAAAAGAGCATTGGACATTTATTTATTTTAAATAGGATACTCGATTATTTTAGGTTCTAAGAAAAAACATATCCAATATGTTAGGGCTCAATTTCTCGAATTCCCTAAAATAAAATAACATTGTCATTTAAAAAAAAACAATTTATGTATTTTAAAAAACGAAATTCAATTTATTTAGTTAAATATTTTACAAAAGATGGATACATATTCATGTAATTTACAAAAAAAAAGACAAAAATAATAAGCAAATGTATGCAAATAACATCGAAGTGAAAAAATGCAAATTAAATAACAAAATTAAGATTAATAATACAAAATATTAAAAGGATTAAAATATATAGAAAAGGATTTAATTTAAAATAAAACAAAATGAAGGGATGAATTTAAAAATAAAAGGACTAGGTTTGACTTAAAACAAAGTTCTAGGTACAAAAAAAAAGAGAGGTACGGGAAACCCGAATAGTTAAAAATATAAGGGACTAATTGGGAAATTTTCCCTGGTTCTGCCATGTCAACCTTTAAATGCATTCAGGGTCAGAGGATCGAGATACATAAGAGGTGAAAGTTCTGGGGAATTTAAAAATATTAAGAAAATAGATTTGGGGCTAGATTAAAAAATTCCTAAAAGCGAAAGGACTACGAAGATAATTATAACAACTTTAAAAATACGCAGATCCCCTAAGGGTGTGTTAGGATCTTCCAAAACGACAACGTTTTGAAGCTATTGAAATTAGATAAAAATGACGTCGTATGGATTTGATTTAATTCTTAAAGGACTAAATTGAAAGTCCATGGAAAACCGGAAGGATCGATAAGGAAAATCGACCCTCCACTTAAAAACACGTGGATCGTGGGGTAAAATGGGTTGGATTCTAGTCTTATGTTGAAACGACACTATTTTGTAGCTTATTAGACTAAGCCCAAATGACTACCATTTATTAACACTATATAACCCAAATTGTTTTCCTAAAAACTTCATTTTAGCATTTTGCTTTTATGAAAAAACACTCACCCTTATATTGTTTCTCTCAAGGCATCTTAAGAGTAAGCCACAGGTCCGGTCTCCGTCCACCGTGGCCACCTATCATCGATGGCGACAATCATCGCCTACGGTGGTCGAATTTTCAAAAGTAACTCCTTTTTTTATTTTTTTTGTTTGAAGTGTTTTCAACTCTCAAATACATATTCGAGGTTAAAAAACTCAAAAACCTTGTAGAAAAATCCCTTAAATGAAAAACCTTTCAGTTTTTTTGGGTTCTTTGAGAGGTTTGACTTTTATTTTATTTTCCCTCACATTCGAGCCCCTCTTCAAACATGGATTGTTTGGAAGGTCTCCATTTTGAGAGATGGACCTCCCTTCAACGACGAAAAAAGATCGAAAAAGGTAAACTTTTTAAAACCTTAGATCTTATTTATTTTTTATTTTCAAAATTTCTTAAAGTAAAGATGCAATTTTTTTTTTAGTAAAGATGCAATTTTTTTTTTACCTTGAAAAAAATGGTTGCTTTTATTTGATATGGAATGCTCTGTAAAAAATTACAAAGGGGTAGATGATGGATTTTATAGCCATATATAATACATATTATTTATTTTTCTTCTTTGTCTTGTCCATTTTCTTCCTCTTTGTGAGTATCACACTGGTGGCAAAGCTCCAAGGTCAACGGGTAGGGTGGATTACGAAAATGGCCATTTCGGTGAAAGGGGAGAGGAGAGGTCATGTGGTTGACGTGGCATCGATGTGGCACTAACGTGGCACATGCTGATGTGGAGGGGAGCGATGTTGATAGATTTTAATGTTTTTGTTTAGGATGAGAAATTAGGGTTGTGGACCTAATTTTTTTGGGCTTTGAATTTGGGCTAAGGTTTAGTTATTTAAATATTTGGGCTTTGGGCGCATGGTTTTTGTAAATGGACATTGGCCCTTTTAATTAAAGGTTTTGTTTTTTAGTTTTTAAATTTATTAGCTTTATATTTTGTTTTCATATTTATGTTGGCCTGGACAAATTGGGCTCCAACACCTACCCCTCTTTGCTCATTGTTGTATAACAAGAATGGAGCAAAGACTAAAAGGAGGACCAATTCCGTCCGATCCCACTAATTCGATTTCTTTAGCCCTTCTTCTTTGAGTAACTCTCGCTCTTGCTTCACTATTTGCTCAACTTCACTATATTCACTTATCTACAACTTTAGGTAGATAGGATTTAGTGTAGTGACTTCATCCTGCCCCATGGAAACTTCAAAGAGGTAACATTTGATATTGTAGTTTCAATTCGACCCACTACAGCTTTAGGGGTATAGAACTTGATGTCATAACTTCATCTTGCTCCATTGCAACTTCAAGTAGATAAAGATTTGCTAATGTTAGTATTAATCCGATCCTTGCAACTTCAAGAATATAAGATATGTCAATTTTAGTTTTAATCCAATTCTTGCAAGTTCAAGGATATAAGATTTGGTGTTGTAACTTCATCTTGCTCCACTACAACTTCAAGGAGATAAAGATTCGCTACTGCTTTAATCCGTTTCACTGCAACCTCAGGAAGATAGGATTTGGTGTGACTTTATCTTGCTCCACTGCAACTTCAGGGAGATAAAGATCTGCCAATGTTAGTTTTAATCCGATCCTTGCAACTTTAAGGATATAGGATTTATAGCTTTATCTTTCTCCACTGCAACTTTAAGGAGATAAAGATTTACTACTACTTTAATCTGCTTCACTGCAACTTCAGGAAGATAGGATTTGGTGTGGCTTCATCTTGCTCCACTGTAACTTCAGGGAGATAAATATTTGCTACTACTTTAATTCGCTTCACTGCAACTTCAAGAAGATAGGATTTGGCGTGGCTTCATCTTGCTCCACTGCAACTTCAGGGAGATAAAGATTTGTCAATGAGACCTATAGAATATGCTTCTTTCGTATTTTTCCATGCACTTAGGATGCTATGATCGAAATGAATCAAATGCTACTAACTAAGTGGGTATGAATGACGAATGTAAAAATGTCATTTTTTAGAATGATTTTTTGTTCTTTTAGTCCCTAGGTCGACACTATCTGTCACTCGTCTAAACTCTGCTCTCTTTTTCAATCTTGATATGGAAACCGAAGAAGTAGTCCGTCTGAGCCATTTACTCCAGGTTTGGCTTTTTCCAACTAGTGGTACTGTTTCAAGTCCTTATACCATTTAGGAATCTCCTACAGTGATACATAAAAATTCCCTTATATTTTATAACATTAGTCCATTATTCATTATTTTAATAAAAAAATGCTTGAACAAGGTCGTGAAAGAATAAGATTGGATTTTATTTGAGACAAAGCTCAAATGAAAGGATTGGAAATGGCAAACATCGGTAAAAATTGCCAAGTACAAAATAGACAAAAATGAAATTAGGTGTCTGATAGCACTAAATAGAGCCACTGATTTCTCCTTACTTATTGTTCAAGTTGTTTCCATTTAATCATCTTTAGCATACATTCTTAGCATTTTTAATATAGTTATTGCATTTTCTAACTTAATGAAGCTCAGCCTAATTCCCTTTGAATTTATGATATTTTTACTATTGATGTCGCTGCATTAGTATGTTTAGCAATGGGCCCAGAATTATCATTGTAGGAATTTGTTCAGAAGTATCGATGCATGAATGTGTCCAGAGTTATCGCTACATAAGAGGATCCAGAATTGCACCTAGAACTGTCGCCTAGTTAACACACCATAAATGTATGAGTTGTACAGCTGGTATAATCAACTAGTACGGCCAGAGAATGCTAGATCTGGAGGGAAGGACACCTGTACTGTTCAGCTACAATTAAATACCAAAGAGAATGAGAGAGAAAGGATCTTCTTCTTCGCCCGAATTAAAATTCTTCTAAAAATCTATTTTCTCAAGCTTGCATCCATGGCAACTTAGCTTTCTTAAGGGTGACACAAACCTTTGATAATCTTTGTAATGTTCTTTCTCCTTGAATCGCTGTGGAAATGGTAAAGGTATGTTCATAGCAGGTTGTTTTATTGTAACCGATTGTGTCGACATGGGCAGTTCGTCGATAACTTTTTGGGATGAATGGTTGGCAACAGTGTGACTACTGGTGGTTCCTCCTCATTTGCTTCTGCTGTATCTTCTTCAGATGCAACTTCTCCTTGTTGCTTTGGCTCATTTGTGTCGACAGGTGCTTCGTTAGAGCTGCTACTTTGTTTGGCAATTTGCTTACCACTTCGCAATGTGATAGCTTTGCAATGCTCTTTTCCTTTTTGATTTGGATTTTCAGTGTCACTAGGCAAAGCACTTGGTGGTCGTGTGCTCATGTTAGAAGCCAATTGTCCTAGTTGTGCTTCCAATGCTCAGATGGAAGAAGAATTTTCTTGTACAATTGCTTCTATTCTAGTAATATGCTCACGCATCAAAGCTTCAAGAGTAGCTAATGTATCTGATCTCGGTTTAGAATACTACTGTTGCTGCTGTTGATGCTGTCCTTGCATATATGAAATCGCATTCTGTTGTGGCAGCATTCGAACTTGTTGATGCATTTGAATATATGACTGCATCTGGTTATGTGATCGCATCTGATTAGGTTACGCATACACTTACGGATTGTGATTATAATTCTACTACTATTGACCATAACTCCCTTGTCTAAAATTACCTTAATTTGAGGAATTTTCATATCTGTATGTGGACGCATTCTGACTCCCCCAAGGTTGTTGAGCTCTACTTGAACTATTGTATGAGTTACCATATGAATTTCCATGTATGTTATTAACATAGAATGCATTTTCAGCATGCTGTGGCGATCCTCATAGCTATGGTTGTCGCTGTAAATTTCACAGGAAAATGTCGAGACATCCATCTGTTGGGCTACTTGAATAGGGGCAACATCACTTGTCCCCTTCATTTTTTTATCATATTTGCCAATGAGGATACTTGTGCACTTTAGGCTGATATAGAATCTAATTCCATAATTCTAGGATTTGTTTTCACCTGAGCAGAACGAGAAATTGGATATTGATAATCATTTTGTGCAATTATCTCTAAGATTCACACGGCTTCATTGTAAGTACAATCAAACAAAGGACAATTAGTAGATGCATTGAGGAGATTTCTTATCTACGCATTTAATCCATTGTAGAAGATCTCAATTGTGTATCTTCTGGACTTCGTGCAGTTAGACATTCTAAGCAGAGTCTTGTAACGTTCCCATGTAGTATGTAAATTCTCATCATCCAATTGATGATATGTCGTGATATCATTCTGCAGTTTAGCATTCATTGTGGGTGGACTGAATCGCAGAACAAACTGAGTTGCTAGCACATTCCATGAAGTAATAGATTCAGTCGGTAAACCAAGAAACCATGTAGGTGCCCTTCCTTGCAAAGAGTAAGGGAGCAATTGCATCTTCAAGGCGTCATCAAGAACACCATGTTGACTGAAAGAAGCACATATAAGTAGAAAAGATTTGAGAAGCTCCCTCGTATCTTCGTGAGGTAAACCTGCTTATTTTCCATTCGAGTTAAGCATTTGAAACATCACCGATTTTAATTCGAAATTACCAGCTTGTATTGTTGGTCTAACAACCCCTGGTTGTAAATCATCAAGCATAGGAACAAAAAAGTCTCTACTTGTCCTGTCTGGAATTTGCTCTTCTTGTAGCAGTGGTATATTGTTGACTACTTGTGGCTGCACTGGAGGAACAACATTTTATGCCAGCAATGGTGGTAGATCGTTATTATTTCCAACCATTTTTCTTTGCTCTTGTCTTTTCCTTTGAATTATCCTTTCATGTTCCAAATCAAAACTAAAAATGTTGTTAGGATTTCTCCTTGTGGACATAAAACACCTAACAAAGAAAATTGAAAAGAATTACAAAAGGTTATTAATCAATAAATGGTTAGAAAAGAAACAAATAAATGCAACTAAAAAAATAAACATCAAACAAACGTAATTCCCGGGAATGGCTCCAAAACTTGATCGCACTATGAACGTCACGGCAAATGTGCAAGTGTACACTATCAATGCAAGTATAGTAGACAGAAGTGAATTTGTCAAATATCGATCCCACGAGGATGGCTGCTTGTTGTCTAAAATTGTCGGTGCAAAAGAAATTCAAATAAGAAAAATTGTCAGAAATAATGTCAATGCAATTAAGTTAAAATCTATACAAATAAAGAGTTAAAACTATCAACACAATTTTTGTAAAACTGCAATACAAAAAGACAGAGCGATTTACTAGAAAATGAAATGAATGTTGAAGATATTTTGTCAATGCAATTAAGAAAATTAACGAAGTAAAACAATGATAAAGAGACAGGGGATCCCTGACTTGATAAATTAGCAAACACTAAATGTGACTACAAGGTAGTTGATAGATAAATTGTCACCACAATTAAGCTTAATGAGATCTGTAACACCCAAATCCCGAACACCGTCATCAATTAGGATTTCGGTGTTACTATACTGTTCATCTTTTAAAATATCCAAATATTTTAATCTTTATTCATTACGAAATTCACTTCCCATAGTTTAGATCAATATGTAATCATAACACAATTTCTTCAAGGGTAAAAATGACATTTACAATAATTTAGGAGACTTTTACCGGTACTTGATGGTCAATTATCGGTAAAAGTCACGTCAGTGAACAATTTAAAGACTGTGCAAATTTCTATCGGTACCTGTGCTAGTTCTATCGATACAAGTATGATTTCTACCGATACAAATCATGCAACTACCGATACCAAAAACTCCATAGAATAAAAATCCTTACCCTGCAACTTCTACCGATATATGCATACTTACTACCGATACATCAATTCTAAAAACTACCGATACTTGTTATTCAACTACCGATACAACTCAAGTTAGAAGATAATCTCTCTCCTACCCTGTACTTCTACCGATACATGCATAAGTTCTACCAAAACAAGTATGTAGAATTTCAAGAATTATACCAAGACACAATATTAACATCTCAAACACATCCATCACAAGTTATACTTTAAGTCATCACACAATATGCAAAACTTCTAAGAGTTTACAAGCATCATCATCTTAAACATCTAAGTTGTACTTCATGCATTTACACAATCAAAATAGTAAGATTTTAGTATCTTTAATTCAACAACAAATTAATATCATCCTAGTACATGCCAAATAACCGAGTGATGTAAATACTACCGAACGAGCTCCCAATATAGTGTGATGTCTTCAAGATGATCTGATCTTTAAGTCACAAAATGAAATCTACAAAACAACAAGTTCACTAGTAAGCTTCATAGCATAGTAAGTTCGCAAGTTCATCAATTTACCAAGTCTTATGTGATAAACAACTCTATAAATCTGTCAAGCCAGTAGAAATGAACTTTAAAGGTCGATATTCGTTTAAGTCCCTGTTGACACAAAGGTCATGATGCTCATTTGCTCCCTATTGACCTAGGGGTCATGCCTGTTACCAGTATACGATGTTATTCTTAACTATCGATACGATATATCTGTTCCCTATGATGTTGCTCACACTAAGCTGATGAGAAAATGCAATAAGCATAAATCTCAGCCATCGTAGTGCCTGTAATCCATTCATGGATTCTATTCACGTTTTGGTGACTTACGATGCTGAAGAGAATCCGCAACAAATGCAAGATCTCAAGCATCGGACCATTTTCTATCTTTGGCTCAAGGTCGAGAAATTCTCATCTCATAGCTACTGTCTTTCATGTTTCCAATTGTCGTTTCACATTTCCAATATTCATTAGAAAGTAGTTATAAGCAGTCATTAGTAAGAATTTAACATTACAAACCTACCAGACTGGATTGTAGTTGTGAATGGATTCTAGGGACTACTCCGTTAATTTTCCTTTTCCTCGATCGATGGCACGATCGTAGTCTACACCCACAAATCATTCAATTCTCACATTAAGTTACAGAATTTAGTCATTCAACACAGTTTAGTCCTTTTTGGGAAAATTACAATTTTACCCCTACTAGTTTCCTTTTATTCAATCTAGTCCTTTCAACATAAAAGATGCAAAATATCCATTTTCTCCCACAACCAAACTTAGTCAAATTTTCTTAGGTGTCCACTCAACCTATTCACTCATTTATTTTCATAACAATACATGTAATTTCACCATTTTCACATTTTAATCCTTAAACCCTATTTTCATAAAAAATCACTTTAAAAAAGATTTAACCCAAGTATCAAACATTCAAATACATCAAAGTCTTCCAAGAATAAGAAAAATTTAACAAAGGTAAGTTTTCTAACATTTGACAGATTCACAAATTAGTCATTGTATAAGCTAGATTAAACTGATACGGACTCAAAAACATAAAAATTACCAAAAACGATCAGGGTTTGCTTACCCAAATCAAAGCTCAAAGATTTGAATTGAAAACCCTAACTTTTCTCTCATTGTTGCAGTGTGAAGAAGAAAGAAGAAGAAAAATGGAATGAAAATCATTTTTTTCTTTTAATTTTCATATATATAGTAATGGTATTTTTGTAATTATTGAGACTTTCATCATTAGGCTTTAATTAATCATTTTTAATCTTAATTAAATCTATTTACACTTAATATAAACCATGCCAATCCACTAATTAATATTCATTTGGTCCTTCTAATTAAACATCTATACTTTTATCCTTTTAATGATTTAGTCCTTTCTAATCAATTGACTATTTAATCTATGAAATTTTCAAATCATAATTTCATACAATGCATATATCACTAGAAATATTCAAAATAAATAAACTTACGACTCGACTCGTCAGAGCTATGGTCCCGACTAAGATATGGTAAGATATTAAAAATATATTGGAAGTAGCAAGTGCAAATGAAATATTTTGGGAGGAACAATTAGAACCTCCAAAAGAGATTAGTAACCTTGTTTGCAACCAACTTGTGACTAATCATTGCAAAGAATAAGATTTCGAGGATGAGGAACTGATGGAAGAAGAGAGAAATGAGGAATCTTTAACGACTCAATTAGATTGGTGGTAGCAAAGGTGTGGTGGATCAATTGATGTCAAAAGCTACTAAAATGATACCATCAATTTTGAGGCCACTAGAAGTGGAGTTAAAGCCATTACCATAACATTTAAAGTATGGATATTTGGGTGAGAGAAAAACTTTACCTGTTATACTTGCATCAGGATTGAGTAACTCGCAAGAAGTAGCTTTGTTGGATGTGCTTAAACGTCATGAAAAGGCTATTGGGTGGACTTTTTTGATATAAAAGGGACAAATTCAGCCTTTTGTTAGTAAAAAAATTCAATTGGAAGAAGGTAAAAAACCCGTTGTTAATGCATAAAGAAGACTTAAACTGGCCATGAAGGAAGTAGTGAAAATAAACTAGTAAAATGGTTTGATGCAAGTATAGTTTATGGCATTTTCGATAGTGAATGGATAAGCCCTACACAATGCGTACCAAAAAAAGGTTGGTTGATAGTTGTAGAGAATGATCACAACGAGCTAATCCCTACAAGAACAGTTACCGGGTGGAGAGTTTGTATTGATAACAGGAAATTAAATGATGCAACAAAAAAATATCACTTTCCACTACCTTTCATTGATCAAATGCTGGATCGATTGGTAGGTAAAAAATATTACTATTTCTTGGACAGGTATTCAAGGTATCATCAAATCCTAATACATCTCGATAATCAGGAAAAAACAACTTTTACATGCTCTTTTGGGACATATGCTTTTAAACGTATGCCTTTTGGACATTGTAATGCACTAGCTACTTTTATGAGATGTATGACATAATTTTTACAAATATGTTAGGAGAAGGGTTAGACATTTTCATGGATGATTTCTTGGTATATGGAGACTCTTTCAAGGATTTCTTGCTGAGCCACTCTTTTGTATAGCTATGAACTCAAGCTCTTCATTTTTTCTCTTTGTTTTGTTTGCTTGAGGACAAGCCAAGACTTAAGTCTGCAGGAGTTTGATCTACTAGTTTCATACTTAGTAGATTGAACTATTTTTCACACTTGAAGAGGTTGAGATCAAGTATTTTCATTATATTTTCATAGGATCTAGTTTAGATTTCTTATTTGAATAAATCGTGTAACCTAAGTGTTAAAATGTTATTTTATTTGTCTTTAAGGCTGAATGAGACCTAAAGGTTAGCTAATGTACTTGGTGAGTGTACAGGAGACCATAAGAAGTGTAACAATAGGAGACTGATCACTTCGTTATGACATAGGCTGAGCTATGTCGTAACCAAAGCACCAGACTTAAGGAACTCAAAGACTAACTTCTTTGTCGCGACATACATGGGCTTTGTCACAACAACTCCTGTAGGATGACGCTTCACATGGAGACTGATGTCTTTGTCTCGACACAAGACTTGGAGTGTAGCAACATCGACCCTTGGACACAAATCTCACACTAAATTAAGGGCGTTTTGGTCTTTACAATTCCATTTAAACACGAGGAATGACAGCTAATCTAGGGTTGAGGAAAAACGACCATCTAAAGCTATAAATAGGACCTTTAGCACTAGGGTTTTACAGACCATTCTTTAGAATTTAGTTTTTAGTTTTATTTGTATTTTCAGTTTTTAAACGAGATTGTAGAAGTTTGCATAAACATTCGTGGAGTTTTTCCTGACAAATTGCTTAGTACACAATTCTAGATTCTTTTTCATTCTCCTCTTCACTTGTATGTTTTCACATATTTTTTTATTAATGAATAAAGAAACCATGAGGAACTAATTCTATTTTTGGGAATTAAGGAGTGGACATATGGAGTTTTTCCCGACAAATTGCTTAATACACAATTCTAGTTTCTTTTTCATTCTCCTCTTCACTTGTATGTTTTCACATATTTTTTTATTAATGAATAAAGAAACCATGAGGAACTAATTCTATTTTTGGGAATTAAGGAGTGGACATATGAATAATTAATTGTTGTTTTACAGGGATTTTACCTTTCCGATCAGCCGTTGATCAGCCGATTTCATACCTAGAAGATTGAACTTATTTTCACATTTGATGAGCTTCAAATCAAGTGATTTCCCTTATGTTTTATGACTTCTTTTATTTAGTTTCGTTTTCTAATAAATTGCACTAAGAAGGTTGTATTATTGCTTTTAATGTTAAATGGGGCCTAAAGATTAGCTAACCTACTTCGTGAGTGCACAGGAGACTAGTAGTAGTGAAGCCATAGTGATACTGACTGCTTCGTCACGACATAGATAGTCCTATGTCGCAACAAAGGGATCAACATCAAATAATCAAGGGATTGCCTTTTACGTCATGACACAGGTCCTGGTGTATCAGGACATAGACCCCAGACTCCAACTTTGCATTTAGTGAGGGGCATTTTCATCTTCACAACGCAACTTAAGCACGAAGGACGGTAGCTGACCTATGGTTGAGGAAAAACGATCATCTAAAAGCTATAAATAGGACCTTTAAGCACTAGGGTTGGACATCATTCCTTAGATTTAATTTTTAATTTCATTTTTATTTTCAATCTTTGAAACGATATTGTAGAAAGTCGCGTCAACGATCGAAATTTTTCTGATAGATAGCTTTATACAATTTTAGTTTCTTTTTCATTCTCTTTTGCACTTATATGTTTTAAGATATTGTTTCATTGATGAATAAAGAAACCATGAGGAACTAATTCCATTTTGAGGAATTAAGGATTGGACGTATGAATAATTAATTATTGTTTTACAGGGATTTTACGTTTCGAATCAGCTATTTGGGAAAGGAAGAACGTTGAACAAACACTAGACCTGATAACCCTAGAAAGTCATCTCGGTGGGAATCAACCCAAAATTGGTATTACCCATCCTTGAACACGTTTTCCCCAAACCGATTTAGATTGTGACATCTAGCGATAAGTAATCTCTATCGACTTGCTATGTCGACGGAAGACCAAGATATCCAACTAGGGTAGTGACTAGTTGATTGAAGGAAAATCCCCAAAACCCAACAATCCAGGAAAGCATATGGAAACAACCTAATTTCCCCAAAGCTGTTTATAAGATTTTCTACTTCTCAAACTTTTTCTTTTATTTCCTATTTTATTTACCTTTTATATTTATACTCTCAAAACAACTCTTTTATTTCTCATACTATAAACCCTAAAACAAGTACTAATTAATTTTACTCTTTGCAGGGATTCAATTTACTATTGTCTTAAGCCTCCTTTGGGTACGATCCTCGGAATACTATCAAGTGTTTCGTTGTAACACACTATATTTTCAACCTAACCCGTATACTTGCGAAAAGCCAAAATCTACATTGAACGGGAGTACGTTCGGGGGCAGTCAGCTATTTGGAAAAGGAAGAGCATCGAACAAACACTAGGTTTGACAAACTTAGAAAGTCATCTAGGTGAGAATGAACCCAAAATTGGTATTGTCCATCCATGAACACCCTTTCCCCAAACCAGTTTAGATTGTGACATCTAGCAATAAGTAATCTCTATCGGCATGCCATGCTGGCAGAAGATCAAGAGATCCAACTAGGGTAGTGACTAGTTGATTGGAGGAAAATCCTCAAAATCAAACAATTAAATAACTCATACGGAAACGACCTAAAATCCCCAAAGCCATTTATAAGATTTCTACAACTCAATCTTTTGCTTTTATTTTCTATTCTATTTTATCTTTTTATTTTTATGCACTCAAAACACTTTTATTTTTCGTACTATAAACCCTAAAATAATTACTAATTAATTTTACTCTTTGTAGGTATTTGATTTACTATCGCTTTAAGTCTCCTTTGGGTACGATCCTTGGAGTACTACTAAGTGTTCCGTTGTAACACACTACATTTACAACTTGGCCTGTATACTAGCAGAAAGCTTAAATCTACACCGAACGGGAGTACATTTAGGGGCGGTCAGAGGATACCGACGACCACTAGCTCCACTTTAGGTTATAGCCTTGCGATCTAGAGGAAACTGACTTTAGCCAACCGTCACTCCTGTGGAACCGTCTTACACTAGATCATCATTTCTCAATGGCGAATGTCACGACATTTCATCTCTTAGGCTCGACAATCTTTCACACAATAAGTTAGCGAATCGACTGTACAACCTTCTCAAAACATACAGAGCAGCTGTCTTCTCACAAGATGAAAAGATTACTTTTGGAAGGACATGGATGGAAGCGTCAATCCCGTAATGCGGAGAAATGATGAATACTCATTAAGAAGGGTTAAGTGCGGGTTCTAATCCTCATGAACTCCTTTTGAGGAATCTTGCCAACCCTTGGCTAGACGAGTTTAGTTACTCATGCTTTTTGGGAATAAAAACATAAGTTTAATGAAACATAATTATATTAGAAAGGAAATGAAACAAAAGGCTAAGAGCCTTAGGGATTTTTTGCTATGGTGAGGGAGTTTTTTACAAAAAATAGAAGTGCAAATTCATGTCACTCTATCCCCTATTTATAGTACATGAAAATCCCTAATTGGTTCTTATTTAAACTCTAAGTGACAATGTTTAAGAGATATAATTAAAATTAAATCTAAAGAATATCATAATAGTCCTAACAATATTCCTAAATTTTAAAAAAAAAAGATTTCAAATCTAAACAAAATTTTATGTTCATAAATCTCTTATTTGAAATTTTGCCCCAAGTCTTCCACGCTTTGTATTTTCGACACCACCTCTTCCATATTTCGCATGCTAAACCATTCTATCTTTAAATTCACGCTTTTCCCCCAAATTTACTTTTGCCTTCAATTTAGACCCTACAAGATAAAAAAAAACCATAAAGAACCCAAATTAGTAGGATCATACTCAAAATATATATGTAATTAACTCATAAAAGTATGTCACTTTAGAGTATTATCATTTTCTAACCCCAAAACCCTAATTTTTACAACCCCTATATATACTAACCTTGAGCTAAACCTATCCCACTACTTAAACACTTTGAAACACTCTTCAAGTGTCATAACGTTGCCTACATATGAGTACGAGCCTAGTAAGCAAAGCTAAACACGAACGACCTAAATTAATGTAGAGTCACCACAAACCAATTTGGGCTAGGTTGGTTAGCCACCTATCGTCTAAAAGTCTAGAATTAATACTACGAAAAATCCTAAAACTCTAGACTCGATCTCATCACCAATTTCGAGTTCGGGAGTACGGTTACGTGTGGGGAAGGTTATAGCACCCCCACAACGCCTATCCAGGGATAGTCTTACGGGGTCTATGGAGCTAGTTTTTTTATTTATTTAAGCATATTAACATCTTAATTTAGGCTAAAATCTTATGTAAATCTTAAATAAAAAGTCTAAAACATGCTTCCAATTTACTTGTAACTTGACTAAGACGTGTTCACCAAACTTATCTAATTTAAAACTTAAATTAGAATTTTTTACTTCTAACGAGAGCCCTAAAATATACTTAAATAATTCTAGTAAAATACCTTCAATTCTTAAAATTAATTCTATTTTAGAATCCTAAAAAAACCTAAAAGTTACTAATGAATTAAGAGAAATATTAAAATTCATCTACAACTTATTCGATTTTCTTATTATTATTATTTTAAAAGATTTAATTAATAACGTTGAACCTATCAAGATCTTATGAAAGTATCCTATGTCGGGTTTATGATTTATCTTACTTTAAATTTCTTGATCTAAATTTTAAATCCGTCAAAATTCTAAAATAATATATCTTGGATGACATTTATTAGCTACCTTAAAAAGTATCTAAAATTAAATATTTAAAAAAGCCTACTCATGATTTACAATTCACTTACAAAAATCCTTAGTTTTAATCTTAAATAAAGTCCTAAAGAATATTTACATATTAATTATCTTATATTATATTTAAAATTAGTTCAAAATCCTAATAAAAAATATCCTACTTATTATTTATAATTTTTCTAGGGTAAATGACAGATAAGATCTTAAAAACTAACCTAAATTCAAATGTAAAAAAAAACATAAATATAAATAGACATGAAAGTAAACAAATATGAAATAAGAATAAATAAAAAATATACAAGTTTGAATAAATATAAAATATTAAACTAAAATGTATAATTGACATCAAATATATAAAGCATAAATGTAAATAAAAAAAAAAATTTAAGTATAAATAACTTATTAAAATGAAAACAAAATGATAGCTTGATTTTGGGATTAAAAAATAAATAATCTGGAGGACAGAGGACTGATGTAGCAATTAATTTGCTTTTAATTTTAAAATTTCGGATTAAATCGAATGTTTTCTTAAACAAAAAGGGTACGAGTGTAAATATGCCAAAAAGTTAGGGTATCACTGCAAAAAACGTAGTATTTTTCATAAATTTAAAAAGTTTGGGAGTGAGAATAAAATACTCATTTTGGCACTTATAAATAGGGATAATATATTTTTTTATCTCATTTTTAACCTCATTACAAAAAAAACTCTTCCTCTTTATCTTCCTCCTTTAATGTTGGCCATGGCTGCACCACCGGAGAGCCCAACAATTCTCCGGCTTCAGTGGTGGAGTCGCCATGTACGGTGGTCGAAAATTTATTTTTCATCTTTTAAAAAAAAAAATCAAAAGTTTTCTTTTGATTAAAACAAAATCACTACTTTACTTCAAAATCAAAACTTTTATTTAGAAATAGTTAAAAAAAAATCAAAACTTCATTTAAAAATTTAAACTTTCTCTTTAAAATCACTAAAAAACATATTTTTATTTTTTTAAAATCTAAACTTTCTTTATTTTCTTTAATGAAAATCACTTTACTTAAAAATCAAAACTTTTATTTCAAAATAGTTAAAAAAATCAAAACTTTATTTAAAAATTTAAATATTTTCTTTAAAATAACTAAAAAACATATTTTTTTTAAAAAAATATAAACTTTCTATTTTTTAAAGAAAATCACTATTTTACTTAAAAATTCAAATTTTTATTACAAAATAGTTTAAAAAAAAAATCAAAACTTTGTTTAAAAATCAAAACTTTTCTAAAAAAACAAATTTTTATCTTAAAAATCTAAATTTTTTTTTTAAAGAAAATCACTATTTTACTTAAAAATCCAAACTTTTATTTCGAAATAGTTAAAAAAATTAAAACTTTGTTTAAAAATTTAAACTTTTCTTAAAAATTTTTATTTTTAAAAATCTAAACATTTTTTTTAAAGAAAATCATTATTTTACTTAAAAATAAAAAAAAAATTATTTCGAAATTATTTAAAAAAAACCAAAACTTTTCCCAAAATCAAGCTATTTTTCTTTCAAAAAAAACTTTTATTTTAGCAAATGGAAAGGAAAGAAAAATGTGATTTTTGGGGCTCCTAGGGGCAAAGGACCGATGGTCCGATATCGTCCCCTTCATCGAAACCCAAACCCCATGCTCAATGATATCTCCATGGCAAAAAAAAAAAAAAAAAAAAGAAAAAGAAAATAGCATGCTTGTTGTTGTTTTTTCTTCTTACCTCTTTTGTAGAAAATAAGAATATGAAAAAATTTGCCCTTTTTTCATTCATGTCATGCATATATATTGTTCATTAATCTTGTTTATTTGTAATTTTTTTTGTCATGTTTAATTTGATCTTTTGATTAATAACTTAGTACTATTTTGGATGTTTGTGATATGTGACAAAAGAAAGTTATAGTTCATGAAACCCTAACAACAACAACAACAATAATAATAATTTGGGCCCTTGACAAGTCCAAAAAGAAAGAAAAAAAAAGAAAACTAAAAACCTCTATTTGACCCAAAATCGAGTGGGCTTCCAACGGGCATAAGAAAGAACAAAAGGGCCTCCAACTAGGCTCGGACAAAATCGGGTGTCTACAGTTGTCCCTCTTTGTTCGTGGCTTGTGTAGCAAGGAATGTACAAAGACGTAGACACCTAACCATGTCAAATCACACTCAACATCGCAGTACAAGGAATCACAAATTTTACAATCACCAAAACTCTCAACCAAATCTTTGAAATGAGAATGCAAAAGAAGCGCAAATTGACCTCACACATGTGTCTTCATATACAATGAAATAAATAAATAAAAATAAATAAATAAATAAATAGACCTCTATGCTTAGGACTCTAATTGCAATGAAAAGTAAATGAACATCCACACTTAGGCCCTTAAATGCAACGAAAGGTAAATGGGCCTCCACACTTGGGCCTCTAAATGCAATAAAAAGTAAATGGACCTTTACACCTGGGCCTTTAAATGCAATGAAAAGTAAATGGACCTCCACACTTGGGTCTCTAAATGCAATGAAAAGTAAATGGACCTCCACACTTGGGCCTCTAAATGAAATGAAAAGTAAATGGGCCTCCACACTTGGGCCCTCTGAATGCGATGAAAAGTAAATGGACCTCTACACTTGGGCCTCTAAATGCAATGAAAAGTAAATGGACCTCCACACCTGGGCCTCTAAATGCAATGAAAAAGTAAATAAGCCTCCATACTTAGGCCTTTAAATGCAATGAAAAGTAAATGGACCGTCACACTTGGGCCTCTAAATGCAATGAATGTTTTCCTTTCTTCCTTTCTTGAGTTTTTCATAAAAGGTCATTATTTTGAGAATCATGTTTTCAGGTTGAAAAAGATCAAATCCCTATCCACACACAACAGATCATGAAAATCAAATTCCATGGGATATCACCTTAATTGTAACAGCCTAGTTCTCAGTGAGGTCGAAAGTAGTGGTTTCAGGATCATAATTCTGACGAGTCGAGTCATAAATATTAGTTATTTAATATTTGTGATGTCACCAGCGTCGTATTAAGTTTTGGTGGTGGAATTTTAATGTTTACATAGTTAATTGAGTCGAAAGGATTAAATTGTTAAAGGTGCAAAAGTAGGATTGGTTGACGAGGAGGACCAAATGAGAAAATTAACCAAAGACATTTTAGTGGGTGGATTAGTTGAGTTATATTAGTTATAATTAGGCTTAATTAAGTCTAAAAAGGGGTTTAATTAAAGCTAATGGTAAATGTCTTAAAATTTACAAAATTGACATTGGTATATATATGAAATTAAAAAAAATTTAAGTGATAAGTTCTTTGTTTTTCACTTCTTCTTCTTTCTCATATCCAGGCCAAGGAAAACTTAGGGTTTTCATTTTAAATCTTTGAGCTTTGATTTGGGTAAGCAAACCTTGATAGTTTCTAGTAATTTTTATGTTTTCGAGTCTGTGTTAGCTTAATCTAGCTTATGCAAGGACTAATTTGAGAATCTGTCAAATATTGTAAAACTTGCCATTTTTGAAAATGCTTATTCTTGGAAGTCATGGTAGATTTATATGCTTGGTGTTTAGGTTTGATATGTTTGTAAAGTGATTTTTGATGAAATTTTGGGTATTTGGTGTGAAGATGATAAGTTGTAGGGACATGTATAAA
Organism: Kokia cookei; assembly: GCA_039519145.1. Lineage (NCBI taxonomy): Eukaryota > Viridiplantae > Streptophyta > Magnoliopsida > Malvales > Malvaceae > Kokia > Kokia cookei. Next base: position 27,388,851 of record CM076909.1, read on the forward strand.
GGCTTAGAACAATCAAAAAGCATGGGAATAGAGAGGAAATGGTTATCTTGCATGTAACGTGATTAAGGACTAAAATGAATAAAAGTAAAAGATCAGTGGTAAAATTGTAATTTTTCCAAAAAGGGATCGAATTATGTTATCTGATCTAATTGAGTGCTTTAATGTAAGTAATTAAATGATTTGTGGATGTAGACTACGATCATGCTATAGATAACGAAAAAGGGAAATCGTCAGATTAGTCCCTGAAGCCATTCCTTAATTGCAATCTAGTTCGTTAAGTTCGTAACGTTAAATTAATATTAATAATTATTTATAATTGTCTTTCTAATGATTGTTAGAAATGAGAAACAATGATTGAAAACGTGAAAGATAGAAACGACTTGAAGAGAATTTCCCGACCTTGTGCCAAAGATAGAACATGGTCCGATGCTTGAGATCCTGCATCTATTGCAGATTCTCTACAGCATCGTGAGTCACCATAAGGTGAATAGAATCCAAAATGGATTACAGGCCTTACGATGGTTGAGATTTATGCTCGTTGCATTTTCTCGTCAGCTTAGTGTGAGCAACATCGTAGGGAACAAATATACCGTATCAATGGCTGAGAATAGCATCATATACTGGTAACAGGCATGACCTATGGGTCAATAGGGAGTAAATGAGAATCATTGACTTTGAGTCAATGGGGAGTAAAACGAATAACGATCTCTGAAGTTCAGTTGTTCGGGCTCGATAGGTTTATAGAGTTGCTCATCACTTAAAACTCAATAAATTGATGAACCTTGCGAACTTATTAAGCTATGAAGCTTACCAGTGAATTTGTTGTTTTGTAGATTTCATTTTGCAACTTGAAGATCGGATCATCTTGAAGACATCACACTATCTTGGGAGTTCGTTTGGTAGTATTTACATCACTTGGTTATTTGGCATGTATTAGGATGACATTATCTTTTGTGTTGTATTTAGAAATGATAAACCTTATTATGTTGAATGTGACTATTCATGGAGTGCAATTTGGGATGAAATTAGATGCTATGTAAAGGCTTGGATATTTTGTAAGTGGTGTGATGGCTTAATGCATAATCTGAGTTGTTAAATCCTTGTTTGACATAAATCTTAAAATCTTGCTTACTTGTTCCGGTAGAATATTTGCATGTATCGATAGAAGTACAGGGTAGGAGAGAGGTTGTTCACTGACTTGAGTTTACCGGTAGTTGGATTGCGAGTATCGGTAGTTATGTGTATTGATGTACCGGTAGTTTGTATACAAGTATCGGTAGAAGTTGCAGGGTGAGAATTTTAGCTCTTTGGAGTTTTTAGTATTGGTAGTTGCATGACTTGTATTAATAGAAATTACACCTATACCAGTAGAACTTGCACAGGTATCGGTAGAAATATGTACAGCTTTTGAACTGTTTACTGACTTGACTACTACCGATACTTAACCATTAGGTACCGGTAGAAGTCTCATAAATTGTTGGAAATGTCATTTTTTACTCTTATTGAATTGTGTTTATGATTAAATGATGATATATAATTAATATATGAAGTGATAACCTTAATAAATAAAGTTGAATATTACGGTGTTAAAGATGAATAGTGAAAAATGAACAGTAAACATCAAAAATCCTAACCGGCGATGGTGTTCGGGTTTTGGGTGTTACATTAACAAATTTCAAAATGATTTTCTCGTAAATCAAATTCTCAGATTATAATTCACTTAACAAAATTGATACTACCAATTTCATAAATCCACCCTTGAAACATAAATTTCTTACATCGAAAGTCAACTCGTTAATTCTTGTGAAGCTGAATTTCCTTTTCCTGACTTTGGACCGTTTCGACTGCGAACCCTGTACCATGCTCTATTGCAAAATTGCGTCTTAAAGTAAATATTCTTCAATATAGTTTCTTTCTCTTGCTCTCTCTTTCTATTTTTTTTATTTTTCTATTTTTTCTATTTTTTTTCTTTTTTTCTTCTTTTTTTTTGTATTTTTTTCTTTATTTAAAAAAAAATATCCTTTCTATAAACCCTTGCATTCTCCAAGTAAGTTAATTCCCTAATTTAAATCAGCCATGAGCAATCAAAGATGGACTTGTTCCAATGTTATAATGTCAGCTCGAGTTTGGGTGCCAAAGAAAAGGCTAAAATAGGCTAACATAGATAATTTCAAGGCTCGTACCGAAGGATCGATTTCTTCTGAAAATCTTCATTATCTTCCAGGGCATCTCGTACCCTTTTTCTTTTTTATTTTTTAGAAATCTCTCTAAACTGCTCATTTATGAATTTTCACCTTAGAGTTCATCTCCCTCTTATGCTCTTGAAAATGTCACAAATTCCCAAGGATTAACTTCTTGATTTGAACAAACATATTTCATCAAAATGGTCTTTTAAGGGTTGTAACGTGGTCTAAGGGTTAAAGGTTAACCAGAAAAAGGTTTTTCAGGCTAAAAAATGTGAAAAAGTATAAAAATCATGAGAAATTATTTTGAATCTTTTATTGCTCTTTCCATCTCCAAAACACTTTTCTTCTTTCTTACTCCTTCTATTTCCTTTATTTTTGTGTTGTTTTTTTATTCGCTTTCTCTGTTTCTTCTTTTTTTTTTCTTTTTTGGAAGGAGATTAAAAATTAAGAATTTTGCTTTCATTCTTCATGATCTTTCTTGTCAATCCATGATGTTCGATAGATGAATTTAATTAGGGTTCAGAAAGAAGATAAACCAGGCTCAAAATGGGGTAGCAATGAATATAATTTTCTTCAAGTGATAGGGAGAACAAAAGGATGCCATTTATCATTTCAAAATATGGTTAATCTTATCACAAAGGTCATTCTTGGGAATGTACTCATCTTTTCAATTTGAATTTCGCATAATCTCATGTTTGCCTCACAATGTTGTAAAATCATCGATCCGTACCAAAAACCTCACAATTTGTCCTCCGACGTGGAGGGTGATCCTTCGATAAGGGTCAATTTTGAACAAACGAGATGGCCTAAAGTGGTTAACAAAGGATGAAATTTTCTTCAAGTGAAGGATATTTCAAAAATGTCATTCGTCACTTTAAACATAGCTAACTTATTAAGTAATTAACCTTAAGGAGAACACAATATTCTAAAGCAAAATATAACCTCAAACATGATGAACAAAGAAAAGCAAAACAGAAAAGACCAATATTACTTAATCTGAATAACTCTTTAAAAACACTTAAGCTCATTTTTTAAGCAAAATATTTTTTTACTACATCAGAATTTACAGGTTCAACACATCGTCTCCGTCCATTTCAGCTAGAATTAATACTCCACCAAAGAAAGTTTTCTTCACCACATACAATCCCTCCCATTTTGGAGTCCATTTTCCCCGATGATCATGAACATATGGCAGAATCTTCTTCATTACCAAATCCCCTTCTCTGCACTACCTTGGTCGCACCTTCTTATTATAGGCTTTCATCATTCTTTGTTGATACAATTGGCCATGACATAAAGCTACTAATCTCTTTTCGTCAATTAAATTCAACTGCTCATATCTCTCTTGCACCCATTCAATCTCCTCCAATCGCACCTCCCTCAACACTCGTAGAGATGGGATTTGCACCTCGATAGGTAAAACGGCCTCCAAGCCATACACTAATGAAAATGGAGTAGCTCCAGTCGAAGTCCTTACTGATGAGCGGTATGTGTGGAGAGAAAAAGGGAGTTTCTCATGCCAATCCTTGTATGTTTCTGTTGTCTTGGAAATGATCTTCTTGATATTCTTGTTTGCGGCCTCCACTACCCCATTCATTTTTGGACAATATGGCGCAAAATTGTGATTCTTGATCTTAAATTGTGCGTAAACCTCTTCTATCAAGGCATTGTTCAAGTTCTTGGCATTGTTTGAGATGATTCTTTCTGGTAAATCGTACCGACAAATGACCTCCTTTTTTAGAAATTTACAGACCATTGATCGAGTTACATTGGCATATGAAGTGGCTTCGACCCACTTGGTGAAATAGTCAATCATTACAAAGATGAAGTGATGCCCGTTTAATGCTTTCGGTGTGATGGGGCTAATGACATCCATGCCCCTCATTGAAAACAGCCAAGGAGGTGCCAAGACATGAAGATTAGTAGGAGGAGCGTTAATATTGTCAGCATAAATCTGGTATTTATGACACTTCTTAGCATAATTTAAACAATCTCGTTCCAACGTCAACCAGAAATATCTAGCCCTTATGATTTACCTTACCGTCAAATGTCCGTTACTATGTGCCCCACATACTCCATCATGGACTTCCTTCATTATTTGATTCGCCTCTTCTGTGTTGACACATCTCAAAAGTCTTTGGTCGTGTCCTCTTTTGTACAAAAAATCACTATCCAAGAAGAAACCCATAGCCAACCTCCTAGTTATTTGTTTATCACTTTCTGAGGCACAATCTGGGTATTGTTGTATTGTAAATACTGTTTGATGTCAAAATACCATGGTTTCCCATCCGTTCTCGATTCTACTCCCACGCAGTAGGCTGTCGAGTCCTTGACCCTTACCTGTATAGATTGCACTTCTATTTCGGATCTTAGTTTGAACATGGCAACTAGAGTAACTAATGCATATGCTAACTGGTTTTCTTCTCTTGGAAAATGACAAAATTGGACATCATCATACTCTTTGATCAATCCATTCATATATGTTTGATAGTGAATCAGTTTGGAATCCCTTGTTTCCCATTCTCCTCTTAATTAGTAAACAACTAATGTCGAGTCACCATAAACTTTTAAAACCCTAATATTTTTCTCAATGGTGACTTGAAGTGTCAAAATGCATGCCTTGTATTTAGCTACATTGTTCGTACAAGTGAACATTAGTTTAGTTGTAGCAGGAAGATACTGACTACTTGAGGAGATTAGTATTACCCCAATCCCATGCCTAATCATGTTGGATGCTTCGTCACAATACGCCCTCCAAATTTCTTCTTCGCGCTTCGAAATTGACATGATCTCTTCATCTGGAAAACAAAACTCATGGGCTTGTATTCCTCTTTCGCGTAATCCGCTAGAAATTTCATGACTATGCTTCCTTTTATAGCCTTTTAGGGCACGTAAACGATGTCATAATCAAAAAATACCACTTGCCAACGAGCAACTCTTCCTGCAACTCTTCCTGACAATGATGGCTTCTCGAAGATGTACTTCAAAGGGTCCAACTTTGCGATAAGGAAGGTGGTGTGGTACAACATGTATTACCTCAGTTGACGCGCAGTCCATGCTAAAGCACAACTTCCAAATGGGAATACTTGGTTTCATATTCTGTGAAATTCTTGCTTAGATAATAGATTGCGTGCTTTTTCTTATTTGAACCATCTCGTTGCCCCAAAACACAACCTATTGAATTATCCAGCACTACCAAATACAAAATCAAAGGTCTTTCTGGCACTAAGGGAATCAAAATTGGTGGTTTAACCAAATACTCTTTTACTTTATCAAATGCTTTTTGACAATCTTCAATCCATTCACCATCATTATCCTTACGTAAGAGCTTAAAGATGGGATCACATTTATCCGTCAATTGTGAGATGAAACAAGACACGTAATTTAACTGTCCAAAAAACCTCTCACCTCCTTTTGAGTCTTATGAGGTGTCAAATCTTGAATTGCTCGAACCTTGTCCAAATCTATTTCAATTCCTTGGTCACTCACTACGAAACCCAACAGCTTCATTGACTTTACCCCGAAAGTACATTTTGCTGGATTTAATCTCAATTTGTATTTCCTCAATCTTTCAAATAATTTGTAGAGGTTTTCCACAAGGCTTTCCTCCCTAACAGACCTTGCTATCATATCATCAACATAAACTTTAATATCTTTATGTATCATGTCATGAAACAGTGTCACCATTGCTCATTGATACATGGCCTCAGCATTTTTAGACCAAATGACATGACCTCGTAACAAAAAGTTCCCAAAGTCGTGATAAACGTGGTCTTTTCCATGTCTTTCCTTGTCATTTTGATTTGGTTATACCCCAAGAATCCATATATGAAAGAGAAAACACAATGCTTAGCAGTGTTATCCACTAGTGTGTCTATATAAGGTAATGGAAAATTATCCTTTGGGATGGCTCGATTCAAATCTCTATAATCGATGCACATTTTGACTTTCCCATCCTTTTTAGGCACTGGTACAATATTCACCATCCACTCTGGGTATTTAGCTACTTCTAGAAATCCCGCATTGAATTGTTTCTTAATCTCTTCTTTAATCTTCAACAACATCCCAGGTTTCATCCCCTCAACTTCTGTTATACGAGATTGCAATCTGATTTCAAAGGTAGCCTATACTCCACGATAGTGGTGTCCAAACCCGCCATATCATGGTATGACCATGCAAACACATCTGAAAACTCAATAAGTATATCCTTTATCAATTGGCTTTGCTCTCGCATGAGAGTGGTTCCAACCCTAATTTCCTTTCTTACCTCATCATCACCCAGATTGATTAAATATGTTCCCTCCAAGTGGGGTTGTATAAGCTTCTTCTCTTGTTCAACTAGCCTCAAAAACTCATTCGGTACAACTTCCTCCTCTTCCATTTCATGATCATTATTTTGAACATAATTATGAGAATTTGATTCAAAAATGTCATTTGAATCATTTATCAATTCATGATGTATATCCCTAAAATAATTATGAGTATGTACTACAATGAATGAAAACAAATAAATGAATAAAAGTGACTAGGGACATGATCCAAATCCGATTTCATTAAAGAAAAAAAAATTTACATGGATTTTTGAAGGAAATTAAATTAATTGAACGATATTAAACTTTGACATAAAAACTCTTAAAAATTATTACATCTCAGAGGACTCAAGGATAGTAGGTAACGGTTTGAGCTGCCAATTGTCCAAGGCAAAAGGGTCGTACTGAACCTAGTCTCTTGACATCGATACCCGATCTCCAATCATGTTTATTCCACTGCATCTCCATTAATCATTAACTTGATCGAGGTCCTTTCTTGGTGTTCGAATCCCACTAAGTAAAAGATCTTAGATAGTGGAGGACAAATCAAAGGAGGTTCCACGACCTTCTTTCTAACCATGCAGGCCAACCTCTTTGCTCTTTGCTCTTTACACATCCTCTCGACATCCTCCCTCATGGGCTTATATCCCAACCCTCTTGCATCCTTCTGAGTGGGAACAAAAACGGGTTCTGAGATACCTTGTAGGTCCCAAACCTAAGTGGATTTGTCAACCCTTCCCTACTGCTTGAGCAAATAACATGTTCGATGTTCGTGTACATGAGGCTTAGGGGCTCACATTCCCTCTGCCACGTAAGATGCAATGGCTACCTCAAAGGTTTGGAAAGAACTCACTATTGCATCATCATCCACCTCTATGAAAGGAGAATTTGGCAAGCTAGCTACCAATAGTTCTTCTTCACCTTGCACGATGCACAAATTTTGATCAACTACAAAGTTCAATCTTTAGTGCAAGGACGATGGTACCACCCTAACTGAAGGAATCCAAGGGTGACCCAATAACATACTATAAAAAGGCGTTATATCTATCACCTGAAAGTGAATAAAGAAATTAACGGCTCCTACCAATAAGGGAATCTCTATTTCACCAATCATGCTTCTTTTGGTGCCATCAAAAGCTCGCACCATTAAGGGGCTTGATACCATGTACGAGGTGTCTACGGGTAGTTTGGACAATGTTGACAAAGGCAAGATGTCAATTGATAACTCATTGTCGATCAAAACTCTAGCAATGAAATAGGCTTGACATTTTACTGATGTGTAGTGACTTGGTACTTCCTCTTCTATCCGAGGGTATCTCATCATCATTGAAAGATATGTAATTTTGGGTCAAGATGTTTCCTACTAAGTGGCTGACATTATCTACTAACACATTGTGAGTAACGTAAGCTTGTTTAAGAATTCATAATTAAAGAAAATCCTAATTGATCCTATTGCCATAGAGCAAATCTCTACTTGTCGTTCTTCTTCTTCCTTCTCATGGAGCTTAATGACCTTTTGGTAATGTGCCTGAGCTACCTTTAGAAGTTTCATTGCAAACTAGTTCCCAGTAGCAAAAGAGTTCTTCAATCTATTCACATATGTCTTCGACTTGCTGAGCGAAAACCTGACCTTCCATGTGCATTGTTGCAAACACTTCTTGTCGGCTTATTACCATTTGTTCCACTATGATGAAACGCTCTGTAAGCTTCGTATATTCTTCCATGACCACTTTGTTTTGCTTTTCTCTTGTCTTTAATTCTTTAGTCAGATGACAAAATTCCTCTGCCATCACCTCTATTTCATTACTTTTCTCATTAGACACCCTCCTCCAAGTTCGCTCTTATTCTCACGCTTTTTTGGATTTCATTAGCCTACAGACTTAAATCCGCCTTCAAACTCTGAATCTGAGTGAACAAGTCAGATATTTCTCATTGACGTCATTCTAACTGTATTCTTAGTTCTCCCTCTTTCCCCTTCATGTTCGAGTGGTATTGTTGTTGTTGTCTCATGATTTCTTCCTTATTTTCCTTTACATATGCCTGATGATGCTCTCATTGCCATCTGACCTATTCATCTCTTCCCCTCAAATGCATCTCTAAATCATGCATCTTTTCTGTTAGCTCAAATACGTCATCTAGGACCTTCCTTTTTCTCTTGAATTGCGATGAAACAGAGATTTTTCTTCTTTTTAGGTGCCACTGGATATACATTTTCGATGGGGAATGATTGAAAAGGGTTCCTAATTGTAAGCTCAATATTTGACCCCACTTGATTCGTATCTCTTCTAATTTCTTCCAAAATCTTGGGTCTTAAACCGAAGCTTCCACTCTATTTAAAGCAGCTGTAGTAGGTACGCATTGATCATACCTGTATTGGCTGAGAACCATCAACGAGGAATAACTAACGGCTCTCCATATGCCAATTAAAGGAACCCACAAATGACCACATCACCAAATGAACCGTGCTCTGAATCATCCATGGATTCCTCCATTCTATTTCTTGGTATGTGAATATACTAAGGTTTTGAACCCATTCCTCAATCGATTGATTTGGAGGCCACTCACTTTCCAAAAATTCCACTATAGGCCTTGTCGAAGAAACAAACACCTGACGAAAACGCTTATACAGGCACTTAAAATGACTTTTCATCCATACGAACAACAACTGCGCGCATCCTAGAAACCACGCGTCTCTTTTCCTTCTGATGAATTTGAGTGAAATGATGGTTTCAACTAAGATTACTGGAGCAGGATTTGCCCTTTTTTCAATCTGGAACAGAAAATCAGCTAGCTCCACACTTACATATCCTAGAGCTTTTGGGAACACAATTAACCCGTATATAGAAAATGTGAATAGTACCAAATGTCTATCATCGTTGGCCTTTCCCATAGCATCCCTAATGTCAGACCAGGAAATGCAAGCACCATTTTTATCTTTTAACCTTGCTTTCACCGTATTTACAGGTAACCCCATCAGATTGGCTAAAGGTCCTCGAAAATCAATGTTTTGCTTCCAATATATCCTGAGTGGATCTTTAAAGTCATAGTGGAGAAAGGTAGAATATTCCTCGATAGTCAGTACCATATCCACTTCATTGAACATAAAACACCTATAAGTGGGATCCTAAAAACGTACCATGGCCTTCAACAAGGCATCATCCGGTTTAACAAACAGCAGCTGTGCTACATCACCATACTTGTCTCGAAAGCGCGTTTTCTTAGCCTCATCCCATGATTTCCATATTCACTTTAACTCATCTTCGAGATTTCTCTTACAGTCCATGCAGACTATTTGAGGCAGGCTCGAGTCAAAACTAGCTATCTAGCAATTACCTTCTCTACTCTGAGTATCCTCTGACATTCTCGCTATTATCCCTATATTTTCTACCCCATACCGAACAACTGAATCTTCTCGAAGTGTGTTCATGTCCAATATAGATGCGACAATATGCCCCAGGTATTTAAATGATGCATTAATTATGCCATGGAGAGACAAAGACACAAGGAAAACAAAATCAGTAAAAAGATAAAGTCAAATGAAGCATAAAAAATTCGAAATTAAATCATAAAACATTGCAAACAAATTCTAACACAAAAAATATGAATAAATATTCATGAGGTCCTATAAGGTATTATTACGAGGGGTAATGTACGACTCTTTTGTCTAGCCTTCACCTTTAAAATTGTCATTACATGTTGGCTTACGACTGATTCTAATGCACGAGGAAACCCAAGGATTAAATATGACATCCATAGGGATGCGTTCCCCTTTAAAAAGGGTTGGCCTTAGGGTGGTAAAACTTCCGTAGCGTACACGGTAGCATTTGCTACACGAACATCTATGTCTATCTTAACCATGGAGTACTCCTTAAACTTATGCGGTGACATATTGTCACACAAAAGCCTAAGGCTACTTCCTCTAAATGGGATGGGCTCAGGTGTAGGACCAAAAGCAAGATGCAACATGAATGACAATTATAGTTGCCTCATGACGGTATAATCGATATACACATTAATCAATTTCATCGATAAAAGAATAAACAAACACATTGGCTTACATATCAAAATAGGATAAGCAAATGAAATGAACAAATAAATCAATATTCAACAATTTAAAAAGACAATAGAAAATTAAATGAATTAATGCACGAATAAATATATCTAATATGCACAAATACTAAAAAACCAACTCTCAAACCTAAGTAAGTCAACTCACTAATGTCCCTAGTGGAGTTGCCAAGCTGTCATAACGTTACCTACATAAGAGTACGAGAGCCTAGTAAGCAAAGCTAGACATGAACAACCTAAATTAATATAGAGTCACCACTAACCAATTTGGGCTAGGTTGGTTAGCCACCTATCGTCTAAAAGTCTAGAATTAATACTACAAAAAATCCTAAAACTCTAGACTTGATCTCATCACCAAATTTTGGGTTCGGGAGTACGATTACGTGTGGGGAAGGTTATAGCACCCCCACAATGCCTATTCGGGGATAATCTTACGGGGTCTTGGGAGCTTTTTTTTTTTTTTTGTATTTAAGCATATTAATATCTTAATTTAGGCTAAAATCTTATATAAATCTTAAATAAAAACTCTAAAACATGCCTCCAATTTACTTGTAACTTGACTAAGACGTGTTCACCAAACTTATCTAATTTAAAACTTAAATTAGAGATTTTTACTTCTAACGAGACTCTAAAATATACTTAAATAATTCTAGTAAAATACCTTCAATTCTTAAAATTAATTCTATTTTAGAATCCTAAAAAAACCCTAAAAGTTACTAACGAATTAAGAGAAATATTAAAATTCATCTACAACTTATTCGATCTTTTATCATTATTATTATTTTAAAAGATTTAATTAGTAAAGTTAAACCTATCAAGATCTTACAAAAGTATCCTATGCCGGGTTTATAATTTATCTTACTTTAAAATTCTTGATCTAAATTTTAAATTTGTGAAAATTCTAAAATAATATATCTTTGATGATATTTACTAGTTATCTTAAAGAGTATCTAAGATTAAATATTTAAAAAGGCCTACTCATGATTTACAATTCACCTACAAAAATCATTACTTTTAATCTTAAACAAAGTCCTAAAAAATATTTACATATTAATTATCCTATATGATATTTAAAATTAGTTTAAAATCCTAATAAAAAAATATCCTATATATTATTTATAATTTTTCTAGGGTAAATGGTAGATAAGCTCTTAAAACTAACCTAAATTGAAATGTAAAAAAAAAAACATAAATATAAATTGACATGAAAGTAAACAAATATGAAATAAGAATAAATATAAATTATGCAAGTGTGAATAAATATAAAATATTAAAATAAAATGCATAATTGACATCAAATATATAAAGCATAAATGCAAATAAAAAGAAAATATAAGTATAAATAACTTATTAAAATGAAAAAAAAATGACATAGCTTGATTTTGGGATTAAAAAATAAATAATGTGGAGGATAGAGAACTGATGTAGACATTAATTTGCTTATAATTTTGAAATTTCGGATTAAATCGAATATTTTATTAAATAAAAGGGGTGCGAGTGTAAATATGCTAGAGAGTGAGGGTATCACTGCAAAAAATGTGGTATTTTTCATAAATTTAAAAAGATTGGGGGTAGGAAAATATATTTTTTCTCTCATTTTCAACCTCATTTTTAAAAAAAAAAAGTTCTTCCTCTTTATCTTCCTCCTTCAATGTTTGCCCTGCCTCCACCTCCGGAAAGGCCTAACGATTCTCCGGTTCCGGTGGTGGAGTTGCCATGTATAGTGGTCAAAAATTTCTTTTTCTTCTTTTTTAAAAAAAAAAAATTAAAAGTTTTCTTTTGATTAAAATAAAATCACTACTCTACTTCAAAATCAAAATTTTTATTTCGAAATAGTTTAAAAAAATCAAAATTTTGTTTAAAAATTCAAATTTTTTCTTTAAAATCACTAAAAAACAAATTTTTATTTTTTAAAAATCTAACTTTCTTTCTTTTTTTAATGAAAATTATTACTTTAGTTAAAAATCTAAACTTTTATTTCGAAATAGTTAAAAAAATCAAAACTTTATTTAAAAATTTAAACTTTTTCTTTAAAATAACTAAAAAACCATATTTTTATATTTAAAAATATAAACTTTTTTTTTTTTTTAAAGAAAATCACTATTTTACTTAAAAATCCGAACTTTTATTTCAAAATAGTTAAAAAATCAAAATTTTTCTAAAAAACAAATTTTTATTTTAAAAATCTAAACTTTCTTTTTTTTTTTTTTAAAGAAAATCACTATTTTACTTCAAAATCCAAACTTTTATTTCGAAATAGTTAAAAAAATTAAAACTTTGTATTATTTTGGATGTTTGTGATATGTGACAAAATAAATTTATGGTTCATGAAACCCTAAAAACAATAACAATGACAACAACAACAGCAACAACAAAATAACAACAACAACAACAACAACAACAACAACAACAACAACAACAACAACAACAACAACAACAACAATAACAACAACAACAACAACAATAATAATAATAATAATAATAATGAGGATGATGATGATGATGATGATAATTTGAGCCCTTGACAAGCCGAAAATAAAGAGAAAGAAAAGAAAAATAGAAACTTCTATTTGACCCAAAATTGAGTGGGCTTCCAATGGACCTAAGAGAGAACAAAAGGGCCTCCAACTATGATCAGACAAAATCAGTTGTCTACACCAAGTATCTACAAATCTTTGATCTTCTTCTCCCCAAACCTAAAACCCACCATCTCCATCATTCAATCAAGGAGGGCTGCTTCTGGCAATCAAAGGCTCATTCCAACCCATTCAACAAGGCTCAAAATTGAAGAAAAGGTATCACTAAATTTTTTACTGTTCCATTGATAATTACTTATCTTTTCATTTGAGATGCCTCCTAGAAAGGGTAAACGAAACATAATTCAACAAGAGGATGATGACTCGAATTATGAAAGGTTCGAGAAGGCTGAAATTGAGAACTATTTCCTAGCATCACAAGGATACCTACTTATTCAAGAATGGGGCTTCGAACCGTCTATGATTCACTGCAAGGAAATCTGGCCACTTGTAAGGTGTCACCTATGAGAACAATTTCGTGTTACTACAACTGGTAATGTCATTTTCCCTATAGTTCAAGAATTTTATGCATCCTTGAAAGATGATATTATTAAGAGAAAGAGTTGTAAGGAGGTACTAGTAAGGGGGTAATCTGTTCCTATTTTACCTGAGGATATTTTTTATTACTATAATGTACTTATTTTGAGAAAGATTTTGTATATGGTGTGAATTTTACCTCATTTAAAAACAATGACTTGGAAGAAAGCATTAGGTTCTTGATGTAGGGAAGGGGTGTTTGGAACTATAGACCAGATATAGGCTTACCTTCGAACTTTAATCAAGCTATCATGTTTTTGGTTGTGAGAATGTGGATGCAATTCTTGGCAACCCAAATTGTGCCAGCCGTAAATGTTTCTAATGTTAACACCTTTCAAGTTATTTTATTGTATGGTGTTTTGCAGAAGAAACAAATTTGTGTAGGTACTTGGATCTTTAAAGAGATGAAAAGTTGTACTCAAAGACAAAAAGAGTGGCCTTTTCTTTCCCCATTTGGTGACGACATTATGTAAGAAGGTAGGGGTGCCAATGAGGAAAAAACAAGCAATTTCTGAAGCCGACCCGAAGCAAAGCAGATTAAGGAGTGAAACAAAAGGAGGAAGAAAAAGATGTATATACCGACTTCCTTGAAAAGAAAGGAAAAATCAAGAACCAGGAAGCAAAGCCAAGGAAGCATCGACATAAAGCTTGATGGCATGATTTGGTGGATGCAGGAAACTGGACCTGTATAAAAAGAATTTGAGAGAATGAATGGGTTTCCAACCCCAAACTACCCACCGAACATGTTTGGAGAAGAAGGTGTTGATAAGAAAGCTTAGTTAGAAGGGGCCAATGTGGAGCACGAGGACCCCAACATGGAGGATGAGTATGAGGCTTGGTTCCAGCCTCAATATTCAACTCCCAAAGGATCAGTAAATCAAAGTCCAACAAGAAAATAAGGTGGGAGCTCTCACCAAAAGTACTTCGACAAGGGCAAGGCTCCAATAGACCCCCAATCTGATTCAGAGGAGGATTGAGCGTTTTGAACATTTTAGTTTAAAGAATTTATTTTATTTTTAAAAGACTTGTTTTTTTGGATGATTTTGGGTTGTTTTTAAGACTTATTTATTAGTAGGAGTAGGAGTAGAGGTAGATTTATTTCTTTGCATATACATGCTTTAATTTGATATAGGGACCCCACATTATGGAGACACAACATTTGGAGCAATTCATGAAAAAAGGAGAAGGAACCCACCATTAGAAAAGGAGCTTTCATGATCAATTGGGTAACTTCAATGCTTACTTTTAAGGGCTACATATTAAGGACAATGTGTTATTTAAAGTGTGGAGGGTAACATAGGAATTATTGGATTTTGTTATTGTAATTCTCTTTTATTTTTCGTTTATTTTTTCTATTGATGTGTGCTTGAGCTTATAGAAATACAAGTTATTGGTTAGGAGCATGTACAATAGGTTGATTGTATTTTTGGATAAATTTGACATGATGATGAGGAATTTTTAAATTTTTGAGCATGAAACTAGTAAGTTCTATAGGTTACACTAAGTATAGATAGAAATATATTATTAGTACCAAATGATATTTGTGCATATTAAGATATTTAGGGAAGACGTAAGGCATTTTTTGATACATTTAAAGGCAAATAGCAAACCCTATTCTAATTTTCCATTTAGTACCCGTATTTGAGCTTATTAACCCTTCTTGATGAGTCACATTACAAACCCTTAAGTCTGAAAAGTTGATTTGTGTTTACACTTTTCTTTGGTCCTATTGTAACGACCCGGTTAGAGCGATGACAAAAATGTTGGCTTCGTGACCACAATTTCAACAAGTAAATTATTAATTTCTTTTAATTATACATATATTTGGAGTAATTAGATAAGTAGTATTAGAATTTTAATGGAAGATTTAATACCAAAATAAGAAAATAGAGAAAAAATGGATTAAATTGAAAGATGTACAAAAGATTATGGTTATTGTTAAGGAATTAAATAGTATGTGATAGAGAAATAGTGGGTTGCATGTCGAATTTAACAAGTTATATGTTAGTGAGGTTTGGTGGTAGTAAAATATTAAAAAATTTAATGTACATGAGGTTAAATTAGTAATTGGCAAATTACATGTGAATGTAAATTAAGTAAAAATGTAGTAAATGAAAATAGGCATTTTCTTCTTCTTTTTTTCTCTGTCACGAAATTAAGCGAGGAAAAAACCCCATTTTTTGAGCTTGAAGATTTGGCTCAAACTAGTCTTGCATGTAAGGGTGTTTGTTCATGGTTTTTAGTGATTTTTATGTTTCTAAGCTTGTTTCAATCTAATCTATTTAGCTTGGGAAATGATTTATGAAATGGTTATAGTTTGTGGGAGTAGCCATGAACGAAATTTTGATACTTTTAAGGGTTTATGAGTTAAAGAAAAGAACTATGGTTATTGTTGGGTATATGTTGTTGATTAAATTATAGTAAGATTAAGGCAGGAATTTATTTGTTGAATTGGTATAATTTAGGTAGGATTTTGTAAAGTGAGCAAAAATATGGGTTGTTGCTAGTAAGAAGATTTTTTGGTCATGATTAAAATTAAGAGGGAGTTGAGTAAAGTTAAATTAAGGTGTTAATGAGTAAATTATTAGAAATTAAAATGTTAGGGGAAAAACTATAATTTGGTAGTAATTATGAAACAAGAATAAAAGTGCATAATTGGGTCTTTTTGTGAATATTAATTAAGTTCAATTATATTTTAGATCACGAAAAGGATCAACTGAACATAGATCGGGGAAAAGCTAAAGTTGTAGAGTAGTCACCAATATATTCCTTACGTTAGTGATCGAGGTAAATTCGTACTAAACTTTCAAGTTATGATTATTTACATTTATAATACATACATATATATATATATATTTATTTAGTATAATTAATTATCATGTTGTTATAATTGATTGGTTACTAGAAAATAGGAGATAAATGAGCACAAATAGAAATGTGAGGTGAATGTTTAGTAAACTTTGAGCCGGTGACTTTTAGAAAGCTTCGAGTTGGTGAATGTTTAGCAAGCCTTGAGCCGGTGACTTTTAGCAGGCTTTGAGCTGGTGAATGTTTAGCAGGTCTTCAGCCGGTGACTTTTAGCAGGCTTCGAGCTGGTGAATGTTTAGTAGGCCTTTAGCCGGTGATTGATTAGCAAGCTTTGAGCCAGTGAATGTTTAGCAAGTACTATGTACTGGTGAAACAGACTATTATGATGGCTTGAGATCCTACATGTGTTGTAGATACTCTGAAGCTAGTCTGAGTAGCATCGTAGGTTAGTTTAAGGTTTAAAGTAAATAAAATAACGGTTATTCTTTAATTATCGAACATATGGTATAGTACATGTTGAAATAAATAAAATGCACACAAATGTACATGTGAGGTTATTTTACAAATTTATTAAGTTATATCAAGACTTACCTTACTTTAATGTTTTCCTTGTAGGTTGTCAAACATTTGCTATTGATCGGAAGCTACCAGAGGTCACACTATCTAGTATTGTATACAGTAGATCATTATTAGTTTTTTTGCTTGCATATAATGGCATGTAAATAGGATGTGTTTGGGTTAGGAGTGTAATGTCTTAAGCCTTTTGATAGTTGACATGTTTTTGGAAAAAGTTGGCTTGAGATTATATGTAAATGGTCATTTTGGAATGGTATGAGTAAATATGTTAGCTTGTGATGATAGGTCTTGTGAATGATATGGTTGAATTTTGAACCCTTCGAATGGAATGGAATGAAAAGAAAATTTATGAATTTTGAATGCTCTTTGGCTATTTTAAGTTGGATGCTTCGAAATGTTTAATTTGAAGTGCCTTGAATGGTACATTGGTTAGTTTTAGGTGTTGGAATCATGCCTCGAAATTGTTTCTTAGAATGCATTTTGGTCTATGAACCATGTTCTTTATTGGTATATCTTATTGTGCAAGTTAGGTTGAAAGAATGAATTGTTTTAGAAGTAAAACCATGCTGCACACGGCTTGAGACACGAGTTATCACACGATCGTTTTCCATTTTAAAATACAATACAGGTTACACGGGCTGGGACACGACCGTGTGGCCCATTTTCACATACACACACGGTCTAGCACATGGTCCCTTACACGGACGTGTATTGTTGGATAGTATGGTTATTTTGAGTATGTGCATAGACGAGTACACGTGCTAATACACGTCCGTGTGACACTATTTTGAAGACACACATGGGCTGGCACACGGTCGTGTGCCTCTGTTTCACAAAATGTTCTATCTTTTTCCTAAGCTTTCTAACTTGTTTCGAATCGATTTCATGTTGTATTTAAGCTATTCTTAATATCATTATTGTATGTTTTAATGTTCAGTGTATGAGATTATGTTGATATAAGTGAATATATGTTTGAATTGAATTATGATAATATTGTGAGTGTGGTTTGTCTTGTAATGCTTCTTAACCTTAATCCATCGATAGATACGGGTTAGGGGTGTTATAATTAGTGGTATCAGACTTATGATTTAGTCGATTCTAGGACTGAACGTAGCTTGTATCGAGTCTAGAAATAGATGCCATTATATATAAACTTCGATAGTGTGATGACTCTTGATCAATTTGACTTGAAGTTTTAATAGATTAAAGATGTCAACTAATTCTAGTCGAACAATATCCAATGACGCACAAAGTAACTTTCCAACCACCAATCAAGGGACTGCTCATAATGTACCCAAATTTCAAAAGCCTAGAGAAGAGGCTCTCAGTGCTTTCTTTCATATGATGCAAGATATGTTTAATCCTCATATGCACGCGAACCTTGGGGCTTGACAAAAACCACCTCCTCGCCCTCAAAGCTCGGTACGATCTAACTATCATAGAATTTCTATTGGTAAAATTAGGAAGTGTGGAGCTAAGGAGTTTTATGGTAATGTGAGCGATAATCTAGTTAAAGCTAAATATTAGTTAGAGCGCACATAGAGAGTTTTAGATGAGATGCTATATCATCATGAAGATTGTTTGAGATGTGGAACCTCCCTATTAAAAGAAGAAGATTTTTATTGGTGGACAACTATAATTGCAGTGGCGCTAAAAGAATGGGTAAAATGAGAATTCTTCAAAGCGAAATTTCGAAAGAAGTATATCAGTAAAAGATATCTTGACATGAGGAAATAGAAGTTCCTTAAATTGAAGCAAGGTAACCGATCAGTGGTGGAATATGAGTGTGAGTTTGTTCAACTCAGTAAGTATGCTCGTGAGTTTGTATCCACAGAAGAGGAGATGTGTATTTGCTTTGAAGATGGTTTAAACGATGAGATCAAACTTTTAGTAGGAAAAATGGAGATTAGAAAATTGGTAGTTCTGTCTGACAGAGCTCAGAAAATGGAGGAAGTGCGCATCGTAAGAAATAGAGAGAGTTGAAAGCGCGTGACTTAAAGAAACGCAACTCTAACCGAATGTTTTTTGCTCCTCCACAAAAGAAGATAAAAGAATCTAGCAATCATTTTTCAGAGCCATTCGAACTTTCAAGCTAAGAACGGTTTAGGTAGAACAACATCTAGTCATTGGCGCCTTCGACAACTAGTGTGGGTAGTGTACGACACATAACCAAACTAGAATGTAACCATTGTGGTCGAAATCACTTTGGTGAATGCAGATTGAAAGATGGATCCTGTTTTAATTGTGGGTCTCTTGAGCATGACAAGAGAGATTGGCCGAAGCGAACTGAGTTGAATAAAGATCAGAGTGTAAAACTTGTTATCATAGCTACCAAGGGAAGAAGACCAAGAGATAGTGCTGCTGCAGGAATTAGCAGAAGTGGGACCAAAGATACAGTTGTTCGATCTGAAGCTCAGGCTCCTGCTAGAGCTTATGCAATAAGTGCACGTGAGGAGGCTTCAGCTCAAATGTTATTGCTGATACATTTTCTATCTTTGATGTTACTGTGTATGTGTCAAAACCATTTTTTTGAAAAAGTCTTGACTTGTATTCTAAAACTGAAAATGGAGTCGCCACCAATCCTTTTTAATTTGGTGTTATTGGATCACCTTAAAATAATTAAATTTATTTAAACAAATGTGTTGATCTTTGAAATCCAAAAAAATAGGTTCGGGAGTAGGTTACATATGAGGAAGGATTAGCACCCTCACATGCCCAAAATTTGTACCTAGTCAATTATTTGAGGTCTTAAATGTTGAAAATTAAAAAAAAAAACTCAACAAAAAATTAAAATGCAATCCCCAAATATATAAATGAATGAGATATTTTAGCGCTATTTCTAAAAAAGATTTTTAAATGTGAGGAAATGCCATTTCATTTCGAATTAATAAAGAAAAATCATGCCCAGTAAGTTAGGGCACAATATTTTCGAATTTTCAAAAAAACAAAGTACATTTATCGATTTTAATTAGGGTGTTCAATTATTTTAGTTCAAAGAAAAATCATACCCCGTATGTTTGGGCATAATTTCTCGAAATAAAAGAGCATTGAACATTTATTGATTTTAAATAGGATACTCGATTATTTTAGGTTTTAAGAAAAAACATACCCAATATGTTAGGGCACAATTTCTCGAATTCCCTAAAATAAAAGAACATTGCCATTTAAAAAAAAACAATTTATGTATTTTAAAAAATGAAATTCAATTTATTTAGTTAAATATTTTACTAAAGATGGATACATATTCATGTAATTTACAAAAAAAAATGACAAAAATAATAATAAGCAAATGTATACAAATAACACCGAAGTGAAAAAATGCAAATTAAATAACAAATTTAAGATGAATAATACAAAAGATTAAAAGGATTAAAATATATTATTATTATTTTTAGAAAAGGATTTAATTTAAAAGAAAACAAAATGAAGGGGATGAATTTAAAAATAAAAGGACTAGGTTTGACTTAAAACAAAGTTCTAGGTACAAAAAAAAAGAAAGGTACGGGGTTAAACTCGAATAGTTAAAAACATAAGGGACTAATTGGGAAATTTTCCTAGGTTCTGCCACGTCAACCTTTAAATGCATTCAGGGTCAGAGGATCGAGATACATAAGAGGTGAAAGTTCAAGGGAATTTAAAAATAATAAGAAAATAAATTTGGGGCTAGATTAAAAAAATTCCTAAAAGCGAAAGGACTACGAAGAGAATTATACCAACTTTAAAGACACGCGGATCCCCTTAGGGTGTGTTAGGATCTTCCAAAACGATAACGCTTTGAAGCTATTGAAATTAGCTAAAAATGACGTAGTATGGATTTGATTTGATTCTTAAAGGACTAAATTGAAAGTCCATGGAAAATCGAAAGGATCAATATGGAAAATCGACCCTCCACTTAAAAACACGTGGACTGTGGGGTAAATTGGGTTGGATTTTGGTCTTATGTTGAAACGATACTATTTTGTAGCTTATCAAACTAAGCCCAAACGACTACCATTTATTAACATTATATAACCCAAATTGTTTTTTTAAAAACATCATTTTAGCATTTTGCTTTTATAAAAAAACACTCACTGTTATAATTTTTTCTCTCAAGGCATCTTAAGAGCAGGCCACAGGTCCGGTCTCCGACCGTCGTGGCCACCGATTGTCGATGGCGACAATCATCGCCTGCGATGGTCAAATTTTCAAAAGTAACTCCTTTTTTTATTTATTTTTGTTTGAAGTGTTTTCAACCCTCGAATACAGATTCGAGGTTAAAAAACTCAAAAACCTTGTAGAAAAACCCCTAAAATGAAAAACCTTTCGGGTTTTTTGGGATCTTTGAGAGGTTTGGCTTTTATTTTATTTTCCCTCACATTTGAGCCCCTCTTCGAACATGTGTTGATTGGAAGGTCTCCGTTCTGAGAGATGGACCTCCCTTCGACGATGAAAAAAGATCAAAAAAGCTAAACTTTTTAAAACCCTAGATCTTGTTTATTTTTTATTTTCGAAATTTCTTAAAGTAAAGATGGAAATTTTTTTTACCTTGAAAAAATGGTTGCATTTGTTTGATATGGAATGCGCTGTAAAAAATATATAGT
>CM076909.1:27410591-27426454 GCA_039519145.1 Kokia cookei
ATATAATACATATTATTCATTTTTCTTCTTTGTCTTGTCCATTTTCTTCCTCTATGTGGGTATCACACTGGTGGCAAAGCTCCAGGGTCAGCGGGTAGGGTGGATTACGAAAATGGCCATTTTGGTGAAAGGGGAGAGGAGAGGTCACGTGGCTGACGTGGCATCGTTGTGGCACTGACGTGGCACCTGTTGATGTGGAGGGGAGCGATGCTGATTGATTTTATGTTTTTAGTTTAGGATGAGGAGAAATTAGGGTTGTAGGCCTCATTTTTTTGGGCTTTGAATTTGGGTTAAGGTTTAGTTATTTGAGTATTTGGGCTTTGGGCGTGTAAATGGACATTGGCCTTTTAATTAAAGGTTTTATTTTTTAGTTTTTAAATTAATTTGGTTTATATTTTGTTTTTATATTTATGTTGGCCCGGACAAATTGGGCTTTAACACCTACCCCTCTTTGTTAATTGTTTTATAACGGGAATGATGCAAAGACTAAAAGGAGGACCAATTTCGTCCGATCCCACTGAATTCGGCTTCTTTAGCGCTTCTTCTTTGAGTAACTAGCGCTCTTGCTTCACTATTTGCTCAACTTCATTGTATTCGCTTATCTACAACTTTAGGAAGATAGGTTTTAGTGTAGTGACTTCATCTTGCCCCATGGAAACTTCAAAGAGGTAACATTTGATATTGTAGTTTCAATTCGACCCACTACAGCTTCAGGGGTATAGAACTTGATGTCATAACTTCATCTTGCTCCATTGCAACTTCAGGTAGAAAAAGATTTTCTAATGTTAGTATTAATCCGATTCTTTCAACTTCAGGGATATAAGATTTGTCAATTTTAGTTTTAATTCAATCCTTGCAAGTTCAAGGATATAAGATTTGGTGTTGTAACTTCATCTTGCTCCACTGCAACTTCAGGGAGATAAAGATCTGTCAATGTTAGTTTTAATCCGATCCTTGCAACTTCAAGGATATAGGATTTGTAGCTTCATCTTGCTCCACTGCAGCTTCAAGGGGATAAAGATTTACTACTATTTTAATCTGCTTCACTGCAACTTCAGGAAGATAGGATTTGGTGTGTCTTCAACTTGCTCCACTGTAACTTCAGGGAGATAAATATTTGCTACTATTTTAATTCGCTTCACTGCAATCTCAGGAAGATAGGATTTGGAGTGGCTTCATCTTGCTCCACTGCAACTTCAGGGAGATAAAGATTTGTCAATGAGACCTGTAGAATATGCTTCTTTCGTATTTTGCCATGCACTTAGGATGCTATGATCGAAATGAATCAAATGCTCCTAATTAAGTGGGTATGATTGACGAATGCAAAAATGTCATTTTTGAGAATGACTTTTTGTTCTTTTAGTCCCTAGGTCGACACTATCTGTCACTCGTCTAAACTCTGCTCTCTTTTTCAATCTTGATATGGAAACCGAAGAAGTAGTCCGTGTAAGCCATTTATTCCAGGTTTGGGTTTTTCCAACTAGTGGTACTGTTTCAAGTCCTTATCCCATTTAGGAATCTCCTAGAGTGATACATAAAAATTCCTTTATTTTATAACATTAGTTCATTATTCATTATTTTAATAAAAAAAATGCTTGAACAAGGTCGTGAAAGAATAAGATTGGATTTTATTTGAGACAAAGCTCAAATGAAAGGATTGGAAATGGCAAACATCGGTAAAAATTGTCAAGTACAAAATAGACAAAAATGAAATTAGGTGTCTGATAGCACTAGATAGAACCATTGATTTCTCCTTACTTATTGCTCAAGTTGTTTCCATTTAATTATCTTTAGTATACATTCTTAGCATTTTTAATTTAGTTTTTGCATTTTCTAACTTAATGAAGCTCAGCCTAATTCCCTTTGAATTTATGATATTTTTACTATTGATGTCGCTGCATTAGTATGTTTAGCAATGGGCCTACAATTGTTGTTGCAGGAATTTGTTTAGAAGTATCGATGCATGAATGTGTCCAGAGTTATCGCTGCATAAGAGGATCCAGAATTGTACCTAGAACTGTCGCAACACCTGACAGCTATCAAGTTACACACCAGAAATGTGTGAGTTGTACAGCTGGTATAACTAACTAGTACGGCCAGAGAATGCTAGATCTAGAGGGAAGGACACCTGTACTGTTCAGCTACAATTAAATACTAAAGAGAATGAGAGAGAAAGGATCTTCTTCTTCGCCCGAATTGACATTCTTCTAAAAATCTATTTCTCAAGCTTGCATCCATGGCAGCTTAGCTTTCTTAAGGGTGACTTGACATAGAAGAGGAAGTAGACTTGTTCCTGACGAGGAGCATCCTATGTGCGACCCAAGCGGAGAGTAAAGGAGCAGTTTGAGTAGACTAAGAATAGAATGCCCCATTTGTTCTGTTATTTCTCTTTCTTAAACGCTGGTAATTCTTGTTAATTCAAGTTGTATGGAAGTACATTTGATAGTTACAACTAAATGAAATCTATTTCAATCTTGCCTTTACTGTTAATCTTTGGGTTTAATTGTTTTGACCACGGAAGTGTGATTGTAGTCACTATCACTGGAAGGTCTAGCGACAAATAAAGTTGCTTGAGGATTGAAGGAATTTAATCCACTTGTTCTTGAATATGTTGCATTGCCAACACTGGAAGGTGTGGTTAGTGTGCATGTTTAAGTCTTAGATCTAATAGAAAAGTCAAGTTGGTGAGATATTCATTGTTCCTTATTACAGTGACAATTACCTATTATTTTTAACCTTGTTAGCCATACTTAGTTTTCTGCCAGATTTTCACATTAGGGATCCCATATCATTATCATTGCATTTTACCTTTAAATTTTAAATTATTGCTTCGACAATCACTCTTACAATTTTACAGCATTTACTTTAATATTGCATCGACAATTATAAACAACAAACATCCATCCTCGTCGGATCGATATCCGACAGATTCACATCTGTCTACTATACTTGCATCTACAGTGTACGATTGCACATATTTACTGTGACGTTCATAGCGCGACCAAGTTTTGGCACTATTGCCTGGGATGACGTTAGTTTGATGTTTATTATTGTTTTTGCATTCATTGTTTATTTTCTAATCTTTATTTGTTATTAACTTGTTTTCTTTTTTGTTGACTACGTTTATATTTTTCTGTCAAGTATTTTATGACTCGAATAAATCTAGAATTTATTGTTGGTTTAGATCCTGAAGTCGAGATTGTCTTGGAATAGTATTCTCCACTTGTTTCTTTTATATTTCTTTTCTAAATGCTGGTGATTACTTTCTATTTCATGTTTGTATGGAAGTACATATGACTTTTGGGTTAAATGTTATTTTATTCAACTTTGCTTCTACTGTTTAATCTTTGGGTTTGAATGTTTTTAGCATGAAAATGTTATTGCAATCACTGCCATTGGAAAGTGCAGTGACAGTTCAAGCTAACAAGCATGACAACGAAAGTTGCTTGAAGATTAGAGGGATTTAATCCACTTGTTCTTAATTGTGTTTTATTGCCAACATCGAAAAGTGTGGTTAATGTGCATGTTTAAGTCTTAGATCAAAAATAGAAGTTAAGCTTGGTAAGATATTCATTGTAAATTATTGCATCGACAATCACCTATCCTTTTATATCTTGTGAGCACTTAGTATTCTGTTGAAGATTCACTTTGGGATCCCATTTTATCATTATCATATTTCATCTTTATTTTCAAGTTATTGCTCTGACAACTATTCTCACAATTTATCTCGTTCTTATCTATTTATTACACTAACATTGATAAACAAAAGACAACCATCCTCGTGGGATCGATATTCGACAGACTCATATCTGTCAACTATACTTGCATCGATAGTGTATGCTTGCACAATATTGCTGTGACGTTAAACAATTGATCAATGACATTACCAACCCTTCGACATTGATCACAGTTTTTGACATACGTGTATGCATCCTTAAACAATGTTGGCCAAAAGAATCAAGCTTGCAAAATCAACAAACCAAATGATGTTATGACTTACCTTGAGTATATGTTCACCAAGGAACGTCTCTTATATGGGAACAAGAGTTGAATTCTCTTCTCGTGGCTCCAATCTAGACAAGTGATCGACTATTGGTTCTCTACGCCTCTTTGATCTTGAATTTCC
Organism: Kokia cookei; assembly: GCA_039519145.1. Lineage (NCBI taxonomy): Eukaryota > Viridiplantae > Streptophyta > Magnoliopsida > Malvales > Malvaceae > Kokia > Kokia cookei. Next base: position 27,414,718 of record CM076909.1, read on the forward strand.
AAGTCAAATTCTTAAAGTAATAAGACCCATTGAATCAGTATTGACTTAGCATCTTTCTTGGCAAGTAAGTATTTAATTGTCGAATGATCTGTAAAGACAGTCACTTTTGTACCTACAAGATAGGATCTAAACTTATAAAAAGTAAACACAACTGCAAGTAATACTTTCTTGGTTACTGTATAGTTCAGCTAAGCTCCTAACAAAGTCTGACTTGCATAGTAGATGGGTTGAAAAACTGTGTTCTTTCGCTGGCCCATCACAGCTCCGACCATGAAGTCACTTGCATCATACATTAACTCGAACAGTAATTCCCAATCTAGTGTGACGATAATTGGTGCTGAAACTAGTCGATTCTTCAAATCATTAAATGCTATCAAGCATTCTTCATCAAAGTTTAACGTCGAATCCTTCTCTAACAACTTGCTTAAAGGTTTAGCAATCTTAGAGAAGTTCTAGATGAATCTCCGATAGAATCTAGCATGTCCAAGAAGCTCCTAACACCCTTTACAGATGTTGGTGGTGGAAGCTTCTTTATCACATCTACTTTGGCTTTGTCAACTTCAATTCCTTGTCCTGTTATTTGGTGCCCTAAAACAATACCTTCTCGTACCACAAAATGACACTTTTCCCAATTGAGAACAAGGTTTGTTTCTTTGCATCGCTTTAGTACCTTAGCTAAGTTTTACATGTTTGGAGTTCGGCTAAGAACCAAGAGAGAAATAATTCTCACGTAAATAAGTTTATAATCCAAAGACCAAAAGTTGTTTACAAAATAACAAATTATTTGAACCAAATTATACAATTTCTCGAGAATCTAATGTTCGAAAAATTGCTTGAAGGAATGGATCGTCTTGAATACTTTAAGGAACCAAAAGTTTGGCCAAGAACCAACAGGAAACAATTCTCACATAAATAAGTTTTTAATTCAAAGACCAAAAGGTTTTTACAAAAGGGCAAACTATTTGAACCGAATGGTGTGATTTCCCAAGGTTGGAATGTTTGGAAAATTGCTCGAAGGAATCGATCGTTTTGAAAACTTTAAGGAACCAAAGTTATAAAAGAACTGGAAAAAGTTTGACAAGTCTAGAAGTTCGATCAAGAACCAAGAGAGAAACAAATTTCACGTAAATAAGTTTTTAATCCAAAGAACAAAAGTTCTTTACAAAATGATAGATTATTTGGACCAATAGATGTTATTTCCCGAGAATGGAATGTTCGAAAAATTTCTCTAAGGAATGGATCGTCTTGAATACTTTAAGGAATTGAAGTTATAAAAGAATTTGAAAAAGTTTGAAAAGTTCGAAAGTTTGACCAAGAGCCAAAAGAGAAATCATTCTCACGTAAATAAGTTTTTAATTCAAAGACATAAAGTTTTTTACAAAAGGATAAACCATTTGGACCAAATGATGCGATTTCCCGAGTATGGAATGTTCGAAAAATTGCACGAAGGAATCGATCCTCCTGAATACTTTAAGGAACTGAAGTTTTAAAAGAACTTGAAAAAGTTTGACAAGTTCAGAAGTTTGTCCAAGAACCAGGAGAGAAACAATTCTCACATAAATAAATTTGACAAGTTCGGAACTTCGGCCAAGAACAACGAGAAACAATTCTCACATTAATAAGTTTTTAATTCAAAGACCAAAAGTTGTTTAAAAAATGACAAATTATTTGGACCAAATGATGCGATTTCCAGAGAATGGACTGTTCGAAAAAATGGATCGTCTCGAATATTGTAAGGAACCGAAGTTATAAAAGAACTCGAAAAAGTTTGCAATGTTCGAAAGCTCGGCCATGAACCAAGAGAGAAATAATTCTCATGTAGATAAGTTTTTAATTCATAGACCGAAAGTTTTTTTACAAAAGGAAAAACTATTTGGACCAAATGATACGATTTCCCAAGAATTGAATGTCCAGAAAATTGCTCGAAAGAATCGATCGTCTTGAATACATTAAGAAACCGAAGTTATAAAAGAACAAGTAAAAGTTTGGTAATTTCAGATGTTCAGCCAAGAACCAAGAGAGAAACAATTCTCACGTACATAAGTTACCAAAAGTTCTTTACGAAATGACAAAATATTTGGACCAAATGATGCGATTTCCCAAGCATGGAATTTTCGAAAAATTGCTAGAAGGAACTGGTCGTCTTGAATACTTTAAGTAATTGCAGTTATAAAAGAACTCGAAAAAGTTTGATAAGTTCGAAAGTTCGGCTAAGAACTAAGAGAAATAATTCTCACGTAAATAAGTTTTTAATCCAAAGACCAGAAGTACTTTACAAAATGACAGAAAGTTCTTTACAAAAGGACAAACTATTTGGACTAAATGATGCGATTTCTCGAGCATGGAATGTTCAGAAAATTGCTTGAAGGAATCGATTGTCTTTAATACTTTAAGGAACCGATGTTATTAAAGAACTCGAAAAAGTTTGACGAGTTCGGGAGTTTGGCTAAGAATCAAGAAAGAAACAATTCTAATGATAATAAGTTTTTAATTCAAAGACCAAAAGTTGTTTACAAAAGGACAAATTACTTGGTTCAAATGATGTGATTACCCGAGCATGGAATATTTGAAAAATTGGTCGAAGGAATGGATCATCTTGAATACTTTAAGGAACCGAAGCTATAAAAGAACTCGAAAAAATTTGAAAAGTTTGGAAGTTCGACCAAGAACCAAGAGAGAAACAATTCCAATGTTAATAAGTTTTTAATTCAAATACCAACAGTTATTTACAAAATGACAAACAACTTGGTCCAAATGATGTGATTTCCTGTGCATGGAATGTTCAGAAAATTGCTCGAAGGAATGGATCGTCTTGAATACCAAAAGATGTGATTTCCTGAGTATGAAATGTTCAGAAAATTGCTCGAAGGAATGCATCATCTTGAATACTTCAAGAAACCGAAGTTATAAAAGAACAAGTAAAAGTTTGACAAGTTCAGATGTACAGCCAAGAACCAAGAGAGAAACAATTCTCACGTACTTAAGTTTTTAATTCAAAGACCAAAAGTTCTTTACGAAATGACAAATTATTTGGACCAAGTGATGCCATTTCTCGAGCATGGAATGTTCGAAAAATTGCTAGAAGGAATGGGTCATCTTGAATACTTTAAGGAACTGAAGTTATAAAAGAACTTGTAAAAGTTTGACAAGTTTGAAAGTTCAGCTAAGAACCAAGAGATAAATAATTCTCACGTAAATAAGTTTTTAAACCAAAGATTGAAAGTTTTTTTACAAAAGGACAAATTATTTGGACCAAATGATGCAATTTCTTGAACAAGGAATGTTCGAAAATTTGCTTGAAGGAAGGATCATCATAAACACTTTAAGGAACCAAAGTTATAAAAGAACTCGAAAAAGTTTGAAAAGTTCAAAAGTTCGGCCATGAACCAAGAGAGAAATAATTCTCACGTATATAAGTTTTTAATTCATAGACCGAAAGTCTTTTACAAAAGGACAAACTATTTGGACCAAATGATATGATTTCTCAAGAATGGAATGTTCTGAAAATTGCTTGAAGGAATCGATCGTCATGAATACTTTAAGGAACCGAAGTTAAAAAAGAACTCCAAAAAGTTTGACAAGTTTAGAAGTTCGGCGAAGAACCAAGAAAGAAAAAATTCTCACATAAATAAGTTTTTAATTCAAAGATCGAAAGTTGTATACAAAAGGACAAAATATTTGGACCAAATGATGCGATTTCTCGAGCATGGAATGATTGAAAAATTGCTCAAAGGAATGAATCGTCTTGAATACTTTAAGAAACTGAAGTTACAAAAGAACTCGTAAAAGATTGACAAGTTCGAAAGTTCAGTCAAGAACCAATGGAGAAACCATTCCCACGAAAATAAGTTTTTAATTTTAAGACCAAAAGTATTACAAAATGACAAATTATTTGGACGAAATGATGCGATTTCTCGAGCAAGGAATGTTCGAAAAATTACTCGAATGAATGGATCGTATTGAATACCTTAAGGAATAGAAGTTATAAAAGAACTTGTAAAAGTTTGACAAGTTCAGATGTTCAGCCAAGAACCAAGAGAGAAACAATTCCACGTAAATAAGTTTTTAATTTAAAGACCAAAATTTCTTTACAAAATGACAACTATTTGGACCAAATGATACGATTTCCCAAGAATGGAATGTTTGGAAATTTTCTAGAAGGAATGAGTTGTCTTGAATACATTAAGAAACTGAAGTTATAAAAGAAGTCGTAAAAAGTTTGACAAATTCGAAAGTTCGGCTAAGAAATAAGAGAGAAACAATTCTCACGTAAATAAGTATTTAATTCAAAGACCGAAATTTTTTTACAAAAGGACAAACTATTTGGACCAAATGATGCGATTTCCCGAGTATGGAATGTTTGGAAAATTTCTCAAAGGAATTGATCATTTTGAGTACTTTAAAGAACCAAAGTTATAAATGAACTCGTAAAAGTTTGACAAGTTCGAAAGTTCGACCAAGAACCAAGAGAAAAACAATTCTCACATAAATAAGTTTTTAATTCAAAGACCGAAAGTTGTTTACAAAAGGATAAAATATTTGGGCCAAATGATGCGATTTCTCGAGTATGGAATGTTTGGAAAATTTTTTGAAGGAATGGATCAACTTGAATACTTTAAGGAACCGAAGTTATAACATAAATCGTAAAAGTTTGACAAGTTTGAAAGTTCAATCATGAACCAAGGGAGAAACCATTCTCACGTAAATAAGTTTTTAATTCTAAGACCAAAAGTTGTTTACAAAATGACGAACTATTTTAACCAACTGATGCAATTTATCGAGCATGGAATGTTTGGATAATTGCCCGAAGGAATCTGTAGTCATGAATAGTTTAAGGAAAAGAAGTTATAAAAGTACTAGAAAAAGTTCGACATGTTCAGAAGTTCGGCCAAGAACCAAAAGAGAAACATTTCTCAAAAAAATAAATTTTTAATCCATGAACCAAAAGTTATTTTCAAAATGATAGATTATTTGGACCAAAATATGCGATTTCCTTAGAACAGAATGTTCGAAAAATTGTTCAAAGAAATGGATCATCTTGAACACCTTAAGGAACCAAAGTTATAAAAAAACTCGAAAAAGTTTGCAACGTTTTAAAGTTCGACCTAGAACCAAGAGAAAAATAATTCTCACGTAAATAAGTTTTTAATTCAAAGACCGAAAGTTTTTTACAAAAGGGCTAACTCTTTGGACAAAATGATGAGATTTCTCGAGAATGGAATGTTCGAAAAATTGTTCAAGTCAATCGATCATCTTGAATACTTTAAGGAACCGAAGTTATAAAAGAACTTGAAAAAGTTTAACAAGTTCGGAAGTTCGGCCAAGAACCAAGAGAGTAACAATTCTCACATAAATAAGTTTTTAATTCAAAGACCGAAAGTTGTTTACAAAAGGATAAAATATTTGGACCTAATGATGCAATTTCCTAAGCATGGAATGTTTGGTAAATTGCTCGAAGGAATGAATTGTCTTGAATACTTTAAGAAACCGAAGTTATAAAACAACTCGTAAAAGTTTGAAAATTTCGAAGCTTAGTCAAGAACCAAGGGAGAAACCATTCTCACGTAAATAAGTTTTTAATTCTAAGACCAAAAGTTATTTACAAAATGACAAACTATTTAGACCAAATGATGCTATTTCTCGAGTTTGAAATGTTTGAGAAATTGCACAAAGGAATGGATCGTCTTGAATATTGTAAGGAATCGAAGCTATAATAGAACTCAAAAAAGTTTGAAAGGTTTGGAAGTTCGACCAAGAACCAAGAGAGAAACCTTTCTCACGTAAATAAGTTTTAATTCAATGAGTAAAACTTGCTTACAAAATAACAAACTACTTGGTCGAAACGATACGATTTCTTGAGCATGGAATACTTAGAAAATTGCTTGAAGGAATGGACCGTCTTGAATACTATAAGGAACCAAAATTATAAAAGAACTCGAAAAAGTTTGACAAGTTCGGAAGTTCGTCCAAGAACCAAGAGAGAAATAATTCTCACATAAATAAGTCTTTAACTCAAAGACCAAAAGTTGTTTACGAAATAAGAAACTATTTGGACCAAAGGATGTGATTTCTTGAGCATGGAATGTTCGAAAAATTGCTAGAAGGAATGGATCGTCTTGAAAACTTAAGGAACTGAAGTTAAAAATAACTCGTAGAAGTTTGACTAGTTCGGAAGTTCGGTTAATAACCCAGAGAAAAATAATTCTCACGTAAATAAGTTTTTAATCCAAAGACCAAAAGTTTTTTACAAAATAACAGATTATCTGGAAAAATGATTTAATTTCCCGAGAATCGAATGTTAGAAAAATGGCTCGAAGGAATGGATTGTCTTGAATACTTTAAGGAACCAAAGTTATAAAAGAACTCGAAAAAGTTTGAAAAGTTCGAATGTTCGGCCAAGAACATGAGAGAAACAATTCTCAAATAAATAAGTTTTTAATTCAAATACCGAAGGTTTTTTACAAAAGGACGAACTATTTGGACCAAATGGTACAATTTCTCGAGGCTGAAATGTTAGGAAAATTGCTCGAAAGAATCTATTGTCTTGAATACTTTAAGGAACCGAAGTTATAAAAGAACTCGAAAAAGTTTAATAAGTTCGAAAATTCGACCAAGAACCAAGAGAGAAACAATTCTTACATAAATAAGTTTTTAATTCAAAGACAGAAAGTTGTTTATAAAAGGATAAAATATTCAACCAAATGATGCGATTTCCCGAGCATGAAATGTTTGGGAAATTACTCGAAGGAATGGATTGTTTTGAATACTTTAAGGAACCGAAGTTGTAAAATAAATCGTAAAAGTTTGACAAGTTTGAAAGTTCATTCATGAACCAAGGGAGAGGTCATTCTCGTGTAAATAAGTTTTTAATTCTAAGAAAAAAAGTTGTTTACAAAATGACAAACTATTTGCACCAAATGATGCGATTTACCAAGCACGAAACGTTCAGATAATTGCTCGAACGAATCGATAGTCATGAATACTTTCAGGAACTGAAGTTATAAAACAACTCGAAAAAGTTTGACAAGTTCGGAAGTTCAATCAAGAACCCAAAGAGAAACAATTCTCACATAAATAAATTTTTAATCCAAAGACCAAAATTTGTTTACAAAGTGACAGATTATTTGGACCAAATGATGTGATTTCCTGAGAACTGAATGTTCGAAAAATTGTTCAAAGAAATGGATTGTCTTGAATACTTTAAGGAATCAAAGTTATAAAAGAACTCAAAAAAAGATTGAAAAGTTCGGAAGTTCTTCCTAGAACCAAGAGAGAAATAATTCTCACATAAATAAGTTTTTAATTCAAAGACCAAAAGTTTTTTACTAAAGGACTAACCATTTGGACCAAAGGATGCAATTTCCTGAGAATAGAATGTTCGGAAAATTGCTCGAAGGAATTGATCGTCTTAAATACTTTAAGAAATCGAAGTTATAAAAGAACATAGAAAAGTTTGACATGTTCGAAAGTTCGGCCAAGAACAATGAGAGAAACAATTCTCACATAAATAAATTTTTAGTACAAAGACCAAAAGTTGTTTACAAAATGACAGATTATTTGGACCAAATGATGCGATTTCCAGAGAACGTAATGTTCGAAAAATTGTTCGAAGAAATGAATCGTCTTGAATACTTTAAGGAACAAAAGTTATAAAAGAACTCGAAAAAGTTTGCAAAGTTCGGAAGTTCGGCCTAGAACCAAGAGAGAAATAATTCTCATATAAATAAGTTTTTTACAAAAGGACTAACTATTTGGACCAAGTGATGCGATTTCCCGAGAATGGAATGTTCGAAAAATTGCTTGAAGAAATTGATTGATCATCTTGAATACTTTAAGGAATCGAAGTTATAGAATAACTCAAAAAAGTTTGATAAGTTCGAAAGTTCGACCAAGAACCAATAGAGAAACAATTCTCAAATAAATAAGTTTTTAATTCAAAGACCGAAAGTTGTTTACAAAATGATAAAATATTTAGACCAAATGATGCGATTTCCTGAGCATGGAATGTTTGGAAAATTGCACGAAGGAATAGATCATCTTGAATATTTTAAGGAACCAAAGTTATAAAATAACACGTAAAAGTTTGACTAATTCGAAAGTTCAGTCAAGAACCAAGGGAGAAACCATTCTCAGGTAAATAAGTTTTTAATTTTAAGACCAAAAGTTGTTTACAAAGTGACAAACTATTTGGACCAAATGGTGCGATTTCTTGAGCTTGGAATGTTCAGAAAATTGCTTGAAGGAATGGATCGTCTTGAATACTGTAAAGAATTGATGCTATAATAGAACTCGAAAAAGTTTGAAAAGTTTGGAAGTTCGACCAAGAGCCAAGAGAGAGACAATTATAATGTTAATATGTTTTTAATTCAAAGAGCAAAAGTTGTTTACAAAATGATAAACTACTTGGTAGAAATGATACGCTTTCTCGAGAATGAATGCTAAAAAAATTGCTCGAATGAGCGGATCGTCTTGATTACTTTAAGGAACCAAAGTTATAAAAGAACTTTTAAAAGTTTTACATGTTCAAATGTTCGGCCAAGAAACAAGAAAGAAACAATTCTCACATAAATAAGTCTTTAATTCAAAGACCAAAAGTTGTTACGAAATGACAAACTATTTGGACCAAAGGATGCGATTTCTTGAGCATGGAATGCTCGAGAAATTGCTAGAAGGAATGGATCGTCTTGAATACTTTAAGGAATCGAATTTAAAAAGAACTCGTAAAAGTTTGAAAAGTTCGAAAGCTCTAAGAATCAAGAGAGAAATAATTCTCCATAAATAAAATTTTAATCCAAAGACCAAAAGTTGTTTACAAAATAACATATTATTTGGATCAAATGATGCAATTTCCCGAGAATCGAATGTTCGAAAAATTACTCGAAGGAAAGGATCGTCTTGAAAAATTTAAGGAACCGCAGTTATAAAAGAACTCGATAAAGTTTAAAAACTTTGGAAGATTGGCCAAGAACCAAGAGAGAAACAATTCTCAAATAAATAAGTTTCTAATTAAAAGATCGAAAGTTTTTTACAAAAGGACAAACAATTTGAACCAAATCGTGCGATTTCTCGAGGCTAAAATGTTAGGAAAATTGCTATGAGGAATCTATCATCTTGAATACTTTAAGGAACCGAAGTTATAAAAGTACTTGAAAAAGTTTGACAAGTTCGAAAGTTCGGCCAAGAACCAAGAGAGAAACAATTCTCACATAAATAAAATTTTAATCCAAAAACCGAAAGTTGTTTACAAAATGACAGATTATTTGTACCAAATGATGCAATTTCCCAATAATGAAATCGAAGTAATGGATCGTCTTGAATACTTTAAGGAACCAAAGTTATAAAAGAACTCGAAAAAATTTGCAAAGTTTGGAAATTCATCCTAGAACCAAGAGTGAAATAATTCTCACGTAAATAAGTTTTTAATTCAAAGACCGAAAGTTTTTTACAAAATGACTAATTATTTGGACCAAATGATATGATTTCGAAAGAATGGAAAGTTCTGAAAATTGGTCAAAGGAATCGATCGTCTTCAATACTTTAAGGAACCGAAGTTATAAAAGTACTCGAAAAAGTTTGATAAGTTCGAAAGTTCGGTCAAGAACCAAGTGATAAACAATTATCACATAAATAAATTTTTAATCCAAAGACCAAAAGTTGTTTACAAAATGACAGATTATTTGGACCAAATGATGCAATTTCTCGAGATCAGAATGTTCAAAAAATTGTTCGAAGAAATGGATCGTCTTGAATACTTAAAGGATCCAAAGTTATATAAGAACAAGAAAAAGTTTGCAAACTTTGGAAGTTCGGCCTAGAATTGAGAGTGCAATAATTCTCACGTAAAATAAGTTTTTAATTAAAAAACCGAAAGTTTTTACAAATGGACTAATTATTTGGACCAAATGATGCGATTTCCCGAGAATTGAATGTTTAGAAAATTGCTCGAAGGAATCGATCGTCTTGAATACTTTAAGGAACCGAAGTTATAAAAGTACTCGAAAAAGTTTCACAAGTTCGGAAGTTCGGCCAAGAACCAAGAGAGAAACAATTCTCACATAAATATATTTTTAATCCAAGAACCAAAAGTTGTTTAAAAAATAACAAATTATTTGGACCAAATGATGCAATTTCCCGAGAATGGAATGTTCGAAAAATTGTTCGAAGAAATGGATCATCTTGAATACTTTAAAGAACCAAAGTTATAAAAGAACTCGAAAAAGTTTGCAAAGTTTGGAAGTTCAGCCTAGAGCCTAGAGTGAAATAATTCTCACATAAATAAGTTTTTAATTCAAAGACCGAAGGTTTTTTACAAAAGGACTAATTATTTGGACCAAATGATACGATTTCCTGAGAATGGAATGTTCGGAAAATTGCTCGAAGGAATTGATCTTCTTGAATACTTTAAGGAACTAAAGATATAAAAGTACTCGTCAAAGTTTGAAAAGTTCGGAAGTTCAGCCATGAACCAATAGAGAAACAATTCTCACAGAAATAAAATTTTAATCCAAAAACCAAAAGTTGTTTACAAAATGACAGATTATTTGGACCAAATGATGCAATTTCCCGAGAATGGAATGCTCAGAAAATTGCTTGAAGGAATCGATTGTCTTGAATACTCTAAGGAACCGAAGCTATAAAAGAACTTGAAAAAGTTTGACTAGTTCGAAAGTTCAGCCAAGAACAAAGAGAGAAACGTTTCTCACATAAATAAATTTTTAATCCAAAGACCAAAAGTTGTTTACAAAATGACAGCTTATTTGGACCTAATGATGCGATTTCTCGAGAACGGAATGTTCAAAAAATTGTTCGAAAAAATAGATCGTCTTGAATACTTTAAGGAGCCAGAGTTGTAAAAGAACTCGAAAAAATTTGCAAAGTTTGTCAGTTCAGCCTATAACCAAGAGTGAAACAATTCTCACGTAAATAAGTTTTTAATTCAAAGACTGAAAGTTTTTTACAAAAGGACTAGTTATTTGGACCAATGATGCGATGTTCAAAAAATTGCATTAAGGAATCGATCGTCTTGAATACTTTAAGGAACCGAAGTTATAAACGTACTCGAGAAAGTTTGACAAGTTCTGAATTTCGGCCAAGAACCAAGAGAAACAATTCTCACATAAATGGATTTTAATCCAAGAACCAAAAGTTGTTTACAAAATGACAGATTATTTGGACCAAATGATGCGATTTCTCGAGAATGGAATGTTCGAAAAGTTGTTCGACGAAATGGATCGTCTTGAATACTTTAAGGAACCAAAGTTATAAAAGTACTCGAAAAAGTTTGCAAAGTTTGGAAGTTCAGCCTAGAACTAAGAGTGAAATAATTATCACGTAAATAGTTTAATTCAAAGACCGAATGTTTTTTACAAAAAGACTAATTATTTGGACCAAATGATGAGATTTTAAGAAAATGGAATGTTCGAAAAATTGGTCGAAGGAATTGATCGTCTTAAATACTTTAAGGAACCGAAGTTATAAAAGTACTCAAAAAATTTTAACAAGTTCGGATGTTCAACCAAGAACCAAGAGAAACAATTCTCACATAAATAAATTCTTGATGCAAAGACCAAAAGTTGTTTAAAAAATGACAGATTATTTGGACCAAATGATGCAATTTCCCAAGAACGGAATGTTCGAAAAATTGTTCGAAGAAATGGATCATCTTGAATACTTTAAGGAGCAAAAGTTATAAAAGAACTAAAGAATGTTTGCAAAGTAAGTTCGGCCAGCACCATGA
>CM076909.1:27426554-27477462 GCA_039519145.1 Kokia cookei
GAATTAAGCAATATGTAGTTTTGTGTTTTAAATTGAAGTTATTGAAAAAAGAAGCAGCAAAAAACAGAGGAGATGTAACATAGTCCAGACGTCGGGGGTTAGATATATAAATTTCTGTGTTGTAGCTCGTCTTCATTTAATATGTAGCGAAACTATACACTAAAGCATCAATTTTATTACAAAGAAGACATTTGTATAATAAATATCTGAACACAGAATGTGGATAGTCTATCAATGAAATCACTTTCTGCATCACTCATATTGGTGGTGTTAATTCTTAGGGGTTGGGTTTCTTATTCAAGAACCCAAAGTTGTGACAGAGTCGATGTAAAAGATTTTTAAAGAATGATGTCAACCAACTTTGCTGTGATCCTCCAGAAATACCATTTCAAACATTCATCCCGAGTATCAAGAATGTGGGAAGAGCAAGAAATACCATAGCAAGGAGATAAAATCAGTAACTGTTTTAATTTCAAAAAACTCTCCTATAGTACCAAAACTGTGGCCACCCCATCACACTAAATCCACAATAGACCCAATTCTAGACACTAGTCTTGGCTAAGATGCCAATTCAACTGAAAATGTTTCAATCAACTGCCACCCATTCTTTCTTTCTCAGTAAAAGTATCTGCCTCGGTCTCGATCCCGTCCATAATCTCTATCTCGCTCATAATCATAATCACGGCTCCGATCCTTTCCCCTATCCCTCTCTCTGCTTCGACTACGGCGTCTTTCCCTGTCTTCACGCTCTCTGTTCTTGCTACTTTCTCTATCATCCCGTTTCCGTTCCCTTCCTCTGTCTCTGCTTCTTTCTCTTCCATCCCTGTCAATCACACCTGCCAAATACAATGTTTTATAAAATTAAAAAAAAAAAAACTGTTGATGTGCCTTGGCTTTGCTGAGACCCTGCAAGTTCACAGGCCGAGTGGCACATCAACAAGTCTGGTATTGACCAGTGAGAATTTTGTCTCCCAACTTTATTGAGGGCTTAAGTGCCTGACAAGGCAAAACCATGCACAATTGAGCTCTCGGCAGAGTCTGGAACAAAACTTACAGTCAAGGACAATACTGAATGTGTCGAGGGTCCAGGACCCTAAACAAGAATACTGTTTTTTTTCTGGGGTATAAATGAAAAAAGTGTTGTTTTATTTAAGTTTAAAAAATGTTTATATGAGCTAAGTATTTTATACCTATATGAAAGTTTTCAATGAGTATCTATCTGGGCTAAAGCTGATATGAAATATGGTTACCTCATATATATAAAATATACTGTAAAACAAAATTAGAAGTCAAACTAATCTAGAGCCAAGCAACCTAAACTAGGACCCTATATCTTTCATTTTCAGTATGGCAATCAGTATCTAAAAACATCGCATCCTCATATGAAGTAGTTATCAACGCAATGAACCTAATACCTAGTTCCTCAACCTCCCAGCCAGCACGGCCTGAACCTGGTAGAACTCGAGCAGCTTCAGCTTGTTGTGTTTTTGCTCGGAACTTTTTCTTGAGATTGCCAAACTCATCATACATCTCACCATCATCCTGAGGATAACACATAATTACCATTAAGTTAAGATAGTCAATGAACTAAGCTTCAAGTAATGATAACAGAGATATATTTTTTACTTCTTCCGCTTCACGTCGACGTCGCCTTGTTTCCTCTATCTCTTCTTCATCAAGTTCTTTGTAACCACCAGCACGTCCTCCTCTGTTAAGCAGGGGTTTAAGAGCCGCAAAGTAAGATGCTTTGCACATAGCAGTAAAAATCGAAGAGTAGGAGTGAAAGCTCAGTAATACTGTAGTAAAATGACATAATGACATAAACAAACTAGCATTTCACTCCATCTAGTAAAAGCATATTAAATGAGTCAAAACAATGGGATGTGAATACAATTAAAAGAAAAGAACATAGAAGAGGATATGAAGCCAATGCTCTAATAATAAAATTAGTTAACAAGTTGAAGAATACCGTGAAAGCACATAACAAGAATGCCTATGCAGTAATGGCAGTTACTCCAGAACATCAGTACAAAATAGGTAAAACTGTTTAAAAGGAATGATGCACTGTGTAGAAGAATATATGTCATTCAAGTAATAAGAGGAAACTACATTTCTTTTGAGTTTTCCCTTCAATGAAGTGAATGTCTAATAAATTTAGGAATCTTCTTGCTCTCTAGATAGCCAGTTACACAAAAAATTCCAACAAGTTTAAATAATGGAAATGGGTAGCTAAGAAGAAAATGATGGAACAAACTTTTGAGAGTTCAATACCAGTTGTATTAACAAAACCCAATTAAGACAATAAAATAGGGTCGAACCAGCATATCTAGCTCAAAGCAAACCAATTGACAAACATATTTAATGAAAAATGATAGAAACCATATTTCCAAGACATTTGGCTCAATAAATAGTAAGAAAGCACTGAAAGGAGTTCAAGAGCAAAAAAAGGAACTGCTTGACTACATATCAAGGAGCAAAATTGATGCACAGCAAACAAAACTCAAAAGCATAAACCACTTTTGTTCCAAAAACTATTTTCAGTGAAATAATAATGATAATAATAATAGTTCGTGATCCAGGTCATTGTGTGTACCCAAATCATGAAAAAAATAGTTATACCATGAAAGAGATAAAGTACAGAAAATACAAGAATTAGCTGGTGTATTGGAATTTTCTTTTATTTTCCATCTCCTTGAAGTAGAGGGAGTGTGGTACAAGTTTCTTTTAGAAAAATGATCAGTAAGCAAAAGTTAATGCATTTGAAAGAAAGCAAAACCATGTTTTAGCAACATTGCGAGAATTGGAAAAGGTGAAGATCGAAACGGGGTGTCTCATGCTTGATTGGAAATAGTAATGGCAACAATATCACTACTGTCAATGAAACATTGTTCTCAGCTTTCTCCACTATAACTCAAAAAAATTAAAAGATACAAAAAGAGAAACCATTGGCAAAAGGAGAAATAGGGAAAACAAATTAATGCCAATGCCCATCCAAAACCAAAAGGTAAATCAGAGGGGAAAAAAAACACTTGTAAGATTGACAACTTATTCATATAAGATTAAAGGTCAACATCACCCTCAAGGATACTCTTACAATTAGAATGAAATGAAGCACATGATCAAGCTACAAAATGCCAACATAGAAAAGTAAATCAACAATACAAATAAGATAGATCAATTTTCAATGAAAATATCCACAAGATTCTAATTTGTACCAAAGATTAGAATATATCAAATACTTATGAATACCTCACACCACCTTCATTGTGACCAGGTTTATTAGTGTTGCAAATATTGCATTTCATACGCTTAGCCCAGTTGATGTTACCACACCTGTTACAGAGAAATTCAAAGAACTGATGAATAACCTTGCGCAAAAGATGGCACTACATTCAAATATAAAAAGCACGGCCACATTTCTTAACATTTGTAGAGTTGAAGAGTAAAATGTTTAAAGCACCAATAAAACCACCCCTAGTGGCTCCTAACCAATTTGTATAATCCAGCAAAATATTAAAGACATCACTTTGGCTTAGCTCAAGTGGCAAGAGAGGGGGCATGTTACAGTAGAGATATTATTTTTGAGCAGTAGTGCTCTACTTGCATCAAATAAACAGAAAAACTAAAAGAAAATCTTAACTTTCCTAAGATCACACAAGGACCAGAAAAGAAGAAAATATTTCACTTGAGCATTAGAAGTCATACATTGGGCAAGGCCAATCATTTGGGCCAAAAAGTCCACCAGTAGTAGCTACTGCTCGGCCATGACCTCCAGAATCAGGAGCACCACGGACCCCTCCCACGACCACCAGCCCCTCCACCACCACCAGATGCACCTGCAGGTCGAGCAGATCCACATCGATTGCACACACCACGGAATGAAAAGTTGACATTGGAACAACTGCAACCAGAAACATAAATTATATGAAGTATGAAAATAACGTTCAGAGGTAAAGAAAATTGGAAGGAAATGTTATAGAAGAGCAAGAAGCTGCTCACCAATATCACATCACAGACCTTGTATTTGGACAGAGCCAATCTCCCTCCTGTTGCCACGTCTTTCCTGAAGTATCAACCCGACCTCTACCCCTTCCACCACCCCCATCCATGTCCTTGGCTGCATCATCCTCAAATCCACCATCATCAGCAGCTGCAGTTGGAACATCTACAACAGCATTACTACTCTTACTCTCTGCCATAAAAACACCAATTGTGCTCCCATGGAAATCCTTGTCATTAAACCATTCAACAGCAGCCAATGCAGCATGTGGATCTTCATAAGTAACTGTAGCATCACCTTTCGGCTCATTTGTCACCTTATCTCGGTATAACCATATCTTAGGTCGACCGGTTCTCTTATCTTTCTATAAAATCAGCAAAAACACAGCAATAAGCTGACAGATAACACAAACAGCTGTATACATTTTGTTTTTCCATCAAAACTTTATATTCACCTTTAGCAAGCCAATGGTTCCAAAATATTCAGCTAACATACTTTCATCGGTTCCCTCAGGTAAATTACAAACATAGATAGAACCATTTGTAGGGTATCCTCTTCCTGTATTGCTTGCCATAGTTTCTTTACCTCATCAAAATCCTTCTAGAAAGCTCTAAACAAAATTAAAAGCTTAGCTAAGTTTAAAATTAGCAATAAATGTTTAAAAAAAAAAGGAAATGCATAATTGATACTGCAAGGTGCCATTAATAGAAAATACTATAAAAATTTATTTATATCACAACAAAATAAACACAGATAGATCTCACCTTAATTCTTTCCTCTCTCTTTTTTTTTTTAAAGAAAAAGAAGATTTAAGCTAAATCAAAATTTTAGAGCAAACACAATAAATCAAAAACGCTAAAATATAGGATAATCGAGAAACACACGACAAAGATCTGAAGCGAAGAAATAAAGGAAAAGGAGAGATGGAATTCTCACTGGTAGTAGTGGCGCAGGCGGCGGCGGTGGAAGATCAAATATGTGAAAGTGAAAATGGCGGTGGTTTCGTCGCCAGCGACACCGGTGGTATATTTTCTCTTCCTTTTTACGATACGAGTTGAGGATAGGGCTTCTTTTTTGTTATAACGGGTCCTGCCGAGAGTGGCGTCTCCCGCTCCGGTGTTGTTATTATTAACTAATTAATTGAAAGAAACATAAACATAATTGAGTAAAAAACTTTTTATATATTTTTTAATGCTTAGGCATAAAATTTTGAAAAAATATAATATTTAAAGTTTTCGATAATTTATTTTTTATGAGATAAAATAATTTTAAAACATATATATATATTTAAAAATTTAGACAATTAAAACATTTTAAATAAGTAGGATACAAATTTAAAATAATCTATAATAAAATTTAGGGTTAATGACAAATTTAAGCACTAACGTTTACCTATTTTATCAAAATGGTCTTAATTGTATTTTTCAACCTTTTTTTACCATCAAACTTTGCTTTTGAAATTAACGGGATGATGATAATACATAAATATGACATACTTTTGAATATTAATTATATATATTTTGTGAGTATAATCCTATTAATTTGGGCTATTTGTGATCTTTTTATTTTGTAAAGACTAAATTGATGACAAAAGACATATTGGGGGCAAAAAAACATGATTTTCGAAGAGAAATAAAAGTTGAGAAAATGTTGAATACTTAAAAGAGAGTTTTTATAGAACAAAAAAACTTGATTTTGTTTTATTTTATTTTAAAACTTATTTTTATTAGGATTAATCTTTAAAATATTATTTATATTTAAACTTGTATTTAATTTATCTTTATCATTTTGTATTTATCTTTTAGAGTTTAAATTGGATCCAATTAGGGGAATTAAATGTTTAGATATAATTCTAATTATCTTTTAGAATTTAGATTTGATTCAACTAGGAATATTATGTACTATAAATAGGGGTGGAGTGATTGAATTATTCACTTCTCATTCATTGAAAAAATCCTCCATCTCCCAAAAACCCTAGTTCAATAAAAAGCTTTATTTTTATTATCTTGTGTTATTCCTCATAAACATGAGCAACTAAAAAACCTTCTAGTCGAAGGTTATTAAATATTCCTCCAAAGGTCATGAGGTTTAGAGTCCGCGCTAATTTTTTCTCACCCGAGTATTCATCAATTCTCTGTATTACGGGATCGACGCTTCCGTCCAAAATCCCTATAAAAATAATCTTTTTATCTTGTGCAAAGTCGACCACTTTGTGTGTTTTAAAAAGGTTGCATAGTCGGTTCGCTAATTTACTGCGTTAGAGGTTGTCGAACCAAAGAGACGAAACGTCGTGACATTCATCGTTGGGAAAAGATGATCTGATGGAAGACGGTGTCATTGGAGTGACGGTTGGCTAAAGTCAGTTTCCTCTAAAAAACTATATCTGGAGCTAGTGGCCGTAGGCATCCTCTTCCACTATTACTAGCTTATTCGAGCACGAGAAGAACCATCCAAAGTCTATGATTGAACCAAGGAAGAATGAAAAGATAATCAGAGGTTGGATCTCTAAATATTGATACAACCCTTTCTTCCTTCGACTTTATTTATTTTATGCAATTTATTTTTATTTCGACACTCCTATTTTTTACTTCTTTTAATTATGTTTTCAATACTCAACAATTCTGAGCCAACCCTGAACCTACTAAAAGGGTTCACCAGCTAAGTAATTCCTTCTTAGAAGATAAAGTTGAAAAACTTACTAATCTTGTGAGTTATCTTATTGTAGGAAAAATAGGGTCGGCCTGTCAATACAGAATTTGTGGAAAATCCGAACACACAACTGATGTATGCCCTAATCTGTATGATGATTCTATGGCCCAATTGGATGTTGTGAGAAACTTCCCTAGACCACCCCAAAGGTGATATTATCCTTACGCAAATACATACAACCCTGGGTGGAAAGACTATCCTAACTTGAGATATGGGGCGAATCCACTCTACAACCAACCATACCAAAATCGGGCCCCACAACAAGCGCAAAATTCAGGTACTTCTCTAGAAGCCATGGTAAATAAATTAGTAGCTAATATGCTTGATTTTCAATAGAAAATCGAGACATCTATTAAGGAGTTGACCACATTAGTGGAGAAATTAAGCGCACAAGGTAGGCTGCTGTCACAAACAAAACCTAACCCAAGACAAAACGCGAATGTAGTGACGCTATAAAGTGGGAAAGTACTAGAACCAATTCTTGGTAAAAATCATGCCCAAGAATCTGCCCAGGAAAAGCAGGAAAACGACGAGCAGATTCGGTCGAAACCTACATTACCTAGAATTCAACCTTCGTTTCCAGGACGATTGAGGCAAACCTAGAAAGGTAATGAGGAAAAAGAGATCCTTGAAACATTCAGAAAAGTCAAGGTAAATATACTTTTGTTAGATGCTATTAAACAAATTCCACAATATGCTAAATTTATTAAAAAACTTTGCACCAACAAACGAAAATTGACTGGAAATGAAAAGGTAAACGTTGGTAAGAATGTGTCTACGATTTTGCAAAGAAGGATACAACAAAATGTAAGGATAGAGGCATGTTTGCAATACCATGCAAAATAGGTCACTTTGAAATTAAGAAAGCTATGTGTGACTTAGAAGCTTCTATAAATATAATGCATTTTTCTATTTATGAATCACTTAACATGGGTTCTTTGAAGAAAACAAGTGTTATAATCCAGATGGTGGACAGGTCCATTGTACATCCCGAAGGAGTCCTTGATGATGTGTTAGTGAAAGTCAACAAACTAATTTTTCCTGCAGGTTTTTATATAGTGAAGATGGAAGAGGATAATACTCCTGGATCCTACGATATCTTATTGGGACGACCTTTCTTTAGTACTGTAAATACTGAGATCAATGTGCGAAGCGAAACTCTCACAATGGAGTTTGATGAGGAGATAGTAAAATTTAATACTTATGACGCTATCAGTCATCCTAATGAAGTCTTGAACGTAAACCGTGTTGATATAGTGAAATCCTTAGTAGATGAGATTTCCAAATCACTCCATGAGATTGAGCTCGAAACATTGTTTGATGATGATTTTAATGATGAATTTGATTCTTATCCTAATTGTGGATTTGTTAATGAATTATTGTCTCCTATGAATACTAAACTTTTACCTTCTATTGTGTAGGCACCAGAGTTAAAGTTGAAACCACTTTTCGAGCATCTCAAGTGCATATTTTTGGGGGATGGCAAGATTTTACCTGTCATAATTTCGAATAAACTCTCTGAGTGTGAGGAAGCAAATTTGATTCAAGTACTAAAGAGCCATACGGAAGCTATCGGTTGGACCATCGCTGATTTAAAGGGATAAGCCATTTGACATGCACTCATAAGATCTTTTAGAGGAAAACACAAAACTGAGGCGGGAAGCGCAAAGACGGTTGAACCCGAATCTGTTGGATGCCAACTTGATTTACCCCATTTTCGACAGCAGTTGGGTAAGTCAGGTACATTCCGTGGTCAAAAAACTGGCGTGACATAAAGAAAAATGCTAAGGGCGATTTTGTACCTATTCAAGTGCAAAATGGGTGACGTGTTTGCATTGATTACAGGAAGTTGAACTCTTACACTAGAAAAGATCATTTTTCTCTTCCTTTTATAATCAAATGCTTGAACGTTTATCTGAAAAAACTCATTATTGTTGTCTTGATGGATATTCAAGTTTTTTTCAAATTTCAGTTGCACTTGAGGATCAAGAAAAGACGACTTTTACATGCCCATTTGGCACATTTGCATTTAAGAGGATGCCATTCGGACTTTGCAATGCACCAGCCACCTTTCAGATATGCATGATGAGTATATTCTCAAAATACGTAGAAAATATTGTTGAAGTTTTTATGGATGATTTTACTATGCATGGGGAATCTTTTGATGAATGCCATAGAAATCTC
Organism: Kokia cookei; assembly: GCA_039519145.1. NCBI lineage: Eukaryota > Viridiplantae > Streptophyta > Magnoliopsida > Malvales > Malvaceae > Kokia > Kokia cookei. The sequence goes on from CM076909.1 coordinate 27,435,448, forward strand.
ACAAAAAATTTAAGTAGATGCACAAAATCTAATCTTATCTTGAATTATGAGAAATGTCATTTTATGGTAGATAAAGGTTTAATTCTAGGTCATATAGTTTCATCCAAAGGGATTGAGGTTGATAAGGCTAAAATTGAAATTATAAATTCTTTACCATACCTCTCAACTGTGAGGGAAATTCATTCTTTCCTTGGCCATACAAGATTTTATAGGCGCTTCATAAAAAAACTTCTCCAAAGTAGCTAAGTCATTATGCGAGTTGTTGTAACAAGATAAAAAATTTGAGTTCAGCCCAAAATGCAAAGAGGCTTTTGACACATTGAAACAAAAGTTGGTCTCTGCTCCTATAATCCAAGCCCCAAATGGAAATACCCCTTTGAAATCATGTGTGATGCAAGTGACTAAAGTGTAGGGGCTGTGTTGGGGCAAAAGATAGATCGAGAGCCTCATGTTATTTGCTATGCTTTAAAAACCCTAAATGTTGTACAAAGCAATTACACTACCACAAAAAAAGAACTTCTATCCATTGTATTTGCTTTAAATAAATTTTGATCTTATTTATTGGGATCTAAAGTAATTATTTTTTCTGACCATGCAACTCTTAGGTATTTGATTGCAAAGAAGGAAGCAAAGCCAAGACTTATGAGATGGATTTTACTGCTACAAGAATTCGACATCGAGATTCGAGATAAAAAAGGATGCGAAAACTTGGTGGCTGGTCACTTGAGTAGGGTAAAAATGCCTTATGACGACATTTTTATAAAAGATGAGTTTCCTGATGAGAGCCTATTTTCGGCCCAAGAGTATTTTCCATGGTATGCGGATATGGTAATCTTTCTTGCTATAGGTTCTTTACCTATTAAGTTATCTCATCCCAGGAAAGAAAAACTTAAAAAAGAAGCTTGATGTTATATTTGGGATGATCCATACTTGTGGAAACATTGCTTAGATCAGGTGATAGGACGATGTGTTCCAAAAACTAAGGTAACATCTATACTTACTTTTTGTCATTCGTATGCGTGTGAAGGCCACTTTGGACCTAATTGGATTGCTCATAAGATATTAGAATGTGGATTATATTGACCCACAATTTTTCGTGATGAATATAAATTTTGGAAATCTTGTGATAGATGTTAACAGATAGGGAACATTACTAGGCAAAATCAAATGCCCCAATCCCCAATCCATGTGTGTGAACTTTTTTATGTATGGGGTATTGATTTTATGGGTCCATTTATCTCTTCATTTGGAAATATATATATATACTTCTAGCAGTAGATTATGTTTCTAAATGGATAGAGGCAATACCTACTCGAAATGATAATGCTAAAACCGTGGTAGAGTTTTTAAAACGTTGTATTTTTTCCAGGTTTGGTACACCTCGGGCTTTGATTAGTGACCGTGGAACTCATTTTTGCAATAAAGTGATGGAGGCACTCATGAAGAAATATGGGGTTCATCATCATATAGCTACGGCTTATCACCCCCAAATGAATGGCCAAGCAGAGGTTTCGAACTGAGAAATTAAGACAATTTTGGAGAAAATGATTCAACCTAATAGGAAGGATTGGAGTCTTCGATTAAATGATGCTATTTGGGCTTACAGGACGACATATAAAGGCTCAATAGGTATGTCTCCTTTTCGACTTGTTTTTGGAAAAGCTTGCCACCTTTCGGTGGAACTAGAACACAAAGTTTATTGGGCCGTATGACAATGTAATATGGAGTTAGAGCCCGCAAGAAAAACTAGGAAATTAGACATCCAAAAGTTGGAAGAGATCTAAAATGACGCCTATGAGAATGCTCATATATATAAAGGTAAAAAAAAACTATTTCATAATAGAATGATATCTCAAAAGCAATTCTCAATAGGGCAAAAAGTGCTGCTTTACAACTCAGTTCTAAAATTGTTTCTTGATAATATTTGATCTCGATGGTTAGGGCCCTTTATTGTCACTAAATTATTTACTCATGGTGTAGTGGAAATAGAAAGTGAAGAGACAAGGAAACGGTTCACAGTCAATGGTCAAAGGCTGAAACCATTTTATGAAAATTTCCAAGCCCAAACAGTCGAAAAAATTCATCTCGAATAGCCTCAATATTAATTCGGGTCATCAAGCTAATGACATTAAACAAGCGCTTGTTGGGAGACAACCTAATTATTATTATTATTATTATTATTATTATTATTATATTTTTATTTTTATTTTTGTATTTTATTTATTTATTTTCTTATTTGTCCAAGAAAAAAATTTATTACATGAAAAAAATCGATGACGGAGAATTTATGTGAAAATGGTCACATTAAGGTAAAATCCTATCCCTGCAACCAAACACTCGCTGCCTATATTCCCTATCCCAGCTAGGAATAGTGCACCCTCATTAGGATTAACTATCCCTACGCCCAAACACGTCCTTCCATATAACCCTTTTCTTTTCAAACTCTAATTTTTTCTTCCCATCCTTTTCCCTTTTAACCACCGTTCGTCTCTTCTCTTTACCCTCTCTACCGCCACTCACCATAACACTATGATCCGTACCCGAAATCGTGCCACCACCGAACCCTCCTTCACCATCAACCCACGTCACTGTCGATTCTCGATACCACAACACATTCAAATCCTCCATACCACCCCTACCACACGAAACTCCCCCATTTACACCGAACACTCACGCCCACGCACTATAGGCCACACCTCCTCTTCAAATCTTTCCACCTTCCCCCTAAAACCCAACTTTATTTTTACCAAAACCACCCGCGCCTTCATCGGTTTGACAACCAACCCCGACGCCATCCGCCTCCTCTTTCATTTCTATCTCTATCTTCACCACAAGCCGCCGTACTCCTCGACTAAGACAAATCGTGAGAACAACTTGAGCACCATCACCATCACCACAACGTTTTCGTTCGACTCTGTCTCTTTATAAGCCCGACGAGTCGTCGTCCGTCGGCACTCAGCCGCCCATGTTTGACCCCGATTTTTCTGGCAAAACTATCGAAAGTGATAGTTCTGCACCACCCTTTCTAACCTGAGGTCGCACTTATTGTTCCCGTGAGAATGTTCTTCCCTCCGAGTGCTGATTATCTAGTAACTTGCATTTTCCCAACCGAGACAGGTATGATCAATTACGACACAAATCGGTAATAACCTGTAAATGCCTTTCACCATCTATTTTGATCGCGTTGAACATTGATGCTACTGTATATGATTATTTTTACAATATTGGCTGGTTTGGTGGTTTTGATATGATACATTCTGTCTATTATGAATTGGTTTTGAAATTTTATTCCACTTTTTGTTTTACAAGGTTTACACAGGTTGCGTTAGACACTCTGGGTGTTATTTCATTTCGATTACTTGTAGTTGAACATAGTTTATCTATTACCGAGTTTAATCTTTCACTTCAATTTGTTAATAATGAATATGTTTCTTCTACTACCTATGAGTCTGCTTATTGCACTTTTCCTACAGATTTTAATCCTCTCACTGTGTTTGCACTATTAACTGATAATGCTGAATCTACATATAACTCTAGAACATCTAAGGATTTGTGGTTATGTGATCCTGCTTTGTGCTATATTCATAGATATTTGACTTATAATTTTTTAGGAAGGAAAGATGCCCTGGCATCCTTTTCAAAGACGGAATTGTTTTTATTGTGGTGAATGTATGAGTCATCCGGTAAATTCGGGGTATTGGTATGCACTTCAATTCAAGCATATTATTAAGGCCAAACGACCCCTAATTTTGGGTTCTTTGGTAACTTAATCATTACTTTCGTTACATGGATCTAATGCTCCTCTTTCTACTGTACATATTGCTTGTCAGGTTGATCCATTGGATGCTCGTTATCTTAATTCTATGGGACTTCTTCATGGCACACTTTCCTCTTTCTATTTTGTTCCTACAGGTTTTCGTGCAACACCAGCTGAACGAATCTTTCGTCGGTAAAATCAACAAGCAATGCCTGACCCACAACCATCACTGACCATCGAGCAACATTTGGAGCGAATTGAAACTCGCATCGACACCCTCAAACAGCAGATGACTGACATTCTTGCAGCACTACGAGAGCGATGATGACATGGGGAGTATTCTCAACCCTTTTCTTTTCGTATTTTTCTTCACATTGAGGGTAATGCGTTTTAAGTAGGGGGAGACGTTACCCATTGCTTTTGCTGTTTTTATCCGATGTTTTTGTTGCTATGGGTTTACTGTTGCTACTGCCTTGTTGTTTTATTTTTTGTAAGTATATCTTGTCCCTTTTCATGCCCAAGATTTTACCCACGAAATGCCCACTGTTTTGCCCATGAGTATGCTTCTTGTTTACTGAGTTAAATTTTGATTTTGCTATGATTAATTTTATCTCAACTGTTTTATTTCTATTAGGCTCACATGATTATGATTAATGAAGATAACCTTATCTTGATTATGGTAAAATTGATTGAGTCTAAGTATAAGAGAACAGTTAATTCTGATGCATGCCAAATTATTTTTTGTGATTGTTAGTTAGTTACTAAACTTATTTTTGATATTTGTTTATTTTTTTCCTAGTCCTCCTTAGATAAATTTCTCTCTCCAAAAAAGAAAAAGAAAAACCTTGATGATTCTGTGGTTATGAGCTCAAGTTTAAAACGTGACTAACCGAGTAACCGGGGTAGGGTGTTTGGGTTGTCATCCTACTTCGTGTAAAAAGGTTGTGTGACATGTTAAGCAAAACTCCGCTAACTGAAGAAGGAAAAAAAAAGAAATAAATAAATTCGGAGTGTGTTAGACTGAGTAACCGGGGTGGAGTGCTTGGTTGTATTTCACTTCGCATCAAAAGGGCTAACACATTCTAAAAAAAAAAGAAGAAAAAAATTGAGAGCATGTTAGGCTGAGTAATCGGGATGGAGTGCTTGGTTGTTATTTCAAAAGGTCTAATATATTCTTAAAGAAAAAAAAGAGAGAAAACTGACAAAATAAAAGGAAGAGAACTAAAATTGGAGACTAAGGGTAAACAAATAGGTGTCTTGGTAAGTTTAGTAAATTATCTAACTTTCGTGAAATAATTCAAGATGATTTAATTGTTGTGTTTTAATTGGGTTATTTTTTCGATTTTACCTACAGCAAGCTAAAGTTTCTCTTTACTTTTCATAAGCATTAAGCCTAATTGTTTGAAGAATTTTGGAGTGTTATTTTTCATGGTGAAATTTAAATTACTTAGTGGATTATGAATCATACTTGAGGGCAAGCATGGGCTAAGTAGGGGGAATATGATAATGCTTAAATATGACATACTTTTGGATATTTTAATTATATATATATTTTGAGTATTATCCTATTAATTTGAGCTATTTGTGATCGTTTTATTTTGTAAGGACTAAATTGATGACAAATGACATATTAGGGCAAAAAGCATGATTTTTTAAGAGAAATAAAAGTTAAGAAAATGTGGAAGACTTGAAGAGCGTTTTTATAGGACAAAAAGACTTGATTTTATTTTAAAACTTATTTTTATTAGGATTAATCTTTAGAATATTATTTATATTTAAACTTATATTTTATTTATCTTTATCTTTTTGTATTTATCTATTAGAGTTTAAATTGGATCCAATTAGGGGAATTAAATGTTTAGATATAATTCTAATTATCTTTTAGAATTTAGATTGGATTCAACTAGGAATATTATGTATTATAAATAGGGGGTGAAGTGATTGAATTATTCACTTATCATTCATTGAAAAAATCCTCCATCTCCCAAAAACCCTAGTTCAATAAAAAACTCTATTTTTATTATCTTGTGTCATTCCCAAAAAACATGAGCAACTAAAAACCCTTCTAGCCGAAGGTTATCAAATATTCCTCCAAAGTTTATGAGGCTTAGAATCTGCGCTTAATGCTTCTCACTCGAGTATTCATCAATTTTCTGTATTACGAGATCGACGCTTTCGTCCAAAATCCCTATAAAAGACATAATTTATTATTTAGGTAACTCAATAAGACATTTACATGTGAAAAATAATAAAATAAATAAATCATACATGAAATTAAAAAAAACTCTTAATTTTAAAAAAATAAACTCAATTATTAAAAAAATGTTTCAAAATGGAAAATATTGAATGTGTGCATTCATTTTGAAACTTTTTTTAGATGATTACTTTTATTTTCTATAAATTAAGAGTTATTTTTTTAACTTCATGAATTATTTATTTATTCATTTTATTATTTTTCACATGTAATTATTTTATTGGGTTATATAAGTAACAAATTACATCTCATTACAAATATTTCACATATGAAATTTCACATCATCCCGTTAATTGTTTTAATTGTACTTTCATCAAATTTATTAAAAAAAATTTGAAAAAAGAAATAAAGGTTGATGGCAAAAAAAGTCTAAAAAATACAATTAAGATCATTTTGACAAAATATGTAAACGTTAATGGCCAAATTTATCATTAAGCCTAAAATTTAATACATAAAAGTACAAAAACAAATTTTAATAACACGGACTACATCTTTATTTAAGAAGAATCAACAATTACAACATGATGGATGTCCAAAGGATAATCAATCTCAAAAGAATGATTACAAAACTTTTCTAACGCTATTTCACTTGGCCTATCTGCGGCCCTATTACAATCCCAAGTGCACCAATTAAATTCTAGGTTTAGGAGTGGCAAAGCCATTTGCTTAGTCTCTTTAATATAATGACCAATAGTAATGATGTCGTCATGCTTCGAATTTAACCGATTCACAATACTTGCCCAGACACTTTCTATGATGGTAGAAGTAATATTATTCTCGCACTCCCAAGCAACACCTTGACGAATAGCCTCAATCTCCACCCATGTAGAATTCGTAATGTTCTCCTTAGCACTCATCATGCCCCTGAGCATAAAACCATCACAATCACGAGCAGAATCCCAAAGCCTACTCTGTTATTTTTCCACGTTGCATCCACGTTAATTTTGGTGACACCCTTGGGGTTTGCACTACTTAGCCCAACGAACATGTTTAGGGATAATCGAGACATTAGTGAAATTATGGAGCCCAAATTCATCCAAAATAGTGTAACACTAGAATTCTTAGGGATTAAATTAGGAAATTATGAAAATTTGAGGGCCTTTTGGGTAAATTTTGTTAATTTGTGAAGTTGGGACTTAAGTGTAATGAGTGTGGAATTGTAGGGTCAACTTAGAAACCCTAAACTACTTTAGGGACCTTCGAGTAATTAACCCTATTTCATGAGGTACTTAAGCATCTTAAACCTCCCTTTTGACTCTTCTGCTCCCAATCTCTTTTCTCTCTCTACCGAAACTCCTTTCTTTCCGTCACTTTCCTCTTCGATTTTCGGATCACTCTTCCGATCAAGCTCGTGCCACTGGCCATTTGTGTCACCGCCCACCCTTTTGCAACCCTCATTTCCTCGCAAGTAAAACCCACATCCCCATACATTCATAGTCGTCGCCGTTCGTGTGGTTTAAAAGCCAAACCATTCGGCCGTTTACTCCTTGGTGGTTCGTTCATGTTTTCGTCGCTTTTGGGCATAGGTGAGTTGAAACAAGTGTTAAGGGCTTCGTTTTGAGGCTGTTTGTGGGTAATCTCGATGGTTAGACGTCGTGCGTGTTAGTCGGATCTTGGTGCTACCGGTAGAGGGTGTAAACCCTAAAGTTTGGTTATTGTTAAGTTCAAAATTAGGCTCCTTGGTGACCCAAATTAAGACAAGCCCAAGTGTGACCCAAAATTAACCCAAAAACTCATAACCCAAACCTTTTGACCCAATAACCCTAAAAACCAAAATCAAACCAAACCCAACACCCAAGCCAATTGAACCAAGCTAATCGGATCGACTCGAACCCGATCGGCTCGACCTGAATTAGTCAAACCCGACCCGACCCATTGATCGTTGACCGTTGATCGTTGATCGTTAACCGTTGACTTTGACTTTGACTGTGGACTTTTTTCGAGAAACCCTACCCTACCATTTTTCGACGTCTTGAGTCCATTTCTGCTATTTATTTTGTCAAATTCAAACTCAAAAGCCTCATTTTGATTGTTTTATCTTTAGTTTTGTACTTGGAGTTATTTAGAGTTTCAATTGAGAATACTAATACATGATATTCGTGTTTAGGTGATTATGTTTTCGAGGCAGATGATCTACCTCCTCCTCCACTTGTGCAACCTACTCCTGCACCGGTTTCGAGAGTTGCACGTTAGTTTTTATAGTTAAGTTTTATGTTTAAGTGGTTGCTAGGAAAAAAATTAATTTTAGTTATGTTTGTAGGATCTAATCCTGTTTGATCGAGTACTCGATCTGTACGTGGAGGACGACCTCCTCGTCGTTAGATTTTAATTTGCTAGAGGTGTGTTTCTAACTATACTTAGCCTATTATGTAGAGTATTGTGTTATATGTGATTGCATGATGTATTGTGGTATATTAAGTTGATTATGTTGAGTTGTGGAGTTGGTATGATCATGGTTGAGATGTATAAAGCATGTTGATATTGTCATGCATAATTACAGATTATGAGACTGATTGAAATTAATGCGCTTGTCCTATTGTGCGTTGAGATATATGTGTGCATGAGAAATATTATGAGTTTGAGACTGGGCCAAAATTGTGATAATTATGAAATCATACCATTGTGTGTTTATGGGGCAGGTCTGTACAGTAGAAACCCTGACTATTATTCCTTTTAATGGTTGATATTAAAACCACACTGCGATTGGTGACATTTGGATGGGAAAGGGTTCTAGGGAACCTTTTCATTGTGTTGATGTGTTGGAGTATAGGTGCATTGCATTGTGTTTGTGGTTGTAATATGTTTTGAGGTTATTTTCGAGCTATAACTGTGTGATTATATATTAGGTTGTATGTACTTTAGAGACACACTGAGCTTTATAGCTCATATCCTTACAGTTCTTTATAGGTATTCTGGATTTAGGTGACTTGGTACCCGAAGGTTATTTATAAACTTAGTTTATATTATCTTATTATTATTATTTTAATTTTGAGTTTTTATTAAACTTTGTTATTGGTTATTATTTTTGGGTTGTAAGTACATTTTATTCTGAGGATTTTGGTATTTATATTTTGGAAGATTAATTATATTATTTTGTTTTATTTTGGTTATAGACCTTATATTATATATTTATATTTATGAATGATTTTGGACCTTCGAGTTGTGTGTGGGTGGAATTGCTTAAACAACCTTCTGGATCTGGTCGAGTGCTTTGGACAGGGTAAAGGGGGTTACATTTAGTGGTATCAGAGTTGAGTTCAACCCACAGACTGTGAGACTCTCAGACTTGGTTTTAAAAATTTTTGGGGTTAAATGAGGATTTTAAATAAACCTATGAGTTATAATAATTTATGTTATATATATATATATAAGTGTGATTTTTTCTAAACCTCCAATCCCAATTCTTACTTTAGTACTCTTTATTGAAGTAGATAGATAGTATGCCATCAAGTAGGAGTGCTAGACTTACGACTGGTCGCGACTAAGGTCGAGGCCGGGGACATACTACTAGGGCCGTTAGTGACCCTACTCTCGTTTTTTAGCCGGAGATGAATGTGGATGAGTTGCCTCATGTTGATGAGGATGGGTTGCCCGTAGGTGCTTAAGGTCAGCCAGCTGTTGGGGAAGACTTACCTACTGAGGAAGCTCTTGTTGGGGATGTGCTTGACACTGGGGATAGTGAGACCGAAGAGTTGGATAGTGCTACGGTTAGTCGGGAATTATTGAGGTTACTTTGTGTATCTACTAGGGGTTAGTTTGAGGGTCCAAAAAGGCCTATTTCTGTTGATTTTATAGCTGCGTGTATGAAGGTATTTGAGGGTAGGACTGGTACAAATCCTTATGTTACTGAGTACTGGTTGAAGGATCTTCAAAGATTTTTGTGGAGATGAATTATCCCGCTGGGTAAAAGGTTAGGGCTGTTGTGTCTTTGCTGAGGGGTGAGACCCAAAATTGGTGGGATACTATGGAAGAGTCTACTCTTGCTGGTTAGATTACATGAGAGTATTTTAGAGAGGCCTTCCAAGATCGTTATGTGGGTGAGGAGTTTCTTGATAAGTGTAGGGATGATTTCATGAACTTGAGACAGAGATATATGTCTGTTAATGATTATGAGATCGAGTTCTTGAGGTTGGTTCGCTATGCATCTGAACTGGTGACTAATGAGAAAGAGAAGTGTGATTGGTTTAGGAAGAGACTTCGACTCTCACTTCAGGCTAGGGTCAACATGTATCACGATAGAGTATTCAATGACCTGGTTAGTCGAGCTAGATCTGTTGAGAGTTTGGAGGCTCGTACTAAAGCTTAGAGAGTTCAGGATAGGGAGTGTAGTAAGAAGCCAGTAGGCATATCAGTTCAGCCTGTTTCGGGTGGTCTTTCTGTTAAGAGGCCTAGAGAGGGCAGTTCAGCTTAGTTATTCGAAAGTGAGGCTTGTGGTTTTGACAGCTCCGATGGGTAGTGTTAGTGGTTCAACTGGACCTCGTCCCATGCATCTTTGTTCTGATTGTAATAAAAGGCATGGGGGTGAGTTTTGGAGAAAAATTGAGGCTTGTTTTAGGTGCGGTTCACAGGAACACTTCTTTAGAGATTGTCCCTATCCTCCTACTGGTTCTTTTGTGCAGAGTCAATCTCAAGCTTCGGTTCAGGCTCGTACTGAGGGTAGAGGGCAGGTTAGATCAGTTGCTTCGGGTTCAGCTACTAGAGGTAGACTGGTTCAGAGTGGTGGAGCAACTAGATCTGGGGCGAGACAGCCTGGGTTAGTGTATGCGACTAGGAGGCATGAGGATCATGATGAGCCTGACGTCATAACAGTTACTTTCTCTATTAATTCTATTTCTTATTTTGCTTTGCTCGATAATGGTTCATCACATTCCTATTTGGAAAGTGCTGTGTCTTGGGGTCTTAAGATTACAACTAAAAATGTTGAGTCTACGGTAACTGTTCAAAGTTTGGTGGGTATCTTTGTAGAGGTTAATAGAATATATCGTATTTGTCCCTTGGAGATCCAAAGGGAAATCTTTTCTACCCATTTATTGGAGTTAGCATTTAGTGAATTTGATCTTATACTTGGAATGGATTGGCTTTCTAAGCACCAAGTTATTTGGATTGTGAGAAGAATAGGGTAACTTTAAGAACTTCTGATGACCGATAGATAACCCTAGTTGGTGAACGTAGAGAGTTTCTGTCTAATGTGATTTCAGAACTTAAAGCTAAAAAGTTGATTAGAAAGGGATCCATGGTTTATTTGGCTTACATCTTAGATCCAAGGCAATCAGATTCTGGGATGGAAAAGATTTGAATGGTGAAGGATTTCCCTGATGTATTTCACCTTGGGGAGCACCAATGTTGTTTGTAAAGAAGAAGGATAAGATACTTCGGTTGTTCATTGACTATCGGAAGCTGAACAAGTTGACGATTAATAATAAGTACCCATTGCCTCGTATTGATGACTTATTCGATTAGTTTTTAGGAGCTACTATATTCTCCAAAATTGACTTGAGATCAGCGTATTATCAACTTATGGTGAAGGATTTGGATTTGTTCAAGCCAGCTTTTCGAACTCGGTATGGGCATTATGAGTTTTTGGTGATGCCCTTTGGGTTAACTAATGCCCTTGCTGCTTTTATGGACATGATGAATAAGGTGTTTCAACCCTACTTGGATTAGTTTGTGGTGGTGTTTATTAACAACATCTTGGTTTACTCTAAGTTTGAAGTTGAGCATGAAAAACATTTTAGGGTTGTTTTACAAACCTTGAGGGAGAAGCAGCTTTATGCTAAGTTTAGTAAGTGTGAATTTTGGCTTTCTGAGGTGAAGTTTTTGGGACATATAGTTTCCGCTAAGGGTATTCGTGTGGATCCCAAAAAGATTGAGGCTATTATGGGTTGGAAGCAACCCAAAATGTTTCTGAGATTCGTAGCTTCTTGGGTTTAGCTGGCTATTATCGGAGGTTTGTTAAGGGTTTTTCGATTATTGTGGCACCTTTAACTAAGCTTTTGAGGAAAAGTGTTCCATTTGTTTGGACCGAGGCTTAAGAAGATAGTTTTTAAAAGTTAAAGTCTGTTTTGACTTAAGCACCGGTTCTGATCCAATCTGAGCCTGAGAAAGCTTATAATGTCTACAGTGATGCTTCTCACACTGGATTAGGATGTGTGCTAATGTAGGAGGGAAAGATTATAGCTTATGCCTTTCGGCAATTAAAACCACATGAGATTAATTATCCTACTCATGATCTTGAGCTTGCTGCAGTAGTTTTCGCTCCTAAAATTTGGAGACACTATCTTTACGGGGAGAAGTGTTTTATCTTCACTGATTATAAGAGCTTGAAATATTTCCTTACTCAGAAGAATCTTAATTTGAGGCAACGTCGTTGGTTAGAACTCCTTAAGGACTATGACTGTGAGATTGAGTATCACCCTAGTAAGGCTAATGTGGTTGTGGATGCCTTAAGTCGTAGTGCTATGACTAAGTTGAGGGCTTTATTTGCCAAGATGAGCTTGTTTGAGGATGTTAGTTTTTTAGCTGAACTACAAGTTATTCCTACTTTACTCTCAAAGATTAAGGCTGAACAGGCTAGCGATTTGTATCTTGAGCACCGTAAGAGAGAGGTGGAGGAAGGTACATCTGTGGACTTCTCTGTGGATAAGAATGGTATATTATGCTTTCAGGGTCGATACTGTGTTCTGAAGGATTCTGGGATTAAGCAGACCATACTCCGTGAGGCGCATGATAGCCCTTATTCCATGCATCCTAGTGGAGATAAGATGTATAAGAATCTTCGTTATAGGTATTTGTGGAAGGGTTTAAAGAGGGATGTTTTGGATTTTGTGTCGAAGTGTCTGACTTGTTAGAAAGTTAAGGCCGAGCACCAGTGTCCTTCTGGGTTACTTCAATCGATTGAGATTCCTCAATGAAAATGGGAAAGGGTGACTATGGATTTTGTGAGTGGTCTTCCCTTAACACCGTCCAAAAAAGATTCAGTTTGGGTGATTGTGGATCGACTCACTAAGTCTACACACTTCATTCTAGTTAGAGTTGACTATTTTTGAGCAAGTTAGCTCGACTTTATATTACTGAGATTGTTCGTCTTCATGGGGTGCCCTTATCTATCATCTCTGATAGAGATCCGAGGTTTACTTCGAGATTTTGAGAATCCTTGCACTGTGCTTTGGGTAATCGGTTGAACTTCAGTACTGCTTACCATCCGTAGACTGATGGTCAATCTGAGCGGGTGATTCAAGTTCTGGAAGACATGTTGAGGAGTTGTGTGATTGAGTATCAAGGTAGTTAGGAGGACTTCTTACCTCTGGTTGAGTTCACTTACAATAACAGTTATCAAGTCAGTATTAAGATTGCTCCTTACGAGGTTTTGTATGGGCGCAAGTGTCGCACCTCTATCGATTGGACTAAGTTGATTGAGCATTGGTTATTGGGAGCAGAGATTGTTCACAAGTCTAAGGAGACTGTTAGATTGATTTGTGAGAGGCTTAAGGCTACTTTTGATAGGTAGAAGTCTTATGCCGATCTGAAACATCGGGATATTAAGTTCAATGTGGGTGATGAGGTTTTCTTGGAAGTGTCTCCTTGGAAGAAGGTGCTTAGATTTGGACGGAAGGGCAAGTTGAGTCCTCGTTTTATCGATCCTTATCGGGTACTTTTTCGAGTGGGACCAGTTGCTTATTAGGTTGAGTTATCGCCTGAACTTAAGCGGATTCATGATGTCTTCCATGTTTCCATGTTGAGGCGTTATCGATCATACCTGTCTCACATTGTGCCTATTGAGGAGATAGATGTTCGTCTAGACTTGAGTTTTGAGGAGGAACCGATTGAGATCATTGCTCAAGATGAAAAGGTTCTTAGGAGGAAGACCATTAATATGGTTAAGGTCTTGTGGCGTAACCATGGTTATGATGAGGCTACTTGGGAGCCCAAAGCCGTCATCAAGGCCCAGTATCCACATCTTTTTGGTCCAGATAAATTTCGAGGATAAAATTTCTTTTAAGGGGGAGAGTTGTAACACTCTAGAATTCTTAGGGATTAAATTAGGAAATTATGAAATTTTGAGGGCCTTTTGGGTAAATTTCGTTAATTTGTGAAGTTGGGACTTAAGTGTAATGAGTGTGAAACTGTAGGGTCAACTTAGAAACCCTAAACTACTTTAGAGACCTTTGAGTAATTGACCCTATTTCATTGGGTACTTAAGCATCTTAAACCTCTCCTTTGACTCTTCTGCTCCCAATCTCTTTTCTCCGTCTATCGAAACTCCTCTCTTTCCTTCACTTTCCTCTTCGATTTTCCGATCACTCCTCCGATCAAGCTTGTGTCGTTGGTCGTTTGCGTCACCGCCTACCCCTTTGAAACCCTCCTTTCCTCGTAAGCAAAACCCACATCCCCATACCTTCATAGTCGTCGCCATTCGTGTGGTTCAAGAGTCAAACCATTCGGCCGTTTTCTCCTTGGTGGTTCGTTCGTGTTTTCGTCGCTTTTGGGCGTAGGTGAGTTGAAACAAGTGTTAAGGGCTTCGTTTTGAGGCTGTTTATGGGTAATCTCGACGGTTGGATGCCGTGTGTGTTGGTTGAATCTTGGCGCCGTCGGTAGGGGTGTAAACCCTAAAGTTTGGCTGTTGTTAAGTTCAAAATTGGGCTCCTTCGTGACCCAAACTAAGACAAGCCCAAGTGTGACCCAAAATTAACCCAAAAACTCATAAACCTAAACCCTTTAAATCCAACCTAAACCTTTTGACCCAATAACCCTAAAAACCCTTATCAAACCAAACCCAACACCCAAGCCAATTGAACCAAGCTAATCGAATCGACCCGAACCTGACCAGCCCGACCCCATCCGTTGACCGTTGACTTTGACTTTAACCATTGACCTTTTTCCAAGAAGCCCTACTTTGCCATTTTTCGACGTCTCGAGTTCGTTTTCGCTATCCCTTTTGTCAAATTCAAACTCGAAAGCCTCATTTTGACAGTTTTATCTTTAGTTTTGTACTTTGAGTTATTTAGAGTTTCAATTAAGAATACTAATACGTGATATTCGTGTTTAGGTGATCATGTTTCCGAGGCTGACGATCTACCTCCTCCTCCACCTGTGCAACCTACTCCTACACCGGTTTCGAGAGTTTCACGTAAGTTTTTATAGTTAAGTTTTATGTTTAAGTGGTGGCTAGGAAAAAAATATTAATTTTAGTTATGTTTGTAGGATCTAATATTGTTAGACCGAGTACTAGATCTGTACGTGGCGGACGACCTCCTCGTCATTAAAGTTAAATTTGCTAGAGGTGTGTTTCTAACTGTACTTACCCTATTATGTAGAGTATTGTGTTATATCTGATTGCATGATGTATTGTGGTATATTGTGTTGATTATGTTGAGTTGTGGAGTTTGTATGATTATGGTTGAGATGTATAAAGCATGTTGATATTATCATGCATAATTATAGATTATGAGACTGATTGAAATTAATGAGTTTATCCTATTATGCGTTGAGATATATGCATGCATGAGAAATATTATGAGTTTGAGACTGAGACAAAATTGTGATAATTATGAAATCATACCATTGTGTGTTCATGGGGTGGGTCTGTACAGTGGAAGACTTGGTTATCATTCCTTTTAATGATTGATATTAAAACCACACTACGATTGGTGACGTTTGGATGGGTAAGGGTTGGGGAACCTTTTCATTGTGTTGATGTGTTGGAGTATGGGTGCATTGCATTGTGTTTGTGATTGTAATATGTTTTGAGGTTATTTTCGAGCTATAACTTTGTGATTATATATTAGGCTGTATGTACTTTAGAGACACAGTGAGCTTTATAGCTCCTATCCCTACAATTCATTACAGGTATTCTGGATTTAGGTGACTTGGTACCCGAAGGTTATTTATAAACTTAGTTTATATTATCTTATTATTATTTTAATTTTTGGGTTTTTATTAAACTTTGTTATTGGTTATTATTTTTAGGTTGTAAGTACATTTTATTCTGAGGATTTTGGTATTTATATTTTGGAAGATTAATTATGTTATTTTGTTTTATTTTGGTTATAGACCTTATATTATATATTTATTTTTATATTTATGAATGATTTTGGACCTTCGAGTTGTGTGTGGGTGGAATTGCTTAAATAACCTTCTGGATCCAATCAAATGTTTTGGATCGGATAAAGGGGGTTACAAAAAGTCTTTGCACTCTCCCAAATAAGTCTAACATTCTCCTCCTTTCCCTTAAAAAATAAATTGCTGCGACTGTTCCATATATTCCATAATAAAGCTGTGAGACCCTTAAAGGCCACTTTATCCAAGTACCTCAAAGCGTCCTCCAACCAGTCTATGCAACGATCCCAACCTTTTTCAATTAAACGAGCATCGAGGCCCTCAAGCATCAACATATTACGAGCTTTTGGACAGTCCCTTAGAGCATGAATAGAGGACTCCTCCGCGCTCCCACAATGAAAACAAGTGCGATCAAAATTCTTATTAATGGTAGCAATTTTTGCATTCGTAGGCAATATATCGTGACCAACTCTCCATGGAAAAATATGTATTTTGGGAGGGATCCTCAATTTCCAAATGATTATTCAAAAATAACGATGGGGTTGTACCCTAACTTCTTTAAAATCATCCATGAATATCCATTTTTCGTCGTATAACACCTATTTGTCGCGTGGAACCAAACCACTCTATTAGCGAGGCCATCAACCATGAAAGGAATGTCGTAGATCCTCTCACCAACAACATCGTCGTAAAGCTCACATACGCGCACTCTATCCCACGCACATGCACCTGGAGTCCATAGGTCGCACACCACATTGCTCTGCACACTGTCATCTGATGTGATCAACGATTCCCCATTAAGGCCCTCAAAGCCCCAATTGTTATCTTTTAATTTCACACTCTTTCCATCACTAATCTGCCATCTGAATACGTCCTTAAGAAACTCAGCCGTTGTTTGAATACTTGTCCACGGAAAGGAAACTTTATCAACCCTTTTGGAGTTAAAGATATCGGCCTCTAATGTAACAATCCGTAATTAGTAATATCAAAAATAAGGTTCGGAGAAATTTTAAATTTTTTGTTGGAATTAAGGAGTTAATAAATAATGTGGTTATTTAATTAGAGTAAAGAGATATAAAATTTGGGTAGTAAAAGAGTAAATTTACCAAAGTAGTACTGGAATTTGGAGTGTAATTTTAGTTAAGTAGTAAGGTCAATTTAGAAAACTAATAATTAAGTGTAAGTTACGGTAAAATAAAGAAAAAGGAAAAGAAGAAAGAAATTGAAAAGCATTTTCTTCTTCATCGAAAAAGGGAAAGAAATAAAGAAGGTTTGGGGATAGTTGAAACTTTGCACGGTGGGCTTTTTAACTGTAAATTCTTGAGAAAATTATGTCTCTGTGATAGTCTTGGTCTAATCTATCTAAGTTGAGGGTTCTTTTTCAAATCTATCACGAATTAAAATAGTTACCATGATCATTTTTTTGAAGGAACGGTAGTGTTCTTCTATGGAGTATTATGCTTGGTTGTTGGATAGGCTAAATTTGTAAAATAAATGTAGAAATTATGGAGTTTTTTCCTCGTTTGTGATAATGAATGTTACTATGGAATTTTAGTGAATTTGGGAAATAGTGGACTGTAGTAGAATTATAGAAATGAGGTGAACAATATATATATATATATATATTAGAATGTATATTAAGAAGAAGAGATTAAATTCTATGATTTTGGTTGAGAACTAAATTGATGGGGAACTAAAATTTAAGGGTATAAAATAAAGATAGAATGAGAGAAGAAATTCTCTCAGATTGAGTCTATAATGGCAATTGAGATAGTTAATGAAATTGAATTTTTACAAACAGATCAAGAAGTCAGTGGAATAAACATTAAATGAGGGAAGGAAAAGATAGCCGAGTAGCAACCATGATAACACAGTTAGTTCGTATATTCGAATTTATTATTCCTATTCACTTGTAATTTAATTTCAATTATGTTTAATTGTTATTAAAACTATTGACTCATGTATAGCATATCTTATATATATGTGCTTAAATGGTAATATATCTTGATTTGATGGAACGGTAGAATTGAATTGTTGTGATTGAATGTGAATTGAATAATTTGTGGAAATGAATTATTAAATGTTCGTTAGTTTAACTGACTAATGCTATGTGCAAAATCGTTGGTTAATCCAACTAGAGCTAGGATCACTTTTATGATTTAACCGCTAGGCACCGGGTGCCAAGATTTGACGGATTATTTGTTGGTTAATCCAACTAGAGCTGGGCTCACTTCTACGGTTTATCCGCTAGGCACTGGGTGCTAAGATCATCGATTTGTCTGATTAGTGTTACGAGCAAAACTGTTGGTTAATCCAACTAGTGCTAGGCTCACTTATTGTAGTTTATCCGCTAGGCACTGGGTGCCATGAATTGACAGACTTCATTGGTTAATCCAACTAGAGCTGGGCTCACTTATCGCAGTTTATCCGCTAGGCATCGGGTACCATGAATTGACAGAATTGATTAAAAACAAAGAGAATGAATTCTTATAAAGGTTTGACGATATGTATATATCATGAAGTAGGAAATATATATTTGAACTAAGTTTAAAGTTTGTTAACTAAATGCCTTTTGTGAAAGTTTACTAAGGTGAGTAAATTTCTCATGATTTCAAGTTAGATTTTCAGTAGATTACAAATCAACATCGCAGTAGACATCCTGTACTCAAAGTTGGTGATGAACTCTTTTATTATTTTGGCATGTACCTAGGAAATGTATAGGTATCTAGTATATTTAGGACATGAGTAGCTTTGTGAATATTGCTTGTTATGGAAATTGGTGGAGTGTTTATGAGCTGTATGTTAACTTTTGATATAAATGTTAATATGTGCATATCATAGTTATATGGAACGAAATTTGCATAATATTACATGTTAAATGTTTGAGATTGGTTGGTTTGAAAGATTGATTGTAATTGGTTAGTTATATAGACTTTATTAATGTTAGAATTGTGCACCTTTTGTGTAACACCCCTTACCCGGTCTGATTGTCGGACTGAGCAAATAAGTGTCACAACCACTCTGATTTAATTAAGAAAGTAATTAAAACTTAAATTTCCATATCATTCAAATTGTTATATTTTATCATAAAGTTTTAAATGAAATCGAAACTAGAAAGCGAGTTGATTTGTTCCTATTTTAAAATAATTTTTGATAATAAGAAGACTTTTACCGATACTTGCATGGGTAGGTATCAGAAGTACTAAAGTCAGTAAGGACTCAGAATTTACTATAGAATTTTATCAGTAGTAGCGAAGGATTTAGAGATACAACCCTGCATTCTACCGATACAACCCTGCATTCTACCGATACAATAAATATTACTATCGATACTATTGGGACTCTATCGGCACTACACAAGTTAGTAAGTAAATACATTTTTCCCCTGCACTTCTACCGATATTATGGTGGATTCTATCAATACTACACTTAACCACCAGAGTTCTACTGGTACAAGTGTGAAACTACCGAAACAAGTCAACAGTTTCACGACATAAACAATAGCAAAATAACAGGCCACATCAAAACATCAGATAACGAATTTCCCAAGATACCAAGATATACAATCCACCATAATCTAACAAAATACAAAACATCCTAAATCAAGACCCCTACTTAGGTACATGCTGACCCAAATTAAATCAAACTCACAATTACTTGAATACGAGATCCGTCCTTGGATGCTGAATTGCGTAAATATATAGAATGCAGCTAACCTGCGCATGTAATACAAAACATACGCTGAGTCAGTGGCATTACTATATTCAAATAAAAAAATAGGCGTAAGTACATTTAAGGAATTTATTCAATTACTGTTCATGCTATATCAACATCAATTTAATGATACCATATACATAAAGATTTTAGTTACATTATGCATTTCATCAATTCATTTTAATCTTTAATGTGCATTTCATATTATTTCCATTTCTATAACCATCATTAAACAATACAAATACATTATATAGAATTTAAGCTAATAAAACTCATGTTAAATCTATCATCTTACTCATAAATCAATATACTAACCGCACATACTATATGAGTATCTTGATACCATTAATCTTATTTATTTTTCAATACAGATTTCATTCATGCATATTATTTAATTACATGTACCATTACTTTTTCTTTGGTCTGAATACACAAATTCTGTATTTCCACTTTTATTCAATTTATACATAATACCAAGGTTATACTCTTGATTTCTCAATGAATTTCTACATGTCTATTATGCATATTATATTCATGCATAATCATTTCTCATTTCCTGACTCCCTTAATTTGTTCAGAAAAGTCTTAATACAACATTTGGTACTTGAACTTGATTGTTTTTTTTTAATTTAGTACTTAAACTTTTTTTTGGCTCAATTTAGTACCGAAATTTGACATTTTTTATTAATTTGGAATCTAATTTTTTTTAGGTTCAATTTGGTACCTAAATTTATTAAATGTAATACAAATTACGCAAAAAAACTAATGGCATTAAAATCTTTTTTGTTATACTACAAAAATATTATCAGTATTAGAGGAAATTTATGTTAAAAAATAGGTATTTAGCTATACTAAACGAATTAATATTAAATAAAAAAAATTAAAACCTCAAATTAAAAGAAATTCATTATTTTTAATTAATAAAATAAATAAATAAATAAATAAAAATAAAAGTAATTGAACATATAAAATAAAATTAAAATATCATATTACCTATAACATGTCAGTCATACATTGATTATTTGTGCTACTTCATAAAAAACAACATTGTTAGTATATTTGAGTAATTTGTAAAATGTTTGACAAGTGTCAAATCAAAGAACAAAAAAGATTAGATACCAAATTAGGAAAAAGAGTCAAGTTCAAGTATCAAATTGAACCCTCACAAAATTTAATTACCAACATAAAAAAAAATGTCAAATTTAGGTACCAAATTAAAAAAAAATTGTCAAATATTCAAGTACCAAATATTATATTAAGCCTTAAAAAATAACATTAATGAAATAAATTAAATCAAAATATGATAACATTAAATTATTTTTATTCATATTTTAATTTACAGTAAAAAAAAAGTTCACGTAAATAGATATAATTTGATAGTAAAACCCTAGTAACTAAATTTGGATAAATTCAAATTTAATTTGATTTTTTGTATATGACTAAAAGAGTTGATTATTATGATTAAAGATTAAAGATAACCATCACACCAAAAAAAAAGGATGATTAATGATAACCTTACACCAAAAAATAATGCCAAGTAGGTTAATTTAAAAAAATATTAATTATATATATGTTTTTTAGTTAAGATTAGAAACTTGATAAACACATATTAATTAATGAAGATATTAGCATAAATCTCGACCGTCCATTCCCTTGATTCATTACACCGCCATTCTCATAGTTCTATAAATACAAATCCTAGTGATACTTCAAATCTTCAAAAACATAGCTTCTTCCTCAAGTTTCTCCCATGGCTTCCTTTTCCTCATCCTTTTCGCCTCAGAGTGATGGCCTGTACCATGATGTTTATCAACCCCGTACTAGGTCAAAACGTCAGTACCCCATTCCCCAATTCGTTCAAATCGAAGTAACCATGTCCTTCAATCTTGTAACCCGCCACCATCATTGCGTAACTGATGAACTCGTCATTGTATCCGATACCCCCTTCCGTCAAGAACCTCGTTGTTTCGACCTCCAAGTTTTGAGAGACCAGAGTCAGGCTTACCAAATTCTTGGTGCCATGTTGAGAAGATTCCCAATCGACCACACATCTCTTACTTTCAATGTTGTCATTGATGAGATTATCCGATACGGACTTCGGATCTCAAAGTGGGGTTGCAACATGGGTCGTCAAGTGTTGCCTATACGTGTAAAGTTATGGCAAATACTTACGCATCACTTCGACGAAAGGGCTTTGCTAAGAAGGGCCTTGGCGGAATCTGCATTATTGACCAACAATTGTATGGTTCCAGCGAATGAAACCTCGGTTAAGAAAATGCTAAAAAGGGTTCGAGTTGAAAACAAGGATCAAGGCCTTGAACAAAGTACCAAAAAAAGGCGAGTGGAAGCTGAAAATTGCACTATATGTTTAGAGGAAATCAAGGTTGGTTCATCCGCTTCTCAAATGCCTTGTTCTCATATGTTTCACAGTGGTTGCATCGAGAAGTGGTTGAAACAAAGTCATTATTGCGCTCTTTGCCGGTTCGAGATGCCAACTTGAAAGAGTTCTGGAGCTTCGGATTTGCTTTCTCTTGTTTCTTGTTCGTCAACATATACTGTACTTCTTGAAAGTAAAAAAAACATGTTAAAACTTGTACCAGTTTTTGCTCTGAATCAGTTTTGGTTATTTTTTATTACTTGTGTTTCAAGCAAATCCTATTCTTTGTTTATTTGTTCATTCAAGGTAAACATATTGTAGTTTTTGGAAAATCTATGAATGAAAGACTGCTGAGCTTTTGTCGTGATTTGCTTCTCTCTTAGCTTTCGATTGAAAGTTATTTTATTGCTTCTGTTTCAAGTAGTTGATTATTTTTGTTACATTTTAACATGGATAGACCAAATGAATGACTTTATTGTTAACTAAAGCCGTTAGTGGATGGGGAAGTTTGCAATATATCCAAATAAATATTTATATTCGATTTCTTTCCACATATAAGGCTGATAATATATTGTTGGATTCTCATCTTACAGCCAAATTGGCATTGCAATATTCCCGTTATTTAAGGGGAAATTCTGCGTTACTTGGATTGCATTCACATGCAGTATTTCCTTTTCCTTTTGAATTTCCAGGCCATAATTCATTATATAGCAGTATAGTTTTAATAACGGTAGCAACTTAGAATTTACACAAACCATCACCAAGAAGCTTCCCAATGGAAGTTATTTAGTTTTAATAACATTATCATAAATATAATAAATATTTTATTGCATTAAATATAATTTTTAAAATTTTATATTTTGGATTGAATTTTTTAAATGAGTAAATTCTTTTAAATTTTGGATAATGAATTTAAATGTTATTGGATTAATAATTTAATATAAATATATATAAATATTTAACATATATAATTAATATAATAAAATTTTATACAATAATATATTTGGGCCGGGCTTAAACAAAAAATCTTGTTTAATTCTCGATTCATATAAAAAATGGAACTTAAATTTTATCCAGACCCATTTTTTGAGCCTCATATTTTTATCCAAATATTTTTATTTTTCGAGCGAGCATTCGTGCTTAAAAAAGTGACTCGACTCATGAGTAAATCTAAATTCAATTCCCAATTTTATAATTATTCCACTAAAAAGCAATAAGGATCATCCATAATAATTCTCTATAATAGTGGAATAAGTATAATTTAAATCTTTTAGAGCTTATAAAATATAAATTAATATAATAAACGATAATTAAATTATAAAATAATACCGATTAAAAATTAATTCAATTGATATCATTATTATTGCAATGAGGTAGTGGTTAGATTTATTCAAGGATCGGGTAATCTATTTTTGTACTTCAATTCAATTCGATCTAATTTGAATTAAAATTTAAACAATAAAAATATTTTAAAATTTAAATTTAATTATAAAATATATAAAATATCAATTAAAAATATTCATTTAATATTTTATTATTTTTAAATAGATTTTTTATATGACCCGAGCTTCACCTAATCCTATTATGGAAAGCTCTAGTAATGGTGTGTTAAATTAAATTGCTGCAAACCAGCATCTTGGTTAGCAATGGCAATGAAGTCAGCAACTTGATTTGCTGATCAGGAAATATGCTCCCAAAGCCTTTTATTTTCTCATATCTTCTTTTGTTTTTGAAAAATAATTCTTATATAAAATTGGTATAATACTGAATTTAACTTCTAACATTTTTATCTTTTATTAATTTTTTGTCTATTTTATTTAGTTAAATTTTATCATAAATATTTTAAAAAGAGTTGAAGTTAACCATTAATTTTAATTGTTTTTTAATAAAAATATTGATTAAAACATTAATTTTTAAACTTAACAATCTTCATGATAATCCATGTGTACATTATATTATTTTTTTTAAAACTTTTATAATTTTTTGAGTATTTTCATTTTTTTGAAATATTATTGATATGACAATAAGATAAATACATGTGTACTCTCTGGTCAACATCATTAAAAACTTTAATGTTTTAGTTAGTATTTTCATAAAAAATTATATTTTATTCTTTTTAAAAAATTAATTATCTTAACTAAAAATAATGAACTAATTACCAAAAAATATAAATATTGGGAACTAAATAAAATTTAATAGAATTGAAACATCATTTCGATTATAAAATTGGAACATGAATTTATATAGAGGAATTGTAGTGTTAAATTTATTTAGTATATTTGGTGCGAGTAATCAAAATTACGTTTTAAAAAGTAAAATTGAATTATATAAAATGTATGTAATTGTTACTTTGATAATACACCTTTTTTTTTTTTTTGTAAGTAACTTTAAAATTTTGATATGTATTTTTTTTAATAATTTACTATTATTTTATATGATATTTGTCAATTTTACACATACAGGTGCTCGAATCTGAGATCCCTAGGATGAATAACATCCTCTTTTCACTGGAGCCACTTATTGGGTTCAAAACGTTTTATTTTTTAAAAAGAAAGTTTGTAATAAAGTTGTTGAAGCTTAATTTTGATCGGGCCCAAAACTTTAGGTCAACTTTGGAATTTAAATTTATATTAGGATTAAATTAGTTTTAAATTTATTCATAAATTTAAATTTAAATTTAAATTAATTTTTAAATTTAAATTTATTTTAAAAATAAATTTAGTTTAAATTCGGAATGATTTTAAACTTAAATCTTAAATTTAAGAATTCAGTATCACAAATCCAAATAATAATGTCCAATTACATGTCCAAAAATATTCAAATTTACAAACCCATTTTAAAGAGGCCCAAATTGGGGCCCAATTTCAATTCTACCCAACAAAAAAACTCATTACAGAAACCCCTAATCTACTACCAAGTTGCACTGCAATTGCCCTCATTTCAACCAATCAGGAGTCGCCGCGTCAGCACCAACCAGCAACTTGCCCCGCACCACCACCCATCTGCAAGACGAACCTGCACTGCAAAAGAAAGAAAAGATAGGAGAAATAGATAGGTAATCATAGTAATTCTGGTTATAAAACCAATTCCAAAAATTTGTAAGGGGGGGAACAGATTTAAAGATCAATACATATACAGTTTTTTTCATACATATACTAAAAAGTCATATGCAAACACAACAGTAGTATTCAAACTTGAATAAGGGAGTGATCAATAACAGACTTCAATCGGGTTCAAAGACTTTCTGTTTTCAAGGTATGAACTAATGTGTATTTATTACATGCTTATTTACTACCAGCGTTTTAAAGTGTATACATTGAATATGTTTTTCTATTTATTTTTTACTATTCCAAAACGTTTTAAATAGGTATTAAATGGTTAATAATAATAATAATAATAATAATTAATTAACAATGACAATAATAACTTTTTTTTAAAAAATAAAGAAGGAAAATCGAAGGGTCAAACACTACCCGATTCCAACACCACCACCGGAGTCATGCCTAACCCGCCCTCGCTCGCTGTCCACGCTTCGTCGGAGTTGAAACTGCAAAGAAAACAATGGCAAGCCATAAAAAGATTAACAATACTTCTTTTTAAAACAAAAATGGAATAAAAGGAAAGAACAAACTCAAAATTTTTTTTAAAGATCATTGCATGGGTTTCTAAATCAATTGAAAATCAAAACATTTTTTTAGAATCGGAAGAGAAAGGTTTTAAATATTTTTTTTAAAGAAACAGAGTGAAAGAGAGAGACTTTTGACCTACTTGACGGCGCGTGGACGGAGATTAACAGCGCGTATGGAGGACCAGCGACGGCGGAGCAACTGCAAAGGCATCGAGCGGCAACGCGCGTCGGACGGCGATCGGAGGGAGTGGCCGGCTAAAGAGAAGAAAGGAGGGGAGAGAGAGGAGAGAAAAAAAGATTTTTTTGAAAATGTTTGAAAAAATGAATTGAAAAAAGTAAAAAAGGAGGTTTAAAATGGGTATATAAGGGCCACCAAAATGACCCCGTTTTGGGGTGTCGTTTTGAGTTATTGCCCATAGTCGACCAGATTCGACCTGACCCGCCTAGAGAATTTGCGCGTTTTTGAGAAAGGGGATATTTATCATTTGGTCCTTCCGCATATTTTGACTGTTTCAAATTAGTTATTTTTGTACTTTTAATTATTTCTAATTTGGCCCAATAATTTTCAATGCTTTTCAATTTAATCTTTTGACCTTTTGGAAGCACCATGAGCTGCCACGTGTCATGATTTTGGTTTATTTTTGTAAATAATCCAATTTTACTTTTAATTTGTTTCAATTTAATCCTTAAATCAAGTTCTATTTAATTACAAAATTACCCCAAAAAATTTTCATGATTTTCAAATTAGTCCTTTGGCTTCAGGATACCTGAGGGACTGCCACGTGTCACTTATTTTTGGTTTTATTGCCCTGAAGGTCCCTAAACTGTCTAGAAATTATATTATTGACCCCTAAACTTCTCCAAAATTACACTTTTGACCCCAAAACTTCCAAAATTTACATTTTTGACCACTAAACTTCCAAAAATCTCAATTTTGACCCCGAAACTTCTAAAAATTACCATTTTACCCCCGAACCTCCAAAAATTCCATTTTTAACCCCGAGACTCTCAAAATTACTATTTTACCCCTAAACTTCCAAAATTCCATTTTGACCCAAAACTTTCAAAAATTACCCTTTTACCCCCGAATATCCAAAAATTCCGTTTTGATCCCGATTTTTTCTAAAAATTGCCACCGTTTACCCCCAAGTGTCTAAAAATTACGATTTTAACCCCGAACTTTCCCAAAATTCCCATTTTGCCCTCATAAGTCCAAAATTCCCATTTTGCCCTCATAAGTCCAAAATTACCATTTTGCCCCCAAGTATCCAAAAAGTCTCATTTTTAATCCGACTGCATCATTTTTTCTTCCTCATCAATATTTGTATTATTATGCATTCGTTTTTTGTATTTTTAATTTTTGCTTACCATTTATCGGCTTAATTATCTTGCTTCATGTTATTTAATATTCAATATTAACTGCTTATTCATATCAAATTCAAATATTTATTTTCAAAATTGTTTTCATAAAAACTTTAAAATCGACACAATATTCTTTTATTTTGAATTTTGAAAATTTGTACCTAAACTTACTAGTGTGACTTTTTCTTTAAATCGAGATAATCGAACATCCTTTTCAAAAGTGTTAAAAAGTTTTACAAAGGAAAGCTCGTTATTTCTGGATCTCGAAATGTTGTGTCCTAACTCACTACGCGTAACTTTCTTCCTCAATCATTTTGAAATGACGAGACTTCCAATCAAAATCGGTTTCTTTTAAACATAACTCATGCACTCAAGGATCGTATTTTAAACTTTATTCGAGCTTTTAAATTTTACAAACAAGACCCTAAGATAATCAATGTGGTACCAATTTTGGGCGTTTGAGGGTGCCGAACCTTCTCCTCATGCGTAACCGACTCCCAAACTCGTTTTCTGGATTGGGAAGACCAAAATATTTTTCAAAACGAATTTTAAACGTTTTGAAGTGATCCAATCACACCGAACAAAAGGATTGGTGGCGATTCCCATTTCCCAACATTAAAATAATTTTCAAAACTCGTCGTTTTCCAAAAAAGATGGTTTTGACAGAAGTATTTGAATCGAGTTCCAATTAGGGTATTAATTCGAGGGAAAATATTGGACCGGTTGATCCAACAATAAGTACGAATTAACTGAACAATTGAATTAATTTTTTTTAATATTTTTAATTATTATGATTTTTTAATAATATATTTAATAAAATTGAATGGACCAATTAGACCGATGAACTAGTGACTTAATCAATTAAACCATTAATCTAATTTTGAATATCTTGACAAAATGTAAATTAAAACAAAAACAAAAACATTACATACAATTAAGAATAACATTTTCTATTAATAAGTATTTAGTAATAAAAATAACATTAATGACCAACAAAATAAGGGAGTAGTTGTCAAGGCTCCTTTATACATCAATGACCGGGCCGTAGCGCAGTATGAGTCGTGATCGATTGTTAGGGGTGTAAATGAATAAAATATTCGATGAATTGTTTATGAACCGTTCATACAGTGTTCGTTTACTAAGTTAAATAAATGAGTATGAACAAAATTTTTATGTTCGTTTAAAAATAAAAATAAAAAACAACATTGTTAGTATATTGGAGTAATTTGTAAAATGTTTGACAAGTGTCAAATCAAAGAACAAAAAAGATTAGATATCAAATTAGGAAAAAGAGTCAAGTTCAAGTACCAAATTGGACCCTCACAAAATTTAATTACCAACGTAAAAAAAAGTGTCAAATTTAGGTACCAAATTAGAAAAAAATTGTCAAATATTCAAGTATCAAATATTATATTAAGCCTCAAAAAATAACATTAATGAAATAAATTAAATCAAAATATGATAATATTAAATTATTTTTAAGCATATTTTAATTTACAGTAAAAAAAAAAAGTTCACGTAAATAGATATAATTTGATAGTAAAACCCTAGTAACTAAATTTGGATAAATTCAAATTTAATTTGATCTTTTTGTATATGACTAATAGAGTTGATTATGTATGATTAAAGATTAAAGATAACCATCACACACAAAAAAAAAAGGATGATTAATGATAACCTTACACCAAAAAATAATGCCAAGTAGGTTAATTTAAAAAAATATTAATTATATATATGTTTTTTAGTTAAGATTAGAAACTTGATAAGCACATATTAATTAATAAAGATATTAGTATAAATCTCGACCGTCCATTCCCTTGATTCATGACACTGCCATTCTCATAGTTCTATAAATACAAATCCTAGTGATACTTCAAATCTTCAAAAACATAGCTTCTTCCTCAAGTTTCTCCCATGGCTTCCTTTTCCTCATCCTTTTCGCCTCAGAGTGATGGCCTGTACCATGATGTTTATCAACCCCGTACTAGGTCAAAACGTCAGTACCCCATTCCCCAATTCGTTCAAATCGAAGTAACCATGTCCTTCAATCTTGTAACCCGCCACCATCATTGCGTAACTGATGAACTCGTCATTGTATCCGATACCCCCTTCCGTCAAGAACCTCGTTGTTTCGACCTCCAAGTTTTGAGAGACCAGAGTCAGGCTTACCAAATTCTTGGTGCCATGTTGAGAAGATTCCCAATCGACCACACATCTCTTACTTTCGATGTTGTCATTGATGAGATTATCCGATACGGACTTCGGATCTCAAAGTGGGGTTGCAACATGGGTCGTCAAGTGTTGCCTATACGTGTAAAGTTATGGCAAATACTTACGCATCACTTCGACGAAAGAGCTTTGCTAAGAAGGGCCTTGGCGGAATCTGCATTATTGACCAACAATTGTATGGTTCCAGCGAATGAAACCTCGGTTAAGAAAATGCTAAAAAGGGTTCGAGTTGAAAACAAGGATCAAGGCCTTGAACAAAGTACCAAAAAAAGGCGAGTGGAAGCTGAAAATTGCACTATATGTTTAGAGGAAATCAAGGTTGGTTCATCCGCTTCTAAAATGCCTTGTTCTCATATGTTTCACAGTGGTTGCATCGAGAAGTGGTTGAAACAAAGTCATTATTGCCCTCTTTGCCGGTTCGAGATGCCAACTTGAAAGAGTTCTGGAGCTTCGGATTTGCTTTCTCTTGTTTCTTGTTCGTCAACATATACTGTACTTCTTGAAAGTAAAAAAAACATGTTAAAACTTGTACCAGTTTTTGCTCTGAATCAGTTTTGGTTATTTTTTATTACTTGTGTTTCAAGCAAATCCTATTCTTTGTTTATTTGTTCATTCAAGGTAAACATATTGTAGTTTTTGGAAAATCTATGAATGAAAGACTGCTGAGCTTTTGTCGTGATTTGCTTCTCTCTTAGCTTTCGATTGAAAGTTATTTTATTGCTTCTGTTTCAAGTAGTTGATTATTTTTGTTACATTTTAACATGGATAGACCAAATGAATGACTTTATTGTTAACTAAAGCCGTTAGTGGATGGGGAAGTTTGCAATATATCCAAAGAAATATTTATATTCGATTTCTTTCCACATATAAGGCTGATAATATATTGTTGGATTCTCATCTTACAGCCAAATTGGCATTGCAATATTCCCCTGTTAGTTAAGGGGAAATTCTGCATTTCTTGGATTGCATTCACATGCAGTATTTCCTTTTCCTCTTGAATTTGACAAATTGCGTTAAATTTACTTGCAAGGTTCAGTTCTGTACCAACACAAAAACATTGAAATGGAGTGAAACACATTCTTAATTATCTTCGTGGCACATCCTATATAAGTTTATTTTTCTCATATGAAATCAAAATTGATGGGATACGATGATTCTAGATATTTTTTTATTTCTCATAAAACTCGATCATCAACATATAATATTTTTACATGTGATGATACTACTATTTCACGAAAATTTGTAAAGCAAACAGTCATTGTTACCTTATTAAACCATTCGAATTTTTTGCTCTTCACAAAGCAATTCGTTAATGCATATGTAGTTACAAACTACAGTTCAGCATATAAAAATTTGTGTGAATTGTTTGTTGATAATAGCAAGCCAATAATATCACATGGGATGATGCAACATATGCATTTCACCAATTAAAAGAGGCTATATAAGTAAATGGACTAGATATATTTTTCCAAATGTTTTTACATTTATACCGTTTAAAAAAAGTGACATTGATATTTATGAAATTCGTTAGGGTGATAACCCAATAAATTTGTTCACAAAACCATTCTCAACTTCAAATTTTTAACACATACATAACATTAAGGATATTATATTTTTTTTTCTTCACTAACTTTTTATCATTTTGAGTTTTTCTTAGCAAAATTTTAACGAGGAATATGCATAATGAATAGTCATCCAATAAGAAGTGTACAATTATACACTTATACACTTATACACCATGCGCATGAAATGGATGATTATATACTTAGACATTTATGAGATTCATGTATACTAATGGTATATGAATTATGCAAAATCATTATACATAATGGTGCATTGACTTATTAAATGAATTTCGTCTCTTAGGGGCATTCAAATAGTTAGTTCGGTTAATACTTGAAATATAAAAATTTGTAATCATTAATCGAATCGAAATTTTTTCAAATACATTAATCGAATCAAAATTTATATGTTTTTGTCTTTTGTTTAAAATAAGTACAAAATATATAAAAAATACATTGATAATGTTCATTTTTTATTTAATAATTCAAAAAACTTTAAATGAATGTGAAAATAATAAATAAGACATTAAGAACATTACATAAGTCTTGAAAACAATAAATATTTCGGTTAATTAGTTAATTCAATTAATTATTCGAACTGAACTGGGGATAATTAAAATTTAAAAAAATCATTACCCGATCTCTGACTGAACTGAATTTAATCACCAATCAATTAATCAAATTAAATCAATTTGATCTGTTAATTCAATTTTAACCAAATTGTCAACATCCCTATCACTATGTATCAAAAGTTAGAAGTCCTATAGAAAAACATGTTTTACCTAAAAGAAGATGTAATAAAATATTAATAACAACTAATTCCTGAGAAACTGAAATTGCCGAGAATATATTTGTTTTTATTTTTTTTCTTTATTTTTTATTTATAACACTTTCATATTTTTCATAATACATTAATAACAGTTTTAGAATAAATTAATAGTATTTTTATATTTAATATTTTTATAATTCTCCATAATTTTTAAAATTTTACCTTTCATAATATATTTATAATATTATAAATATAAAATATTCTAATATTTTTATCTAAATAATAAAAAAATAATTAAATCTTTATAAAACAATTAAAAAACAATCATAAAATAACTAAAAATAATAATTAAACCCTTAATATTAAAAAATTTCACATAAAACATCACGTCAATCATACTATTATTATTTTTTCCATCAATTGTCACTTTAATTGTTACATTGTCATTTAATAACTTACAATTTATCACGATCTCGATCAAAATCATTATTTCAAAGTTAAATTAATTTAATTAAATTTAAGATTTAAATGAGTGAATTAAATTAATTTATTTTTAAATATTTTATAAAAACTTTTTTAACCTTTAAACTTAAAATAAAATTTAAAAAAGCATACAGAATTTAAACACAAAATTACAAAATTTTCAATATATTAAACTTAAGTTCTTTTACTAAAATATTATGAAAATAATAATATTATTTACCAAAATATTATGATTTGAAATATAACTTGAAAAATTATATCCAAATCATCATTATTGGTGATTATTTGAGAGTTTTTGACAAAGATTATTTATTTTATCTGAGTTGTTATTTTAAAATTCCAAATCGACATTATATATGATAATCTGATGTTAAATTTATTAAAATATTGTTTGTTTTATATTATTTTGATAAATAAATTTAAACATTTATTATTTAAGCAAAGAAATTAGTTTTTATAATATTTAGATGGAAAAAAAAAGCCCTTGAACTTATCATTCACTAAAATCACAAAATTCTAACCTCTCGACATTTAATTTTAATCAAGGTGTTATCTTAAAAAAAAAAAATCCAAGGTGTCTTTGACATATTTTAATTTTTTTTTCTTTTAAAGGGAGAGATTAGCTAGATTGAGGCCTTGCACAAGAGTTTTGGCCTGACGTGAGGATGCACGCCTCCACATCTATCTAATTGTACAGAATTATTTATAAAACTAATAAAAGCTAGAAATTACTAAAAGAACCCTCAAAGAAAAAAATCTCCCTAATATCTACACTTTTTCTACATCCGTTGAACAGATACCGAAGTCGTAAACAAATCGAGTCTCCCATCTTTCTTCCTTCACTCACAAATTTAACCATTTTTTTTGGGAGTTAATAGCTTGAAATCGACGGCAGGAATGAGATTGTCGCCGGAAGAGTCCCCGGAAGCTAACCAACATCTTCAGCTTCCGCAACAACAGCTGCAGACCGGTCGAAAGCGGCTTCCGATGACGACAGGTCGGTGGCTGCAGATTCATGGTCTATAAAGAGCGATTACGGAAGCACACTTGATGATGAGCAGCGCCACGCTGATGCCGCCGAAGCCCTCTCCTCCGCTGCCAACTTCCGTCCCGCCTCTGATTACAGGTTTTTCTTTTAGTTATTCTATTTGTCTACCGGTTTTGCCTTTTTTTTTAAAATATTAATGTTTGGCTAGTTTTTGAGTTTGAGAGTCAACAAACAAAGGGCTTTCTAGCTGTAGAAAGTTAATTCGGCGTTTACTTTCTTACTTTTATTTATTTATTTATATGTATATGTATGTATTTTTTAGGAGTGAATTTTAAGCTTGAGATTTTTTCTATTGACAATTTAAAATTTCTTTGCGAGAAGATAAATGAACATTTAACTATCTTGGTTTAACCCAAAATGAGATAGCTCACGCATTTCTATTCTTATCCGGACATTGTCGATGCAGTCAAGAACTTGGACGCAATCTGGTAAATACTCATGCAACGACATCAATACCAAAACATGACAAAATTAAGGGCAACTAGGCTAAGGTTCATTGAGTTAGAAAATGCAATTTACTAAAACTAAAAAAATGCTAAAATATGATGCTAAAAATAACTAAATGGGAACAACTTAACCAATAAGTAGAGAAAAAACGATGGTTTTTTCTAGCACTATCAGTATTTACAAATTCTATCAATTTGATCATCAAACTTCTTAACTAAAACTTTCAACTTTTAAAATAGAGGCATTCCACATCTATTAATTGTTTTATTTATAGTTGAAATTATCCAATTTGATACATAACCCTTTTTATTTATATTTTTAAAAAAATTAATGTTGGAAATTAACTAAACATCACTAAAAATAATAAAAAATACAAATATTAAAACTATAATATATAATAAAACTAAATAAATAAGTTAATATTTATAAAAAAATAAATTTTCACTCCGATTAGTATAATTTTAATTTTTAATTAATTTTATAAATGGTTTGACACTAAACCAAATTACTAGTGATACACATTGCTTATTATGGATTGAAAAATTAAAAACAAATAATTAAAAAATATAACACATAACAATCTCTTAATCAGTTTATAAAATTGAAAAAATCATTATCAATCTAACAAAAAAAATAAATTAATTCTTTCACATTTTTTCTCATGAAAAAATAATGTTCATAATTTTTTTCCTTATATAATTATTGATTGAACAATTGGATTTTTAGAGCCATATTTTTAAACTCTGATTTAATCTCCAATTTCAAAATCAATTTTGAAAACTATTTTTATGTACCTTGAAAGAAGTATCATATTGTTAACAAGAATAATTCAAAGTGTTTTTTCTTCTTTTAAAAGGTTTTTCTATTTTCTTTAGTCAAAATTTTATCAATTAAAAGATGGTAAAATGTTATATTTAGAAGAAAATTAATGAAAATAAGAAAAGGAAAATGTTTAATGATAAACTTATTGTTATCAGGAATTGGCTCGAAAAACGGTCGTTAGTTGAGATATTTTTTTGCTTTTTTAGGTTTCACAAATTTATAGATGTGGCATATCCATATTTATAAGTTGAAAGCTTTGGTTAGAAAATTTGATGATCAAATTGATAGAATTTGTAAATGTGACGAATTAAATTTATTGAATTATTTAGAATTAGAGTCAATTTGATAGAATATGTAAGTATTAAAGCCTACATGTGTTACTATACTAGTTAGAAAAATGTTTTCTGTTATCAATTAAATGGTGGATGACCAAAACAAGAACAAATTCAAACATTGATTTCTAAGTTGAAAATTTTAAAGTTGAGTGACTAAAACAAGAACACGGACATAATTATGTGACTATTTGTATACTTTACCCTATAGTATGTTATAATTAATAAATACAATTAAACCCATACATTACATCACATTACATAAGAAACTAATTTCGTAACTAAGTTAGATTTGATTAATTGATAACACTAATTCAATCTAACACTTAATAATAGATATAGATATTTAATAATTTATGCTGTGAAGTACAATAATTGATTCTTTCCTTGGACCTGATGAAATGAACCCAATATTTGCATATACGGTGTCCACAAAACTGAAATATTAGAAATATGCCCCACTTTCAAACTGAGAAAAAAAAAAAGCAAACAAATTTATTAACGGGCCAAGATTTAGCCGTTGGAAAAACGGCTACTTTTTCCCCCTTCAGTTTCTGGAGAGATTTTGCTTTCCTTTAGTAGTATTAAGCTTACAACAAAATTCAATTGCTAAAATCTTAGCTTTCTTTCCATTTTCATCCTCAATTTCTTCCCAATTTTTGTTTCAAAGTTCTATCAATCAATTTCTTTCCATTTTTCTCTGCTTTTGTCTGCTAATACGAGAGCAAGGCAGCAAGCAGCTGCAAATTTTCAAGGTATGGTTTGCAAACACCCATTTCATATCACTTCATTTTTTTTTTGTATTAAATTTTGATAAAAGAGAAGCTAAACCGCCTTTTTGGGTTCATTTTGATATTGATAACCATTCCATTTTTTTATCTTATTGTTGGGAATTCTTTTTTGTTCTCCATTGATTGATTCTTAAGGTGTGAAGGAAAGTTCCAGAGAGCAAAGATGAATGATCTGATGACCAAATCGTTTATGAACTATGTTGACCTCAAGAAGAGGCAATGAAAGATCTTGAAGCTGGTCCAGACTATGATCTCGAAATGTCTTCCACTGCAAACACCATGGACCAAAACCTTGGCCTATTCCTTGAAGAAGCTGAGAAAGTGAAGCAAGGAATGGCAGTGATCCGTGAACTCTTGGGCAAGCTCCAAGAATCCAATGAAAAAAGCAAGTCACTTCACAAACCAGAGTCCTTGAAAGCTTTGCGGAACAAAATCAACAACGACATTGTCACAGTGCAAAAGAAAGCAAGGACCATCAAGGCTCAGCTTGAAGAAATGGACCGTGCCAATGCAGCTAATAAGCGCCTCTCAGGGTACAAAGAAGGCACCTTAAATTACAGGACCAGGATTGCGGTCACCAATGGCTTGCGTAACAAATTGAAGGAGCTGATGATGGATTTTCAAGGTTTGAGGCAAAAAATGATGGCTGAGTATAAGGAAACTGTGGGGAGAAGGTATTTTACTGTGACTGGAGAAAACCCAGATGAGGAAACAATCGAGAAAATCATTTCTGATGGCAGTGGCGGTGAGGGGTTCTTAACAAGGGCGGTTCAAGAACATGGGCGAGGGAAGGTGTTGGAGACGGTGGTTGAGATTCAAGATAGGCATGATGCTGCTAAAGAGATCGAAAAGAGCTTGCTGGAGTTGCACCAAGTGTTTTTGGACATGGCGGTGATGGTGGAGGCACAAGGGGAACAAATGGATGATATTGAACACCATGTGATGAATGCCAGCCATTATGTGAAAGATGGTTCTAAAGAGCTCAACAATGCGAAAAGGTACCAAAGGAGTAGCAGGAAATGGATGTGTATTGGGATCATTCTTTTGTTGTTGATTGTTCTTGTGATCATTATCCCAATTGCTACTAGCTTTAGTAGTTCTTGAATTGGATGTTTTTGCAGAGTCCTTGTTTTGGGACTGAGATCTGGTTTCATTCTTTTATTGTTGGGATTCTTAAAATTCAATATGAAAAGTAATGATAGTTATTGCTTATTGATTAGATAGATGAGTGTTGGATATGGGAATGCTTAACTGCATGCTAGTATAGTGTTGCAATTCATCACAATAACATCTACAGTTTAAATCCCGACCTAAGAATCAAAGGCAATCGCTTGAGCCAACCTCCAATTCTAGCACAGCTCCAATACTATTATAGGAGAAAGTGACATTCACAAAAGAAGCAGCCCATAAATCCATGTCTAAGATGCTGCCTTCATCAAACTCCAAATCACCCACAAGTATCCCAGGCTCCTCCGCTGCAACTTCCTGGTCTTGCTGATTGACTTGAACGTCGTGAAATGGTGCCCACATGCTGGTTTCTTGTTGGGTTTTAGGAGAAGAAACATGGGCTGGGCTTCTGGGTTTCATTGAGGCTGTTGTTGCTGCTGCTGCAGTTTGGTCATCTTCAGATTGTGGAGCAGAGTTGAGCTTTTCACTGAGATGGCAGTTCCAATAGTTTTTAACATCATTTGCGGTTCTTCCAGGGAGTCTCCCAGCAACTAGGGACCACCTGATCATCAACATTATCAACCACATGTACTTTTATACTATAATAACACATTAGGTTTATATAGGTAAGGAGTGAAAAGCAAGCCTGTTACCCAGGAGGCTGTGGAGGTTAATGATGAGATTGACTTCCTCTGCTGCAAAACTCCCTCTTTTGATGTTTGGGCGTAGATAGTTTAACCATCTTAGTCTGCAGCTCTTGCGGCACCTCTTTAGCCCTAAACAAACACCATTTTAACTATACATACTCAATCCATACATACCTATAAAGTATTGACATGTACACGTAATACGGATATAATACGATACAGACACAGCGATATAGATCGGTAATAAAAAATATTTTTAATATTATATATTTTTATATTAAAATACTTAATGTTAAAAAATATTGATATTTTTATTATTTCACAATAAAAATTAAACAAATTCTAAATATAAATTAAAAAGAAAATAATAAAACCAAAGAGAGGGGAAAAATGAAAGCAAAATAATAAGGAAAAAGGAAAATGTCTGTTCCTTACACCAAACGCATCTCCCATCGAGGTTGGGTTATTAGGTTCGGGAAGGTTAGCTTAGGATTTAGGTTCGGTTTGTGGACTCAGTGACTGGTAGATATGAACGACCTCTTCCCCTTCTCCTATTTTTCAATTTCAATTTTTTCTTTGTTTATTTTCTCTCTCTCTGTCTCTACGCGGTCATTGGTTCCCTTTTGTCTAAATAAAAATCCCAAACAAACCAAAAAACAGAGCATATAGCTTTTTCTTTCAATTAAGAGTTCAAGCTGGCGATCGAAAATCGAGAGCCCATTGTCCGTGAAATCAAGCCCAAGAACAGAAGAATCATGGTATTATCTTCATTTTTTAAATTAGAGATTAGATTTCATTCGCTTGAATCGAATAAAAAATTTTCGAGTTAATCGAGTTTTCGAATTTTATTTCATCATTTTAACTCGATTTAAAATTTTTACGAATCGAATCGAGTGAGATAGAATTCAAATCGAATTAAATCGAATATATTTATTCTAGTTTAAATTGAAAAAAAATAATTTAGTATTGTTTAATTTTATATAATTTTTTAAAAATATTTTTATTTAATTTAGATTTTTTTTTAAAGAAGAGAAAATTGATTTGGGTTTAGTTTATGAGTTTTTTTAAGAACGAAATTATATTTGGATAAGGTAAAAGGTAAAAAATTAAAAAATATTTGGGTTTAATTTATTGATGGGTTTTAACTTTAAGGAAAAAATTGGATAAGATAAAAGGTTTGGATTTTGGAGGAAAATAGAGTAAAGTAAATTGGACTTGAGTAATATAAATTTAAAATTAAAAATAATATAATTTTATTTGATTTATTTGAATTATTCGAGTTATTCGAATTCGAAAATTCAACTCGATTCGAACTCGAAATTCAAAAAAATTCAACTCTATTTGTTTAACTAGAATAACTCGATTCGAATAATTCGAAATTCAAAATTTTTTTTTGAATTTTTCGATTCAAATCAAGTTTTGCGACCACTTCTACTTCAAACCAAACCTTCTCTTGTTCTGTTTTTCTTTTTAACTTTGTTCAAGTTTTGAACTCTATTTTTTGTTTCTTTACATTTCTTTTTTACATCATCTTCTTCATCTGTTACTTTTGTTAGCCATATGAAAAGAGATGAGCCATGTCCGTGCTTCTTAAATACATACTAATATTTTTTTAACCCCTTCGGTTCCTAATACCATACAAGACTTCAAAACTAACCCTACAATAGCTAGAAGCTTTTAACAAAATGTCATCCTCTTGCACTTCAAACCCTTACTACTCCAATAGTGTCAACTATGAATATACATAATTTTGTTCATTATCATTCCATCCTATTTGAATCTAAGTTATGACTTATTGG
Source organism: Kokia cookei (assembly GCA_039519145.1). Classification (NCBI taxonomy): domain Eukaryota; kingdom Viridiplantae; phylum Streptophyta; class Magnoliopsida; order Malvales; family Malvaceae; genus Kokia; species Kokia cookei. Next base: position 27,474,692 of record CM076909.1, read on the forward strand.
TTGGATGTTCATTGTTTCAAAAAACAGTTTAAGTTCCAATCATCGTTATACCATGTTATGATACTTACTATTATCAACTCATAACTCGAATGAGTCTGGGTCGGATTTCTTACACGGTTCGCATGTCGAGCTAGCATACTAAGTTCGCGTGGTGCTAAGAGTTCATAAAAAGGGTATTTACACTCTCTTGCTAAATCTTATAAGTGGTATTGCATAAGGGACCGTATAAACACGTGTTAAGTCTAGAATAAGTTACGTGTTAACATGCATGAAACTTATCTAAACCATCACATCAATGAACAATAATCATATCATATAAATATATAACCTTACCACCAAAAAAACAATAAAAAAGACTCAACATACCAAATAAAAAATATATCGTCTCATTCTATTTAAACTAAACCTCCGAACATTAAAAAGCTTTAACAAAATAATTAAAGTTAAATCCAACAGCTTTTGATGCTTCTCTTTTTAGGACACTCAAATCACTTCAATAATTTCAATCATAAACACCCTTCAAATCGAAAAACAATTACTATATAATAGTATCCAACAAAATACAAATAAAATTCATGCGTTTGATCATCTTCAATTCTATTCAAAACTAGCACCTTTTTTTTTTAACTATCAGGAGGAGAAAACTCTAACAACAACGTGATTGACAGAATCTCGAATTTAAAATAATGAACACTTTTAACCATCAGGTCAACACACGGGATTGATTCAAAACTAATCCTTTAATTTCTACTAAAAGCTTAAACAAAATATGTAAACTTAGACAAAAAGAAATTACCAGCCAAAACAGGTATTCGATGCCACTTCCCTTCTCCATACCGCTCTATACATTGCTTGAGCAAATAATCTTCTTCTTCAGTCTAAGTGACCCCTCCCATTTCAACTCCTCTTCTCTTTCTTTTAGAAGCCCTTCACTTTTTGATCATACAAATAATGTTTTCAAATTCAAAACCCTAAATCATAAGCTTCCCTATTTATTCATTTGATCATACAAATAAATAATGTTTCCCTATTCATTCATTTGACCATTTCCCTATTCTACTATTTCCCCCCCTAACACCAATGCCCCTGTTATTACAGGCTTTGCAGCATTTGGGAAATGGTCCCTTCCCCTTTCTAGGATTGTCCTGTTGTTTCTATGTATATGAAGAATCATCATGATCATAGAAGTGGACTCTAATTAAATACAATGTTTTCTTACATTTATCTTTCTTTGTTTTTTCTTTCCACTATGATATAAGTTCAAAGATAAAGACAAGATGTGGTTTTGTGCAATGTCTTCTGAGATCCTTTGCTTATGTTTGTTCCTTATTTAACCAAAAGCTTGTTTAATTCCACTGTTACTGCAACTGTCCAAGTCATTAAAAGGAAAACTCCTAAACGATGCATTCATTTCGGGTTTTTTTTTTTTTTTTTAATTACAAGAGGAGAGTAAAATACTATCAACAACGCAAAATCAGACCAAAACACGGGATTTGCATTCATTTTTACTTTGAGTTTCTTATCCAATACAAACCTTTTCCATTCATATCTAACTAGATTTCTTATCACCCACTCTATGGGCCACCAATAAATTTTTTCCCCAATAATCATATTCATCTATATTATTATTTAAACCTATAATTGAGTTGATGCTATAACTCAATCAGGTATCAACTCGATAACTTATATTATTCGACTTACTTTAATCTTTTTTATTTTTTAATATCGCTATAAAAATTTGCATGTGAAAGGATTCGAACCCATACCATTTGAGTTAGTAAAATGTTAACTTACGACCAAACCAAAGATTCATTTTAAGGTAAAATTTACATTTTAATTGTATTATGCACACTTTATTACATTTATTAATTGTGTATAAAAATAATGTTGTTGATTGAATTGATGTTAAAAATTAACTCGACACTAAGGATTGATGACATCACCAAGATAAATAATTATATTCATTTGGAAGTATTCTTAATATGATGTACTTATGTGTTTAATTTTCATTTTACCCACAATTTAATCTAATTTTTTTATTTTAATATTGTACATATTTCACGTGTTAATATTATTAATTAGTTTTAACCATACATTTCATTATTTATTGTATGTTATTTTTAAACACATCTTTATGTTCTAAATATGGGTTTTCCACACACATATGTGTAACAGGATTTCTAGTTATAAGGATTATATTTTGAAAAAATACATTATAGATCAAATTAATTGATAATTTTGATTGAAAGATAAATTGCAAGAAATAATAATTTATTTCTAGATTTTATTATTTCTACGATATGTGAGTGAACGAAAATATTTTATGTTAATAATATATATTTATAAAAAACCATTTTAACAGATTATTATTGGTGGAGCGACAATGATTTTTTATAAGGATTTGTTGGTCTAGTGTTCAATTTTTAAAAAATGGTTTTTAATTATTTTATTCAAAAATGATATAAAAATATGAAAAGATGAAAAAATCTCTATAATAATATTAATTACCCTTTAAAGTAAGATATTTTAATAATTTTATAATTAAATTTATGTTAAATTATTTTTTTACATTAAATCAATCATTTTATTATTGTATATATTATAGATGATATATATTATATATTAGTGAGTTGTTTTTTTAAGAGTGGGTAGTGATATTAGTGGGTTGGTTTTTTAAGCGTGGGTAGTTTTTTCAATAGTAAATTAAATATTTTATTTTCATTTGATAAATGTATAATAACAAGTTTTTGATTTTTTTTTTGTAATTTTAT